>SJYA01000655.1:1781502-1867081 GCA_006410615.1 Neotragus moschatus
TAGAGGTTTGTAACCCAAAAGAGTAGTGTCGAAAATCCTGGCCCAGTGACTCCTGTGGCTTCTCGGCCAAAGTGTTAAATACAATGAGTTAAATACAGATTACAGAGATGGTCACAAATGTCCACACTGTACTTACCATTAATTAAAGGTCGTGGTTTTATTTTGTGTAACTCCATAAACCTCCACAGGCAGAGTGACGATAGTTAACTAAATCACACATATTCAATGGGATTAGCGTAGAAATGTGTAGAATAAAGTGAATGGGTTATCTTCTCCACCCTTATTTTAAGACTTAAAGTTTTTTTGGATCCTTTTTTTATGTAAATAATAATTGTTAAAAACAATTAGGTGTACAGATGTGTGATGTATATACACTTCTAATTTTAAAAGATAAAATGGGCTTATGTTACACATATGTTGTGCAACTTGCTTTTTTTTACTGTTATATTTAATAGATACCCTTCCGTATTTATACACAAGTTTATCTCACTCTTTAACTGCTGTGTAGTGTGCAGTATTGTGTGTGTGTGTGTGTGTGTGTGTGTGTGTGTGTGTGTCTGTACCATATATACGTACCATAGTTTACTTAACTAGCCCACTATGGTTTAGTGTCCAGTTTTTTTTCTCTTGTAAGTAATGATGTACCTATGTTTTTTAAGAACTTGAACCTAAATATTTTTGATCACATTGGTGGAGTAAAACACCAAACATTTAACATGAAGGAATACAAGAGATTTAAGATTTTCCCATACATTGGAGTTTAAGGAATTGTTAAATTCTCAGAGGCTGAGGAAGAAGGAACACTTGGGAATATTTATAGGGAAAATAAAAGGCAGTACAGAACTCAGTGAGTCAGGTAAAGAAGCTCTAAGCCTTCTGTTTACATGACTATCCAAGAAAAGTCTGTCTGGATTTTTGTAATGCCTTAAACTGATCTGCTGTTACTGAGAAGGTGAGATGATCTGAGCTCAGTAATTCAGAGACCTAGTTTCTCCTGTTATCTCCTTGACAGCTAGGCTACAGATGACATCAAGATAGCTAAGATCTGATCATAAAAAAGGAAACTGTTGTGTTTAACCTATGATGCAAATGTTGCCCTTAACTTTCAATGTATAGCAGCTGCAATTCTGTGAACATTTGAAATGTAAAATTGAGACTATCCATTTTTAGAGATCTCTGATTTATGGTTAGGGAACAGTCAACAAACTGGAAAATTCTTAAAGAGATGGGAATACCAGACCACCTTACCTGCCTCCTGAGAAATCTGTATGTAGGTCAAGAAGCAACAGTTAGAACCAGACATGGAAAAATGGACTGGTCCCAAATTGGGAAAGGAGTGTGCCAAGGCAGACCGTTGTCACCCTGCTTATTTAACTTTAGTGCAGAGTACATCATGCGAAATGCCGGGCTGGATGAAGCACAAGCTGGAATCAAGATTGCAGGGAGAAGTATCAATAACTTCACATATGCAGATGACAGCACCCTTATGGCAGAAAACGAAGAGGAACTAAAGGGCCTCTTGATGAAAGTGAAAGAGGAGAGTGAAAAAACTGGCTAAAACTCAACATTAAAAAAACAAAGATCATGGCATCTGGTCCCATCACATCATGGCATAGATGGGAAAACAATGCAAACAGTGAGAGACTTTATTATCTTGGGCTCCAAAATCACAGCAGGTGGTGACTGCAGCCATGAAATTAAAAGATGCTTGCTCCTTGGAAGCAAAACTATGACCAACCTAGACAGCATATTCAAAAGCAGAGACATTACTTTGCTGACAAAGGTCCATCTAGTCAAAGCTATGGTTTTTCCAGTAGTCATGAATGAATGTGAGAGCTGGACCATAAAGAAGGCTGAGTGCCAAAGAATTGATGCTTTTGAACTGTGGTGTTGGAGAAGACCCTTGAGAGTCCCTTGGATAGCATGGAGATCAAATCAGTCAATCCTAAAGGAGATCAATCCTGAATATTCATTGGAAGGACTGATGTTGAAGCTGAAGCTCCAATACTTTGGCTGTCTGATGCAAAGAACTGACTCATTGGAAAAGACCCTGATGCTGGGAAAGACTGGAGGCAGGAAGAGAAGGGGACGACAGAGGATGAGCTGGTTGGATGGCATCACTGACTCAGTGGACATGAGTTTGAGCAAGCTCGGGGAGTTGGTGATGGACAGGGAAGCCTGGCATGCTGCAGTTCATGGAGTAGCAAAGAGTTGGACACAACTGAGTGACTGAACTGAACTAAACTGAGGGGACAGTGAAAAGGGACAGACAGACCACACTTGAGTGTAATGCCTAGAACAGGTTCGTCATTAAAGAATGCAGCCAGAAGTTCAGCAACCCGTTTTTAGTGGCTTAAGGTGACTGACGTATTAAAACTTATTAAATACTGAGGATTATGATCTTTTAAATCAGGAATTCTCAACTGGGGCATTTGGACGTTGTCTCAATGAGCAGGGATTATGGATGCTAGTCATCCTCCAGTCTGCAGAAAAACATGAATTGTTCTACGTCCTAGGAGACTTTATGATGTCTAATAAATATTTGTATAGAATTTTACAGCCAGATAAAACATGATCTGTTTTTACTTATCCTAACCAGCTCCTATTGTATTGTACCCCCTCCCTTTTGCTCTTCTGGTTTTCTGTGCAGCATGTGTTGAGTTACTTCTAATCTGTTACTTCTTTTAAATCCAGCCATTCATTACGACTAATTGTAGGCATCCCATTATTCTGTTATTCTGTTAGGGAAGCCTGGCCTGCTGCAGTTCATGGGGTAGCAAAGAGCAGGACATGACAGAGTGACTGAACTGAACTGTTACTTTCTTATCTTTTCTAGTGTTGTTTACTTGAATATTTATATATTGAAGTCCGTGTTTTGCTATAATTTGTTTTTTCTCTTGTTATAGTTAAGGCATTTTCTATAATTCACATATATTTTTCCAATTGTATGTAGGATACTAAAAGGAGCTTTATAAAACATTAGTTATAAAAAGGAAAATTAGGTATGAGGTAGGTTGAGAACCACTGATTCAGGTAATAATAGAGCATATGAATTAATCCATTACCAGATTTTTTTTTTTTTCAGCTGAACTGATCAGCGAAGATGACATTTTACTCTTATGTTTTCTTTAGTGCCGATGAAATCATTGTAAAGATGCATGGCAGCCAGCTGACACAGAGATACCTGGAGAAACACGGATTTGAAGTCCCTATAATGGTCCCCAAATTAGATGATCTAGGACTCAGGCTCCCTCCACCAACTTTTTCTGTTATGGATGTGGAACGTTATGTAGGTACGAACTTGATTCCTTTAATTGCTTGGGAACACACGGTAAAAAATAAAATTGATGTTATCCTAAAATACTAAAAATTGAATGAAGAGATGTTAGTTTTAGTTCAGTTTCTGGGTCAGGAAAAGTGAAATGCCATGTCATGTACGTTGAAAACTTTTTTCTCAGTAGACCTACTTTCAGAAAGACAGAAGGAAGCATTCTGTACAGCCTCATTCTGTTGCTTTATTTGTTTTTTGCCATCAAACTTCCTGATACTTGCTAGGAAAAATTATTACAGAGGGGTAGCTACAGATACGAAAAAGAAGTCTTTGGGAAACTGGGTGAGTTCTAGACCTTGGTAGCAGCATTCAGGTGCAAGATTTCTGGATCCTGCTTTAGTAACCTCTTGCTGCCTAGAAAAGGAGAAGCTTATTTTCAAACCTAGTTTTACTTTAATGACTTGATCATTCTGCCATTTAATGATGTCTGGACTTAATGTTTTATATTGAGTCCCAGAAAGGTATAAGAAACAAGATAGAAGACCCTTTATCTGTTGCATTAGTGTTGACATTTTCAGGCACTTCTTTCATTCTCATAAGGGTATTGAGAGAGAAAGCTGACTCTATGTAGATCTCATTCCTTGTCAGCAAAGTAGATAAAGATTATTGGAGGATTAGATCTCAAGTCTATCTTGACTCAAACTGTCTATTCTTTATGTTATCTTCCGAGCCTGAGATAATCTGAGAATTTGTCCCTTTATCAATCCATTGGTTGACATTGCCAGTTGTTTCACTGAGGAGGTCCGGTTAAATTGCCTCACTTCACATTCAGCTTAGTTTTGAACTATTTGATAAATTAGAAGATGAGGCTGAGGTTTCACGTAAACCTGTTTGTATAGATAACATTGTAAAATAAATGGCTAGTGTAATAAAAGTGTAGGTAAAATGTTCACACTACTTGATAGCTAACTTTTTTTAATACTGTAAAATGCTTCAGTTAACAGAATTGTTTTGCCTCCTAAATATAAATATAGTCTATTTGACTTTCTTAGTTTGTTTAAAGTTACATTGAGGTAAGAAACAGGTACTTGTTTCCTGTTTCAGATTAAATATTGCTGTATTTTGAATTTCACCTTATCCTGTAAGACATTGTAAAACTACCTGGTTTTTAGGGTGATTCAGTTTTGTGCATGCAATACCTCATGGTTTTACAGGAAAATTGTAAATTAATCCCAATTCAAAACTCATCTCACAGACAATCATATGCATTGATTTTTGCTTCATTTTTTTCTTGAAGCAGAATATTAGGAGAGAAGACACTACCAGGCAAGCAGAAATTGTTTGTCCTGGTGAGTTTGTTCACTAATTCCCCAGTGACTGATTGGTTTCTCAGAATGATGGACTCAGAATCTTAAGTGTTAAAGAAGTAAAAGGGAAAAGTCTGTGTCCACAGTTTGTGTAGAATTATTAATTATAATTTTGATTATCAGGAATTAACAGCCAGAACATGTGACTCAGTCTTTACCTACCAGTGTAATGTGCATTTTTGTCATAAGCTGCACAAGAAATCATTATTGTATGGAAAGCTTTGTAAACACATACATTTTTACACTCAGTGTTAATTATGCAGCTCTGTCTTAATCGCTTTATTCTTTCAAAAATTGTTCCTTTGTTCAGAAGTTCCAGTTGGACTTAAAAAGTAAGGATATAGGAGGAGTCTGTCTTGGCCATGTAGTTCTTACAGATGCTTAATTATCGTGTGCAGTAAATATGGTCTTTAAAAAATTTTTGTTTAGGGCATCTATTGGTGAAACTCTTAAGCACAATAATAAGGCTATAATTTTTCTCTGCAGGTGGTGACAAAGTGATCGATGTCATTGATGTGGCAAGGCAGGCAGACAGCAAAATGACACTTCACAATTATGTGAAATACTTCACGAATCCCAACAGACCAAAAGTGTTAAATGTGATCAGCCTTGAATTTTCAGATACAAAGTGAGTAGTTCTGGGTGTTTTGATTCAGCTTTGTGAGTGTTAGCTAAATGTAGTTAAATGATGAATTTATTTTAGTAAGAAACATAGTTGTGACTCCTAAAGTGGCCCAGAGATACAGCTATGTTGTTGTACATTTTGCTTTGGCATGCTCAAACTTGAAGTATTCTTGTTAGCCTTGAGTTCCAGTTAATTTCTTGGTTGGGGTTGAGATGGGAGACGCAGTTTTAAGAAGTCTTAATTTGCATGATGTGGGTGTGTGTGTTTGTGTGTGTCTGTTTTTTTTTTTTTAAAAGGATGTCTGAATTGGTGGAGGTTCCTGATATAGCCAGAAAACTTTCCTGGGTGGAAAATTATTGGCCAGATGATTCAGTCTTTCCCAAGCCATTTGTTCAGAAATACTGCTTAATGGGAGTTCAAGACAGCTACACAGATTTCCACATTGATTTTGGTGGGACTTCAGTTTGGTACCATGTCCTCTGGGTAAGCTTGGCGTATTTCTTTGTTCACTTAACTGCAAAAACATATAGTCTTCTTCCCTCTAGTCAACTACCAGTCAATCTGTAAATCAGGTACCTGAGAAGGAGCAAAATTATAGTAATAATTGCTTCTGATCTTAAGGTCAGGCTAAAGACAGCTAGTTGGATAAGTCAGGAATGCCCAGAAAATTATGAATTCTCCTTGAGAGCATATATTCCCCTTGCTTTATCTAGAACTGTGCTATTCCATGCAGTAGCCATTCAGCACATGAGGCTAAATTTAAATAATGAAACATAATGTAAAATTCAGCTCGTCATTTGTACTAACCACATCTCAAGGGCTCAGTAGCCACTTAGGGCTTTACATCTGCTGTATTGCGTAGCACAGATAGGAAGCATTTCCATCGTCACAGAAAGTTCTTTTGGACAGTGTTGCTCTAGAACCAGATCTTCGTCTAAACCACCTGCCTGTGCGTCAGCAACACTCTGGACTCTGACGCTGTGCCTCGAGCTCCTCTTCCTCTGCTTCACGAGAAAGCAGAGGATCAGTTCACTAAAGAAAGTGTTTAAAAGTCTGTTCATAAGTCTTTAAAAAGAGCTGTAGTNGTCTAAACCACCTGCCTGTGCGTCAGCAACACTCTGGACTCTGACGCTGTGCCTCGAGCTCCTCTTCCTCTGCTTCACGAGAAAGCAGAGGATCAGTTCACTAAAGAAAGTGTTTAAAAGTCTGTTCATAAGTCTTTAAAAAGAGCTGTAGTGTTACAGGTCTTAGGAGAAAGGGCAGAGTTTGCCAAGATGACTCTCTGTAACCTGGGGCCCGTTAACATGTGTTTACTTCTACACCTTGAACATGAGATCAGTAGGATGCTTGTGATTCTTTACCCTCCTTTCCAGTAACTGTTTCTCCATCACGACTTTACTGGCTCCTTGTCTTATTCGGAGGGGGAGCATTAGTACCTGTGGAGATGCTTATTAAAGGCAGTAGCTATTGATCAGGCATGTGAAATATGTCTTTCTGAGCTTAAAAATCTGATAATTATCTAGTTTAATGTAGAACATTGTATTGGGAAATTGCATCAATATAGGCCACCCTGAGAATGGCATTTCCTTTTTCAAAAATAGTGTGATTACTTCCTCCTAGGGCGAGAAGGTTTTTTATTTGATAAAGCCAACAGATGACAATTTGGCCCTCTATGAATCTTGGAGTTCATCTGTGACCCAGAGTGAAGTGTTCTTTGGAGATAAGGTGGATAAATGCTACAAATGTGTGGTAAAGCAGGGACATACCTTATTTGTTCCTACAGGTAAGGTTTTAATCCCATCCCCACTCCCCATAGCGATTGCTCATCACAGAGTCAGCTTTTGATTGGAACCTCTGAGTTTAACTGAGTTTAACCTCTGAGTTTGGAAAAGTGGCTTTGCATAGCCTGAGAGATGATTCTTATGTTGAACTTTTCACGTCCTTGTCCCTTGGAGGGTTTCTCTTGTGGTTCCACTTGTTTTGGCATTGTGTTTTATGTCATTTGCCTTCATTTTTATTTTGAAAAATTCACATACCTTAATACACCCCCTTTAAAAGTGTGCAATTCAGTGATTTTTAGTAGATTAACAGAACTGTGCAACCCTCTCCCTAATTCCAGAACACTTCATCACCTCAAAAATAAACCCTGTGCCAGTTAGCAGCCACTTCCCATTTCCCTTCCTCTCAGCCCCTGCTAAGCTGCTGCTGCTAAGTCGCTTCAGTCGTGTCCAACTCTGTGCGACCCCATAGATGGCAGCCCACCAGGCTCCTCTGTCCCTGGGATTCTCCAGGCAAGAACACTGGAGTGGGTTGCCATTTCCTTCTCCAATGCATGAAAGTGAAAAGTGAAAGTGAAGTTGCTCAGTCGTGTCCGACTCTTAGTGACCCCATGGCCTGCAGCCCACCAGGCTCCTCCGACCATGGGATTTTCCAGGCAAGAGTACTGGAGTGGGGTGCCATTGCCTTCTCCCCTCTCAGCCCCTAGTAACCTCTAATTTTCTTTTGTCTCTGGATTTGCCTATTTTGGACATTTCATATATAGTAGGTGACCTTTTGTATCCAGCTTCTTTTAGTTAGCGTCGTGTTTACTAGACTTCTCCATGTTGTATCTCTTATCAGTGTTTCATTGCTTTTTATGGCCAAATAATATTCCACTGCATGGATGCTTCACATTTTGTTTATCCCCTCATCAGTTGATGGACATTTGGGTTGGTTCCAGTTTTTGGCTGTTATGAATAGTGCTGCTTTGAACGTTTGTGTGATAGTTTTTGTGTGGAGGTTTGTTTTCATTTCCCTTGGGTTTATACCTAGTAGTGGAATTGCTGGGTCATACGGTTTAATGATGTTTAACTTTTTGAGGAACTGCCAAACTATTTTCCTAATGGCTGTACCATTTTATATTCCTCCCAAGAATGTATAGGTATTTCAATTTCTCCACATCTTCACCACCACTGTGCTTATCTTTATTTTTGACATTCTAGTAGGTGTGAAGTGCTAGTATCTCACTGTGGTTTTTAATTTGTGTTTCCTTAATGAGTAAAGATGCTAAGCATTTTTCATACTGGCTGTATGTCTTTGGAGAAATGTCTATTAAATCCTTGCCCATTTTTAAGTTGGGCTGTCTTTTTATTGCTGAGTGGTAAGAATTCTTTATATATTCTGAATAGACCCTTTTCAGATATATGATTTGCAATGTTTTCTCTCATTCTGTGGGTTGTCTTTTCACTTTCTTGATAATGTCCTTTGCACAAAATTTTAAAATTTTGATGAAATTCCCTTCAGTTTTTAACTGGTCAGCTCTGTGCTGATATTGAAGGCCAAATCTGCTGTAGGAATCTGGGCTGCTATCCTGGGATAGTTAGGAGGCAAGTGAGTATGTTCTGAGGGAGCTGGATTGGAAGGGATTGAGTATCAGCCTTAGTTATCGCCTCGGGTATAGGCATCAGGTGTATCCTCTTGAGAGGTGACTGAATGCAGGCCATGGATTCTGCAGGCCAGTGGTTCTGAGAGTTGTGTTGTTCTGATCTGGGTGACCTTAGTGGCTGCAGAGTTTGCGAGGATCTGTTACAGGCCCTGCTTTCTTACTTTGGCTCTGGAGTATATGATAAGTATGTGTTGAGTAAATGAATGAGTAAATGCCTAGCACTACCAGAATTTGTAAAACCTAGATACCTATCAATATTTTCACTGTGAGTGGGCCAAGCCCCTCCCTTAAGGATCCCCAAAGCTCCTTTTTGTAGTAAATACTTTGTTATATCTGTTTTAGAATTTTAAATTCAAATTTATCATCAGTATAACCTCCAACACCAATAATTCCCTCCCCCCAATTGATGTAATAATCTAATTAGGTTATAAAGAAATTAGAAGTAATTTATAGAAAATACTATTTTGCAATGTCCCTGCTCAGGCACAGCAACATTGGAAGCAGGGTGATGCACAGGCCAGCTAAGCAGTACAGGTGTGTGATGGGTAGCTCAGAGTCTATAGCACTGGTGTGGATTAATGGTTCTCAAATTCCACGGACCCTCAGAGTCACCTGGAGGGCTTATTAAAACAGAGCATGTGTGCGTGCTCAGTCCTGTCCAACTCTTTGCGACCGTGTGGACCGTGGCCCACTGGGCTCCTTTGACCATGGGATTCTCCAGGCAAGAATACTGGAGTGGGTTGCCAGGCCCTCCTCCAGGGGATCTTCCCACCCCTGGGATCAAACTCGCATCTCTTGCATCTCCTGCATTGGGAGGTGGGTTCTTTACCACTGGCGCCACCTGGGAAGCCCAAAACACAGAGCGCTGGGCCTTAACCCAGTGGTTCTGATTCAGCAGCTCTGGGGTGAGCCTGAAAATTTGCATTTCTGATAAGTTCGCAGCTGAGGCTGATGGTGCTGGTCTGGGGACCACATTTGAGGAACCACTGCTATAGATAGTGTGGGGGTTTTTTTTCCCCAAGGTATTTGTCAACTGATAAATTTTCTTCAATGTACAGGCTACCTAGTTGTGTTCCTAGAAAATTGAGCCGAAACCTTGCAAAAGATGCTCTTCTTGATATTAACGGAGCTGGCGTTTCTGGGCTCAGTCAGGGACAGATTCTGTGCCTGTCTGAATGCCCAGCAGATATTTGAAAGTCCTGGCTAATGCAGGGCGGTTGCTTGCTGTGCGGCACTGTCCTGCCTGTTGCTCCCTGGCTCCCGCTCGCTCACAAGAGGACAGCAGTGCTTCCTGATCCTTGTGACAGCCCCACCCACCCCGGCCCGAACTCTCCAGACCACGCTCTACTGGCAGCACTCCCTCCACTCCCTCCATGAGAACCACTCATCTGCAGAATCTGAAGCTGACACAGACTTCAAATTTGTGATTTCAGGGTCAAGCTCAAGACTTTGTGCCCTTGAGCACACAAATGGCCACCACTTGAAATCCAGTCTTCTTGGCCTTTTTTAGATACTGTATCACAGAACAGTGATGAATCAAATTATGAAAAGTATAAAGAAAAAGGAATCTATTTTAACAGTCAGTTTTTCCATGCAAATGTATGTGAATATATTTATTTACATTTGTATAACATCTTTATGTTTGGTCTACGAGACCTTTCTTTCAAAAGTTAGACATCATCTCTTAGAAATGAGCCTCACTTTGGAAACATGTTGGCTTTATGGGAAGATATCATTCTGATTGCCAACATTTATATTTGTAGGGCCATAATCCTGCCTCATAAAATTCGGAGGAATCTACCATTTCTTTCTTAGAGGCAGGTCCTGGTGGAGTCCCACCAACCCGCCTCTGCTTGGTCCCTACCGACACTCATTTCGGGATGACACTAGGAAGGCCAGGAGCTTAGCCAGTTCCAATTATTCATTTAATGAAAACATCCTTGCCTCACTCTAACCAGATTTGACTTGTCTCAGAGTAAAATCTTTAGCATAAAGTTAGATGTGTTTTTAAACTAAAAAGTGAAAACAGTAACAACTACCAAAACCTCCTTCTGTCCTGCACCATAATTTTGTCTAGTTGAGTCAATGCATTAATCTGAAACACAGCAGAGAGGTGGCATAGAATAGTATTTAATAAATACTTGAATCATTGCATCTTTAGATCATAATAGACATTAGCTTCTCTGGCACTGAAGTTTGAGCTAAACTGATTTTTTGTGTGTTTCTTAAAACAGGTAGATATCACATTTGTGTTGTTTAAATATTGAAAAGTCACTGATGTGTCCTTTTAACTGTTTCAGGGTGGATTCATGCTGTGCTCACTTCTCAGGACTGTATGGCTTTTGGGGGGAACTTTCTGCACAACCTTAACATTGGCATGCAGCTCAGGTTTGTGTTATCAGCACTTGAAGGACCTTCTTGTCCTTTCTTGAATAGGACTTAAAAGTTAAAAATAAATAATTTTAGCAACATATTTGATTGTGATCTCATGGAGATAGGCCCTGATAACTTATTAGAAACTTAAAAAATTATCTTAAAATTTTGACAGGAGGACAGCTTGATGAATCTAAAACAAAAAGAATCATTTATTCAAGTTGAGACTAAATATCTTCCCACATTTCAGAATTTTATAGAGATGGATAGGCTCTCCTTTGGCTCTTTTTAGTGAGAGAATCGAACTAAATCAGGTCAGACTCAGGTGTAACGTATGGGGCTGGGACAGAACAATTCGAAGTTAGGAAATACCTGTTCTAATTTTGCTGTGGTGAAGGATTACCAACTATTTCCCTTTCTGCATGACAATCTGACTTTTGGGCAAAAACTTCCCCTGGTAGCCTAATAAGAGAAGAATGTTATTAGGCAACATTGCTTATGGTAAAACGATTTCTCATTGATAAACTGCACAAGGACTGGGAGAACTGGAAATACCTGGTAGGGAGCCATGTCTTTTGACTTACCTGACTTGTAACTTGGCACGCCCATGGGGAACCTTGGAAGCCATGCATCAATGGAGTTATTACAAGAGATTCTGGCTCTTATGGGGCACGAAGCTTTAAGCCAAACTCCTACACTTGCCAAGTGAATCTTGTTTATACCTGAGCTGTCCCTGAGGAAAGACGGCTCCTGGGTGTATGGACTGCTGCAAGGACTCTTGCAGAAAACTCACCGTATGGTTTCTGCCTTCTCACCTTGACCATACCCAAGTTTGGTCCTGAGCTGGAATGCTTAGTGGGACCTAAAGAAAACTCCGCAAGTGGATGTTGGAGTGCTGTCTAACACAGAGAGCTGGTTTCTAAACACGTTATATTTATTATAGTGGAACCCTTGTAAAATTCCTTCTGTTAAAACTAGGCTGCAGATCCCTAGGGGTGATCTTTTCGAAGCCCCGTGTAAATTCTTCAGTATACTGTTAGATCTGATAAGAGCAGACCTGAGTCAGATCACGACTCAGTCCTACTCACGTGTGTGGTGTTGAGCAATGGGTAGGACCCCATTGGTCTTCTGTGTCATGGGCTGCCTTATTTCAGTTAAATTGGTTGCCTCCATTTAACTGCGGAAATGCTATGTTGAATTTCAACTTTTCTTTATTTAGGTGTTACGAGATGGAAAAAAGACTTAAAACACCAGATCTTTTCAAATTCCCTTTCTTTGAAGCCATATGTTGGTTTGTAGCCAAAAACTTGCTGGAAACCCTAAAAGGTAATAATCTGAACATTTTGTTGTTTCATGTGATGCATGATATTTGTAAATTCACTTAAAGTCAATGATAGAGAGGTCCTTTTAAAAATATGATGGCTCTTGTCCCTATTTTGTTTTTTAAATGCATACTTTCCTCCTGTTCAGAACCTTTTTAAAAAATTAGGAGATCTCTAGTCCATAGTCATAAAAACTCATGAACTGCTGCATTGGAACCACACAGGTAATAACTGAAAAGTGTTCCTTTCTTCTGGGACTCTAGTCACCTGCACAGATTATCAGGCATGTAAAAGTGCCTCCCTAGCAAAAAACGCAGTTGAAGCCAAGGGACTGTTACTTAATGTTTGTCCCCAAGCATTTGCTTTAAAAAAATTTGAGGGAACACTTCCCTTGTCCTGAGAGAGTCAGATGGTACCTGTGCTGTTACTGTTGTGACCATTATGTGGACAGCCTAAGGCACCTGTTAGCGCAAACCAGCCAGTGTCGGGCTGTGATCTGTGGCTGAAGAAACATGGTTTTGGGTGGTGAGTGGGTAGGGGAATATCCCTTTAAACGTAAAGCTACGTTTTTATGTGGCTTTTCAGATTTTAGTGTTTTATTATTGGTTTAATGATTTGTGAGCAGTCAAGTTGGAGACTCAGTGTCACTTCTAACTTTTGTCTAGTTTTGCTTTACACTTGTGCCCGTGAGAATACAGTCGATCTAGTTTCTGTGTTGTCTTACATTTCTAATCAGTTTGCAAATAGTGCTACTATTATAATTAACTTCCAGAAGAAGAGATATAAATAGATTAAACAGCAAAGTCTATTCTATTTTTTATTTTATTTATTTTATTTTATTTTATTATTTATTTATTTATTAATTTAAATTTTTANAGTGTCGGGCTGTGATCTGTGGCTGAAGAAACATGGTTTTGGGTGGTGAGTGGGTAGGGGAATATCCCTTTAAACGTAAAGCTACGTTTTTATGTGGCTTTTCAGATTTTAGTGTTTTATTATTGGTTTAATGATTTGTGAGCAGTCAAGTTGGAGACTCAGTGTCACTTCTAACTTTTGTCTAGTTTTGCTTTACACTTGTGCCCGTGAGAATACAGTCGATCTAGTTTCTGTGTTGTCTTACATTTCTAGTCAGTTTGCAAATAGTGCTACTATTATAATTAACTTCCAGAAGAAGAGATATAAACAGATTAAACAGCAAAGTCTATTCTAAACATTGGCGGTTTTCTCATTTAAAAGTTGCACAAAAAGAAAAGGTACAATGAAAGGAAGCAAATCACTGACTCTTTTCCCAGGACAGCATGCACAGAATTAAATGATGTAACTCATTCGTGGTTTCTTTCCTTAAAAGGGGTGAGGGGGGCTCACTTTCTTTGGAAGGAATGAGTAGTAAGAACCCCATCTTGCACCTCGTAGCACTGTGTGGAGGTGGGTGTCTTGAGCGTGGTGCTGCTGTATAAGATGGAGGTAGTAGTATTAGTGTGGTTCTGTTTCTGTTTCTTTCTCATCTTGTCAATTGATTGTTTCTTATTTCACTTTTTTTCCTCTCTATTAACTTGTTTGATATTTGGTGGTTACTCAAAACCTAAAGTTAATCACTTTGCCACAGAACCTAACTCCTTTCCCCCTTAACTTCATTCCCACAGAACTGAGAGAAGATGGTTTTCAGCCTCAGACTTACCTAGTACAGGGAGTGAAAGCACTGCATACTGCTTTAAAATTATGGATGAAAAAAGAAGTAAGTAGTTGTCTTTGGTGAAATAACTTAATTTTTATATGGCAAGGTCAGAAAAGTGAAAAGTGTGAAATTGTTAGTCTCTCAGTCGTGTCCACGACTCTTTGCAACCCCGTGGACTGTAGCCCCTCCAGGCTCCTCTATCCGTGGAATCCTCCAGGCAAGAATACTGGAGTGGGTAGCCATTTCCTTCTCCAGGGGATCTTCCCAATGCAGGGATTGAACCTGGGTCTCCTGCACTGCAGGCAAATTCTTTACCATCTGAGCCATCAGGGAAACTTAATTTTTATATGGCAAGGAAAACAGAGCCTTCTGCTGTTTTGTCAATGAGTAGGAGTGGTAGAAGGAATAGGAATCATGCTTTAATTGAGAAGTACAACCTGTCTTTTATTAGTATATACAGATGTGCTGGTGTTTGTTTATATTTTTGAGAATGAAGTACCTAGGTACTTCTTTAATCTTGAAAAGAAAGTAAATTTGAGACTATCTGGGATATTGACTAAGAAATTAACATGTAGATATAGAATAATAATATATAACTTTGTGCTCACATAGTGTGCTAACCACTGTGTTTAGTCTTTATATCCATAAATGCATTTAATAACTTATTTACTCTTCAGAGCAACTAAATGAGTTTGTGGTGCTCTTGTTGTCCCCATTTTAAATATGGAGAAGTTGAGGTTCAGAGTGTAAGTGCTTGCCTAAGACAACTAGTGGAGCTAAGATGAAGCTCGATCTCTGTTTGCAAAGCCTGTGCTGTTATCCCTCTGCTGGTCTTCTGTAAGAACAAAGGAAAAGAGAGGTCCAGGTTCAAGCAGGAGCTTTCCATTTTCCCTGAACTGTGGTCTAGTTTGCATTTGAATCCTACCACCTCTAAGGGGTCATCTCAGATCTTTCCATTTGGAATTCATAGGTCCTTTCCTTATATGTCCATAGCATATCTCTTGTGCCAGTGGACTTAAAAGTAATGTCCATAAAGTAGTGTGTCCATTTTCTATTGTCTACCTTTATGAACTCTTAAAAAACAGGGAATTTCTCATCTTTATTTCCTTCCTGGAACTTTACACACAATGCTTTAATAAGTGATAAATATTTTATCTGATGAAAATACATTTCCATACTGATTTCTTAAATGTCCACTTGAAATGAAAATCCTGCTCTTAAAAGATACTTTGTGTGTGCTTGTGCTCAGTTGCTCTGTTATGCCTGACTGTTTGTGACCCCATGAACTGTAGCCCACCAAGCTCCTCGTCCAGGAGGAATATTCCAGGCAGGAATACTGGACTGGGTTGCCATTTCCTGCTCCAGGGGCTCTTCCTGACCCAGGGATTAAACCTGCATCACCTGCATTGACTGGTGGATTCTTTATCACTGAGCCACCTAAAAGATACTGAGAAAGTGTTAGCCTGTCAGTCGAGTCCGACTCTGCGACCCCGTGGACTGTAGCCTGCCAGGCTCCTCTGTCCATGGGATTGTTCAGGCAACCATACTGGAGTAGATTGCAATTCCCTTCTCTGGGGGATCTTCCCCATCCAGGAATCGAACCTGGTCTCCAGCATTGCCTGCAGGTTCTTTACCCTCTGAGGGTGATAGATTACCCTCCCAATAATTTTATGCTTCCTTTCATTTTTTTTTAATCATTGCTGTATGCCCATTAGAGCAGGGGTGCTGTGGAAGCATAGAGGAAAATAAAATCAGCATCAAAGACGTCATCATCTAATTGACAAGTAAAGGCAAAAATGGATTACAAAAGTATATCGTATATAACAGGATAAAAACAAAGAGTATCTTGCAAAAACTGTGTAATTCCTTTCCTTCTGAAAGTTTTAGACTAGTTGTTCTCAAGCTTGTGTATTTATCAAAATTGCCTTTAGAGATTTTTAGAGATAACTTTTTTCCCCTAGAGATTTTGGTATAATAGATCTGTAGTAGGCTATGAACCTCTAAACTTATGGGTGATTTTGATGTACAGTGAGGACAGAGGAGCTGGCATGCTGCAGTCCATGGGGTTGAAAAGAGTTGGACACGACTGAGCAAATGAACAACAACAACAAAATTCATTAATAATAGATACTGCTAATTCATTACATCTAAAGTACACTTTGAGAGGCAGCTTATTAGCCTAGTGGTTCAGGGTGTGGACTCCAGAGTCAGAGGCTTGGATTCAGGTGTTAGCCGTGCTGGTAATAAGGCGTGAACCTGTGCTTCTGTCCCCTCGGCTGCACAATGCGAGTCCTAGGAGAACCTCTGTCTAGTGGTGTTGAAATGATTTATGAGTTAACATTTGTAAAGTACTCAGCTGTATCGTAACAGCACGTTTGCTGTTGTTCAGTCGCTCAGTTATTTTGTTGTTGTTATTTAATCTGTTGTTGCTCAGCTTGGCACATAGTTTGCACTTAGTGTTACTGTTACTATTGGTTTGTTTTAACAAATTATGCTAAAACCAGGGAGAGGATATAAAGCAGGAGTAGCACTTAGTATGTTAAGGGTATCTAAAAGATCAAATGTTCTTAGATTTGTTGTTTCGTCGCTAAGTTGTGTTCAGTGCAACCTCATGGACTGTAGCCCACCAGGCTCCTCTGTCCATGGGATTTCCCAGGCAAGAAAACTCGAGCGGGTGGCCATCTCATTCTCCAGGGGCTCTTCCTGACCCAAGGATTGAACCTGCATCTCCTGCGTTGCAGGTGCATTGTTTACTACTGAGCCACCTGGGAAGCCTGTTCTTAGATAAACAGATTAATGTTTGGAATTAGACATAATAAACAATGATAGCAGTTTGCACTTCAGTAGATACGGTAACTCGCCAATTAATTCCTCTTTCCTATCTTTTTCCTATTTTATTTTTGAAAAGCAAAAAATAAAAGACTTTATGAATTAGATTTACCATGAGAAGCTAGGATTATTTTAGTGCCTATGTTTCCCCCTTACAAATCTTTTTGTATTATGAATTAAATTTAAGGCTTAATTAGTTTCTTTACTAATTATAGTAATATTTAGAATTATAGTAGGCTTTGAGGTGTAGAGTCCATATTAAGCAGAATTCACAGTAAGACAAGTCCATGTTTAACTCAAAAGGATTTCACAAGTTAATAGGGATCTCCTTAGAAGATATGAAACTAGCTCCATGAGTTCTGAGACCTGGCTTGTTGGTATTTGACTTTGTCTATAAAATCTAGAGAACTTAAAAATTGATTAGTTTGTACATCTTAAAATGTAAATAACTTTGGTTGTCTTATCTTTGTTAATCCAAATACAGCTTGTATCTGAACACGCCTTTGAAATTCCAGACAATGTTAGACCTGGACATCTTATTAAAGAACTTTCTAAAGTAATTCGAGCAATAGAGGTAAGAGTAGAAACTATCATCTAAATGCTTGGTTCCTATCTACTTTGAGAAGCAGTTGGATCTACCACCACACTACAAATACTGGAAAGCCTCGACATTCTTAGAAGAACTAGAATGAGCTGTATCTTGAAAGGAGTCTCAGTGTTTCAAAGCCCTACAGAGAAATCTGGAATATTGTGTCGTCATGAAGTAATAAGGATGTAGTTACCATGTTACTTCAGGTTCTTCAGGTTACTCCAAAAACGAAAAAATACAGAATAAACAGAACTTTCAGATCTCATTCATTTCTGCAATGCAAAGATGAATACATGTTAAGATGTGTAAGATGAGTAAGAACCGGTGAAGCTGGATTGGAAAGAGGGTTGGGGAAAGGAGGCCCACTCAACTGAAAATGTTATGACACCTGGGTTATATGACACCGTATATGCCCTTTGATAAAAGCCCATGAAGTCTGAGATTAGGTATTTTATTAATTAGAAGATATTCTAGGTGTTAAAGATAGGGGATTTTAATTAAAGTAATTCTTCAGGAAGGTGGTTCTGTTAGTGTCTAGCTTGAATTGAAAGGAAGTTAAGTGGAGGAATGGATGCTGATAATTTAATGGCTCAGATTAGGGCTGTATTTGGGAAACAAAAAAGAGGTAGTAAAATGTTGGGTTTAATATCCTTAGATAGAGTATTTCATATAATTCTCAACATGTTCAGATATTATTTTATGTTTTTGAAGAGCTGCATATAAATGAATTTTTAAAGTCAAAAGTCATGTATAAATATATCAATATATATCACAACAATAACCAAAACTAAGAATACACTCAATAAAAAAGTATAGGTCTATATGAAAAAACTATAAATCTTGACTAAGAGAAATAAAACTCTAGTTTAAGAAATGGGAGTGTCATTTCTAAAATATGTCAATTCCAAATTAGTATTACAAATCGAAAGTGGTGAAATGTTCTTGGAAGAATAATTGGACAAAAATAGTCACCAAAGTTTTTTGTTTTTTTTTTTTTTTTAGTTGGAGGGTAGGGAATATAGAAGGCAGCAAAATGGCTGTAGAAAATGTACAAAGAAAATATAAACATGAATTTCACTAAAGAGATGGAAATGGCCAATTCAATAAAAATATGAAAAATATTCTCAATATGTAAAAAAGTATTCAACCACATATTACCACATAATTTATGATTTCAAATGATGGTTTATCACATTGGAAAAGATAAAATTCTGTATTTTTGCTCTGCTGATAGGAAGTATAAATTAGTGCAAGATTTCTAACTGGCATATACCTTGACTTAGCATTACTTTAATAAAGTAAATAAGACAATTCCAGTTAAACTTGATATATGACCACACCTGCTTACCACTATCACCTCTTGGAACCAAAATGATAGTAAAAGAATGAAAAGAATATCTATCCCTAAGTATTAAGTCAATAAATTATGCTGTATCTCTACAGTAGAATATGACACAGCCTTTAAAATGATGTTGAAAATCCAGGATGTGTGTTCACAGTATTTTATTTNTTTTTTTTTTTTTTTTAATTGGAGGGTAGGGAATATAGAAGGCAGCAAAATGGCTGTAGAAAAATGTACAAAGAAAATATAAACATGAATTTCACTAAAGAGATGGAAATGGCCAATTCAATAAAAATATGAAAAATATTCTCAATATGTAAAAAAGTATTCAACCACATATTACCACATAATTTATGATTTCAAATGATGGTTTATCACATTGGAAAAGATAAAATTCTGTATTTTTGCTCTGCTGATAGGAAGTATAAATTAGTGCATGATTTCTAACTGGCATATACCTTGACTTAGCATTACTTTAATAAAGTAAATAAGACAGTTCCAGTTAAACTTGATATATGACCACACCTGCTTACCACTATCACCTCTTGGAACCAAAATGATAGTAAAAGAATGAAAAGAATATCTATCCCTAAGTATTAAGTCAATAAATTATGCTGTATCTCTACAGTAGAATATGACACAGCCTTTAAAATGATGTTGAAAATCCAGGATGTGTGTTCACAGTATTTTATTTGGGAGAGAGAAGGGGAAAAGATCTCAGCAGAGCTGTTCAAGTTTTATAATTTGGTGTTTTTTGTTTTTATGATGAAAAAGAATGTTTTTTCTTTTCTAAAATATTTTTATAGATGATTATTGAGTCACTTATGTTTGTGGCCTTGTCATAAAAATACCCCAAATTTTGTTCTTAAAGGAGGAAAACGGCAAACCAGTTAAATCTCAGGGAATCCCTTCTGTGTGTCCAGTTTCACGGTCCTCAAGTGAAGCAGCTTCCCCATACCATTCCCGACGAAGGATGCGGAAACTTCGAGATCACAACGTCCGAACTCCTTCCAACCTCGACATCCTGGAGCTCCATACGAGGGAGGTGCTCAGAAGACTGGAGATGTGTCCCTGGGAAGAGGCAAGCTTCTGTTCCGTGGTCACATGAGAGACTCAGTCATCTCTGAAAGGCCTTCAGAGGGATGATAGAAAGAGATCAGGCTGGCCATTCTCATTGTCTAGTCTTTGCTTAGATCCGAGGGGTCAGCAGCACTTCTGTTTGTGATGGGGGCGTGCCTTGGTGTAGAAGTAGGACGAACAGGTCCCATCGGTTTGCTGACATGTATATCGAGTGTTTACTGAGTGCCAGATACTCTTCTAGGCTCTGGGGAAGGTACCAGAGTAGGCGAAATCCAAGCCCCTGCCGTCATGGAGCTTCCATCCTAGTTCAAGTTGGAAGGATCGAAGTCAGAGACAGGCATTAAAGTTGTATAATTTCAGATAAAAAGGCCATGGAGAGAGCAGTAGAGTAAAGGGGCTGGTGGTTGGCTCTTCTGCTCAGATGGTCGGAGAACCTCTCAGGTGGGTGCATCTGACAGACACTTACATGGCAGGAGACGTCAGGAGGATACACAGACTTGAGGAGGAGTATTGAAGGCAGAGGAAAGTGCAGGCGCTGTAGGTCTTTCCCTGGCCCAGCAGCAGCAGCAGCATGCATCACTGGTAGGCTGGGAGGCTGCTAAACTCATTGCAGAGAAATGCTGGCCTAACAGAGTAGTGAGCTCACCGTAGGGCCTTTGTAAAACATGCTAGTGACCTGTGGTGAGATCCATGTCATCCATGATTGTACATCTTAAGGAGAGAACAGTTTAAAAGTATGATAGCAGTATCTCTGAATTAACATATTTACAGATGTTACATAGAAATAAAGCTTCCTTAAATATGTTAAATTTTACATAATTATATTTATACTGTTTTAAGCTTTTGTTGTTCTAAACCTCCTTCAACCCATAGCCATCTGGGAGAAGATTCATCCATAGCCATGTGGGAGAAGATTCAGGTTATTATAAGAAGCTCTATATATTATTAAAGAAAAATATTAAAGGAAATATTCTTCATGTTTTAAAAACCAGCTACTGTTGTGCCTTTATGTCACTCGGTGGCCTTTGTTCCTGGTGCTAGCAGGGTGGTGACCTATAGATCCCTGAGAGTACCTGGTGGGAAGACTAGAGATGAGGTCAGAGATAGGGGGACCGGAAAGGACCCAGCAGTTAGGGAGAAACAAGGGAAAGAGAACTCAAAATACATGAAGGCAGTACTTCTGCAGTTTTCCAGCTTTCTACAAGAGTGAAATGTCTGAATTCATGTGAGGCAGATTTTATATTCTGCTTTGTAGAACGGATTTTACTGTTCCTGGCCCTACAGAAAGATGAGCCACGTTCACTCTGGGTTTAGGAGCCGTGTAGCTTCCATGCTGCAGCACTACCAGTGCCCCAGCCGTGGAGGCTGCCCAGCACTCAGGACGCAGGGCCGTGGGACAGGGGCGGGGGGGGGTACTCTCCTGCTCCTTTACCTGTCAAGCAGGTATATTTGAGGGTGGAGGTTAAGTAAGTTCTGTTTTTATACTTTAAGGACATCCTGAGCTCAAAACTGAATGGGAAATTCAACAAGCATCTCCAGCCATCTTCCACAGTACCTGAATGGAGAGCGAAAGATAATGATCTTCGATTACTGCTGACAAATGGAAGGATAATTAAGTACGTGAAGTAGATGAAAGCATCAGAAAGTTTAGTTTTCCATGGATTCCCTCTGTTCATTTTATTCTGGGTCCAGACCATTGCACACCTGCCTAAAATGTGGGGAAAGTGTCTCAATTCTCAGTTTTCTCTGCAGAGTAAGGAGAGTGTAATACTGTTTGGCTGCATAGTTGTGCTGTTTTCTGACTTGATTATTTTTCCCTCTATGTATAGGGATGAGAGACAACCCTTCACAGATCAGAGTCTTTATACAGCAGATAGTGAAAATGAAGAGGATAAGAGAAGGACAAAAAAGGCAAAAGTGAAGATGGAAGAGAGTTCAGGAATAGAGGGAGTGGAGAATGAAGAGTCTCAAAAACCACTTAACAGTATGTTTGTTTTAATGGTCATTTTAAAGGTCTGTTTATTATTAATATGCTAATAATATGTCAGGTAACTCGCTAATTTTAAAGTGCTTAAATTAGTAGTAGGATTAAAATTTCTTGTGTCCCTAATACTCTTTTAGAAATCTGGAGCATTTCAGGGAAATGCTGAATGTGAGCTCCCAATGAGGGGTGGCAGCTGGGGAAGGTGGTATTAGTGACAAGGATGTCACTGGCCAGTGACACCTCATCTAATGGCAGTTTTTTCAAGAGTCACATAAAAGCTCATGCATTTTGTGGGCCGCCTCTACTCCAAATTATGAAGCAGTTGAAAATGTAGTGCAGTTTCCAAGATGATTTTAGCTAACATACATATGGTTTTCAGAATTAGGAGACATATAACTGGCTGATCTGAAGCTATTAGTAACCCAAGTATTTTTTTATTTGATTGCATATTGACAAGAAGGCTCTACTTGATTATTAATTGGTTACCATCAGTGCGATGAATAGTAACACCTCCTCCTCCTTGAGATCTTCTTTGAATGAAGTCTTTCATTTTCTCAACATTTTTCAGGGCCTCCATATACCCTTCTGTCTTAAAAAGTAGTTAAACATTTTAGTACTTGATAAGTGAATATTCTAGATAATTAACATTATTAAATCCCTGCTGCATACCTCAGTTCCTGCCAATTCCAGAGAAGTTTGTTATTGTTTTAGTTGGTGATTCTACATTTGTTCACATGCCGGGGGAGAGGCAGCTGATCCATGGACTGTATCCAGCAGTTGCTAGCTGAAAGCTGTGGGGAAAGAGAGGCAGGGGTGAAGCCTGGCCTATAAGCTTGTTGAATTCACTGTCTACTTGAATGTGTCTTAGGCTCAGGAGAGTTTTTTTGTTTTGTTTTCTGTTGAGACAAATAAAGCACAACAGAAAGTGAAAAGCATTGTAGCTAATTTTAGTGTTGAGGTTTTTTTCTGGGAAGAAGTATAAAATAGTCAGCCCACCCATGCAGGGACTGTAAACCATATTCGATAAATACCACAGTTTTAAGAATACACTTCAATCTGTATCTTGGTTAATTAGGGGAAGAGTCCTTGGGGGAAGAACGAAATGAAGACAATGAAAGCAGTGAGAAAGGACAGAGCCGGCGCAGTTGAGTTGGATGGGCTTTGGATGGCACTTTGTTTCAGTTCTGATGGCTCTTTTTCTCTGATCATTTTCCTTCTCAGGGTTTTTAACAAGTGTGAAATCAGAACTCAGGAATCGATCATCTGAATATTCTGATATTTCTGATTCAGAAGACTCTGGACCTGACTGCACTGCACTGGTACGCCTGGGACCCTGTAACTTACAGTTATGTGATGGAAAGATGGACACCCACTTTCCTTTACGTGGGAGGAAAGTGGATGACAGCTTTCCCAAAGCCTGTCTGTCTGACCTTTGTGGCACAGAGCCTCCTCTTCAGTGGTACTTACAGACTCACCCCGTCACGTGACTACTTACATCTGATCAACAAAACTTCTGTCTGATTTTGGAAAGGGTGGAGGGAGATGCAGCTCTTGTGTTTCTCATATTTCCTCATAGGTTATATTTCATTTTGCCTTAAAGAGAGCCTGTACTGTGGTTTTTTTTTTTTTTCCACTTTTTCATATGAAACAAATAATTCCATTATCATGGAATTAATTCTCTTTAGATGGATAGTGTTTTTGGTTAGTTTGTACAAATGTGTTCTGATTTCTTATATAGATTTCCCTCTATTTAATTATCTCAGAAAAATAATTTTACCACTGAAGAGTCTGAAAGTTCAGGTGATGAAAAGAAACAAGAGATAACATCAAACTTTAAGGAAGAATCTAATGTGATGAGGAACTTCCTTCAAAAGAGCCAAAAGCCATCTCGAAGCGAAATTCCAGTTAAAAGGTAGGTATGCTGATGATGATGGTCTTATTACAATGTTATGTAAATGATAGGAAAACATTTGTTATTTTTTGTTTGTTTGTTTTGTCTGGGGGTTTTTGTTTTGTCTGTGTGTGTGTGTGTTTTAGTTTTAAAATTTACCAGATATTTCCTTAGAGTAAAAACGTTCTTGTCTTTTCTGCTGATCTGCCTTTCAGGGAATGTCCTACCTCGACGAGCACAGAGGAAGAAGCTATTCAGGGCATGCTGTCTATGGCAGGGTTGCACTATTCCACGTGTTTACAAAGGCAGATTCAAAGCACAGACTGCAGTGGTGAAAGACCCTCTCTCCAGGACCCCAGCAGCTGCCACAGCAGTAACCATGAGGTCAGGCAGTTGTATCGCTGTGATAAGCCAGTGGAAAGTGGTAAGAAACAAATTGTAATTCTCTGAAAAATAACATAGAACTCTCACCTTAATAGCCCTGGAATCCTAGCTTGAGGTTAAAGATAATGAACAAGAAATGTTTATTAAACATCTTTAGTTGGAGATGGTGTTAGACATATTGGCATATATATATATATGTTGACAAATGTTAGCTGCAAATAGAATAACTCAAAATGTAAATTAATGGATTAAGAGTTGTGTTCACTGACTTGCAAGACAGTATTGTTTCCCTTTTATAAGCTGATCAGAATGGAGGGAATGTTTGTGTGTTAATTGATGTGCTTAGTTTGAACAGTCCACTCTTTTTCCTTTTATGGAAGGGAAGGCGAGCTTTCAGCTGTTTCTGCTGGAGGGTATCCTTTCCTACTTGAACAGGAGACATTGGGAAAGAGAGGAGACTTGCTGGCGATATCAGTGGTGATATCAGTGGTGCCGGAGTGTTTCCTTCTGTCTGCCTTTAGGGAGTTTTGTTTCCCAAAAATCTGAGGAGGATTAGGGAAAAGATGGTACTACATTAAAACTGAAGTCTACTTTAGGAATTATGTTCATTCCCACCTAGCTGTGTCAACTATGTGCCAGAAGCTTGGCATTCATTTCACTTAATTCTTGAAACGACATGTTGGGTGTGTGTAATGTAGCTTTAATAGGTAAAGGAAAATAGATTTAGTGGAATTAACTTGCCCATACTTACATGGCTACTCAGTGACTGGAATTTGAATCCAAGACTAGATCATGTGATCTCAAAATCTTTGCTTATTGTATAAGAGGGAACTCAGGTTTAAAGAGGTTATATAACTTGGCTAAAGATATATTGGTAATGAAAGATCTCAAGTTCAAATCTGGATTTTTCTGCCTTTCCACTTATCATTCTGTCTTCCTATAATCTCTTTGGTCCCTTGAAAAGAAACCTTCTCTGGAAATGCTGCCAGATTCAGGCAAACATATGCCTTTATTCTGTATGGGAAAATATACTATTTTTAGAGAAACTGTATTGCACTTGGTTTTACGTCTACAACAGATGGCCACAGAATTTGATCTAGGTCCTCCAGCATCTGGCCCAAAACCTGCCGTAGAAAGAAAGACAGTCTTTGAGAGAATTGAAATAATTAACATGTTGGATTGCAAGCTGGTGACTGTTTTGTTTTTAAGAGGGAAAGGAGTATGGTGAAAGTATATGAATAAAGAGTTAGCATGCTCATTTTTTTAAATAAAATGTCAACATAAATTTACTTTCAGTTTTAAGCAGCAGGTTAACTTTATTCTTTAAGATCCAGTTTGTGAGAAGATTTTTAATTAAAATTTCTCTTTAGGATATCATGTCAAGACTGAAGATCAAGACTTGAGGAGTTCTTCCTGGATTAAACAATTTGATACAGCTTCCAGATTTAATCTTCAGGTATATTCAGGGTTTGAAATATTGAAATAGGATTGTCATTAGCTCTGTTTTTGCTTTTGTTTTTAAAACTGCAATCAGTAATCAACCCCCAGATGTAGAAAGCTTAACAATTATCATTAAATGTACCTTTGAACAGCTGTCCATTTTTAGGGATTCTGATGTACTAACCAGTGAAAGGCTTATGGACAGAGTGTTATCTGGAAAAAAGCAACTTATTTAAGAAAGCAGTTAAAAACTCCTGGCTGCCAACACCTCTAGGTTATGTCTGGCTAGAATGAAACATGAAAGGAAAAAAGTACCACAATACCACAAGGATCCTTTTACTCTCTGTTGTTTATTGAGCATTTTTAGATACCAACTTTCTTTGAGAATTTGATGACAGTTACAGGAAAATGTTTCCTTTCCAAAAAGTGTTCTCCATAAATATGACTTGTGCTTACATTTTTCTCATAGTTTGTACCCCACCCTCACCCCAGACCATTCATTAACTGCAGATTAAGAGTCACTGCTCCAGGAGAAGACACTTGGTGTCTTAGGGTTCTCGTGTATGAGTGCTTATACTAAACAAAATGAACCCCCCAAAAAAATGTTGCCAGTAGCACCAAAAAAAGAAGGCTGTATGACCTTTTTTGGAGAAGGAAATGGCAACCCACTCCAGTATTCTTGCCTGGAGAATCCCAGGGACAGACAAGCCTGGTCGGTTGCTGTCTGTCAGGTTGCACAGAGTTGGATATAACTGAAGCAACTTAGCAGTAGCAGCAGCATGACCTTTTTGCTGTAGACCTTGGAAAATGACAACCAAAGAAAGAATCAAAACTCTTAGGTGGCACAGTGGAGTCTCCAAGCCTCCCAACCCCGTTTGCTCTCTCAGTAATAGAAATATGGGTGATAACGTTCTTCATTTGGCTTATCTATATTTTCTAAATACTTGTCAATTACTTTTATAATAAGAGAAAGAACCAAGTTATTTTGTAAAGGCAAGTACAAGTTCTTTTAATGGGAGGATATGCTCCAGAGACAAAGGTCAGGTAAGAAATTCCTTAACTATTAAGAATTCACTTACTAATGTATGATTTTATAGTGCCTCACTGGTTATAAAATTTATAACTCAGCATTATTGGATTTAGTATTAAAAGGTAAGCAGTTATTTAAATCTAGCTGTTGCTTTTATAATTATCTTAGAAAATAAAGAAGTAGAAGACAAATGATTAGCAAGATCATCTTAGAGAAAATAGAATTTCTGTTTCTTGTAGTCTAGAGAGGTATTAGAATAGTGTGTCAAATTGAAAAGCTGTTTCTTCATACTCAGGCGTACTTGTAAGACTGTTTTAATGCTCAAGTGTATTCATAAGACTGTTTTAAAGCAAGTCTGTGTTTAATGCTGTTTTTAAAACTTACTTGACCATTACAGAATCAAAAATTCACTTTAATACACGCACACAAACACACACTTAAAACTAGTTTCACGAAACATTATATCTACAGTATGCTCTTTTCAAGTTTATCTTTTCCTTTTCTCTTTTTAATTCTGGTTGGGACTCTCTCTGTTTGGATTTCAAGACCCACCAATCATCTATCTTATCTATCTATAATGTTTTCTTCTCAACTTGAAGATGTCTCAAGTTACGAGGCATTTTTAAAACCCGAATCCTTCAGAGCTACTAGGTTTTAGAATGAGATGACCATCAGGAGGGGTCATCTACGGCCACTTCATGTTAAAAAAAACCCCAAGTTCAGTGATCTATTTCTTTTCTCTCTTAAATTGTTAATACATTACTTCTCGTAAAGAAACCCTAAAAATTTGGTCTTATTTCCTTCTTTCTTAGGATCTAAATAGAGGCCAGAAATGCATCAAGAAGGAAGTTTCATCAGAAATCAGTCAGAAAGTACAAAGTAGGAATTCTGTGGACAGCAGTGGCTCAAGCCTTCAGAATGCAAAGTATACGCAGAGTTCAAGCTTGATATCAGGGGCGTGCCAGCTAAGTAACGGCAGTATAAGCCCAGAAAGGCCTGTTGGTGAAACTTCCTTTTCAGTGCCGCTTCACCCCACCAAGAGACCTGCGTCAAATCCACCACCTATCAGCAACCAGGCAACAAAAGGTAACATTACACATGTGTAGGTTAAGTTAAATAGACATGTCTCTGCACTCACATTGCTCACAGTCTGCTGGGTATGGACACTGCCTTGATAGGTGCTCAGATTACTATGGGGACAGAGAAGAAGGTATCTCAGTCAGCCCTGAGGAGCAGGAGGGGTTTCCTGGAGGGAGAGGTAGATGATCCTGGAAAGGCTGTGACGAGTTAGTCGTGCTGAGGCAGGGGAGGGGACAGGGTCGACAGCACTGACGGCAGAGGAGACAGCGTGGCCCAGGACGGGACAGGTGCATTGCTGGAGCGGTTTGAGGCAGGATGGTAAGAGCTGGTGCTGAAGAGACAGGCAGGGCTCAGACCGGGGGAGTGTCCTGTAAGTCTTAGGAAGGAGGCTGGCCCTTATCTCGTGGGTGAACTGGAAGGGTTTTAAGCAGTGGACTTCCAGGCGTGTGACTCGACCCATTCAGGACGCCTAAAAGCCTTTGCCTGCCGTGTCGCTCTGCTTTAAGTCTTCCAGGTGCTGTCAACTGTGATTTTCACTGTTACTTACACTGCTGTTGGTGTGCTGTATTTTGTAGGTAAACGTCCAAAAAAAGGAATGGCAACAGCCAAACAGCGTCTTGGGAAGATCCTTAAACTGAACAGAAACGGCCACGCACGTTTCTTTGTGTGACGGAGCTGCGGCCATGGCCACTGTTCCCTTCGGAGACTGGTCTCAGGGTGCGGGAGCCTGGAGCTTCCACGCGCCCCACTGAAGCAGTTTGCATGTACAGTAGGGAACACTGCCTGAAGAACAAAATGAACCTGATGCTGCATTTTCACTGTGCCACACCCACTCAGCAATAACCATTTTGGACCTGGTGGGGAGAGGAAGGAGGGTAGAACCTTAAAAAGAGACCTTGAACTGGAAAGGGTCTCTTGTCAGGGCTTGAATTTCATTTTGTTGTTGGTAGTGTTTTGATTTATTTTCAGTGATAGGGTAAAGAATTATCAGTAATTTATTTAACAGATTTTTTTTTTAAAGTTAACAGCTTTTAAATTCTTTCTTTTTTAAAGCTATTTATTTGGAAGATTTCTGGAGAAATATCTCACTAATTTAGATTTAAGAATGTGAAGGTTTTTAAATTATTTTTGATAGTGTGTGTGTTACACGTGGGGAAGAGCCACGGTAACAGTAACTAGTCTGGACTCTTAAATTTGCTATTCAGGTTAAAGTCTTAAACAGGGATTTGATGCATTAATTATTTTAAATTAAGATGTATATGAAAATCATTTTATTTTATATATTTCATGTGTTTTTTATAAGCTATTAGCTTCGCTTTTGCTAACATCCAAGGTGCATACTGTTATCCAGGTCGATTACCTACGTCCCACCTTCCCTCTGCACTCCCCCTCATTTCGTGACGACACAGACTCTTCTCTTTGCAGGGAAACACTTTCGTAGCCAGTGTGTAAGAACTACATTCAAGACCCCACATTTCTCATTTTGTTTGACATTGCAGTTTTCTTCTAAATAGAAAAATAGGCTTCTTGCATTTTCACTTTTGCTGATGATATCTGGGTCCCAAAGAGTACAGCTTTAATATCTTTTCCCTACTTGTGGGAAAAGTATTATAAGTTTGGTTAAATTGTCATGTTTGTAGTTTTCCAAATACATTTGTAACTCCAGAGGGCCTTCTTCATACTGCTGGTGTTGGAGGGCAGGGCCAGCACCTGCCACAGAGGTTATATTTTATGATGCTTTTATTCTGTATACCTAATCTGTTGGGAAATATGAAATATGGTTTGATTTAGAATATTCAAATCTGCATAATAAGCCGTAATATAATAAGACTATACTATATTAAGTTGTATAGAAGCAAGCATGTTGGAGTAGATGAATTGGGTGTGTATGTGTGTATGTGTGTGTGTGTTTAGTTTTTTATTTCTTAACCTTCTAATGAGTTATTTAAGATGTGGATTTGGAGTAAAATGGGTGCTTTTTGCAGTTTCTTCCATCTATCCTAACTTAACCAGTGCATAGTGAGGTTAAGTATCCGGTTGAGCTTTAAGGAATCATTTATCTCCTTTGTGCACAATTTTTACTAAATGCCAGTTTTCAGCTGCTTGCAATAGCTTATGTTTTCCTCTCCGCCTGTGACATAAAAACAAGTAATTTCTTGTTTCTTGGGGGGTAGGGTGGAGATATTCCATTTCTGACAATAGAGCATTTTATAAGTTCCTACAAAAAATACAGGCAAATTGGATAAAATTTATTTTTATGGAAAAGAAATATGGCCATATTATGGATTTGTCTTTTTTTTTTTTTCCACTCAGCAAGGTAGCAGGACTTTCCCTTTTAAGTATCACTTGAAGAGCTAAGAAAAAAGATGTCTATACCATTGTCTTTCATGGTTACATTCAAATGTATTTTCAGAGAGAAATATTTCTTACTCTGTTTCCATTCCAATATTTCATGGAATATATATATGTATCTTATGAATTAGCCTTTTTGGTTTAATGATTAGACCACTATCTGGGTCTTATCTGGGTTTCAGGAAGAATATTTTTGGAAGTACTAAATGTCTATAATAGGCTGACTCAAAACTCTGTCTACACTATGCCAAAACAAGGTAAGAAGTAGGTACAATCAATCATTTGGTTGGTCAGATCTCAAAATATGAAAAATGTGGGTTTGCGTGATTCTCCCACCTTCCCTACACAATATAGTACTGTGATGTTTTGGTTTTCTGTAGATAAACCATTTTAGTGTTACAGTACACATGTTTTGGTTTTAGTTTAGAAATAAGAATTATAATTTCTTTTTCCAGCTACGTTATGATCTGGGTTCTTTTGTTGTCTTTACATTTTTCACAGCTCTAAGTGTTTTTAATTACCTTTTTTTTCTTTAGCCATAAAAATGAAAATAATTTATTTTTATGAATTAAAATTGTGGCCAGTATCTGCCCTGTGTACTTAGGCCAATAAATACTAATTTTAAGTAGCCAGTATATGGAACTTCTAAGTGAAGGTACTGTGGATTCATTTTTGGCAGTGTTAATTAATTAGCCCGTTAACTGGCTAAGTTTTAAGTAAGATGAAATAACCACTAAAATAGAATACATGTAAACTTTTTGTGAATTGGTAAAAATTCAGCCACTGAATCCAGTGACCTCCATAGTCAAAGCTCTTATAAAATCACTGACTGTGCTGCAAACCTGTATCTCGTGGAAATGACTGAACTTTGAAGTGACTGCCGCGAGTATCTGGACTTGACTGTAATAACCTTTCGTCTTTCCCTCAGTCTCATTTATAAATAATACCACCCTACAGACATTGCAACTTAGGAAGACAGCACTGGTGGCATTTAGTTATAAGCAAATTCAAATAACCAACAATTATCATTTAACATATGCAGTTATAATTATAGTAGCAGGTAATCATTTTCCTTTATTGATTTAAATAAGTGACTTCTGTTAACCTGGGATCCACTGTACTCTAATTCATAATACCACATAATACTAAGCTCTCCAGGGTATTGATTAATGATGTAAACTCTACAACGCTGGCAGTTCATAATAGTCCAATATCCTAGAAATACTTTGAACTTAATAAGCATCAGTTGATTTTTAAAGCATACAAAATTGAAAATTCTGACCAAAACCATCTTATAAACTCAGAAAACAAGCTCATCTGTATCACTACTTAAATACTCAGCACTGAATACTGCTCTATTTTTTAATCCAATTATTGCCTTTTTAATGAACTCTACTGTACTTATTCATATGAGATCAGATATTTATCATGCATCTACTATGTGCCCAGCACTACTTAGTACTGTGGGAGTGGGGGGATATAAAGTTGGAGTTGTGATCTCTGCTCTTGAAGATATTCTCTAGGAAAAAAGCAGTATTATTTTCACTTCTAAGCAAACTTAAACAAAAGAGGACCCATTCATAGAAAAAAACAAGACATAACTTTATTAGTTTCAGTGGAGATACACTTTACAACTATAGAAGTAAAAATATATTTTCAAAATTTAAAAGACATTTCAAAAATTAATAATGTTCATAATCACAGGGGCATGTTATAGCATGAAAGGAGCAGAAGACCTGGGTGTTCGTCCAAGTTCTGCCCTTTATATTTTAGTTGTGTGACCTTGAATAAGTCACTTATTCTTCCTGAGTCTTAGTTTTCTCATTTGTAAATTTGGATCGAAACTCAAGAAAAACATAGAAAAGTGTTAATCTATTTACACTTCACATTTGCAGAGAATTTGATAAGTTATAACTGACAACGAATGTACATTTATGTGCATTTTTAAATGAAAACTACTGTTACTCATAAAATTTGCTTCATATGAAATATATGCCCAGAGCATGCTACCTGAAAAAACCCTGAAGAATCTCTAACAAGGTGCTGAATTAGAATCAATGCATGAAGTGAAAGAAAAAGGAATGAGATAGTTTGTGGAGAAGAGTGAGAATGTTTATCCTCAAGTAATGATTAAGATGATTAGATGATTTAAACTAGTTAAAATTAGTTTGAGTTCTCAAAGAGTACTGCTCCACAGATTCTGCGTACTCTTCAAGGCACTAGAATAGGGTAAAATAAATCATGGAGTTGAGATGGTTTAGCAGCTACTCATAGTAGCAGGGCAGGAAAATAAGATGGAAGAATAATGGGAGATCAGCAAAGACAGCTCTGAGTTGGCCAACAATGGCTCATGGGGTAGAGAGAAACCACTGTAGCGTAGGAAGGGAGTCTTGACTGGAAGCTTCAGAAGAGATTCTGCTTTTTGCAAGAAATGCTCTTTAGTGATGTCACCTCCCCAAAGAGCTGATGAATAACTGCCCCAATATACTACTGCTGTAGTAGATATTGCAGTATATAAGCATTTTATGATTTCATGTTAAGAGATGAGGGCTTCATTATAAATTTGAAATTTTTTCAAAAATTCATTTTTCTCATTAGTTATTAAGCTAATTGCTTCCTCCAAAAAGAGAAGTTAAAGGTCATCAGTCATTTTCAGATGCCCCAGATTTTCATTTAAAGCAGTTTTGAGAAGGTTGAACATCTGATCTTTAGCTTAAGAAAAGAGACAAGTGAAACCCAGAGAGGGTGGTGACGAGCTGGGGGCAGAGTGGATACTAGACCTCTGGTACTTTGCTCCCTACGGCAGCCCCTCTTCTGTGACACTGCAGCCTCTGTTCATCTGTGGTGGGTGATGTTGATATGCTTCCTGGAAGCCAGGGGGAAAGACAGAGGAAGTGACATGCTCACTACATTGTTGTTGAACGTAATGGAGTTTTAATGCTGTAGCCTTACTAAACAACCTTCCCTTATTTTTTTTATTTTTCAGTGAATGTCATGCCATAAGTCAAATATTTGATACCCCTTACCTAAATATTTAAGTTAAGGACATTAAGAAGCAAATGCCTATTTCCAAAGCAATTAGCTTATCGTGACTGTAGTTTTATTCTGGTATTTCCTTTCTTCTTCAGTGGGTAGAGGAAACAATAATCATTTACCTGCATTCTGCTCCTTAGCGTCTCCCTCTCACCCTTCCTGTTCTCCTCTAACGTCCTGAAGCTTTGTCTTAACAAGTGTAATAGTGAATTTTTTTTTTGTTAAATCTTTTTTGAAACTCTGTTCAGTGATTCTTCCAACAAGTTTTATCTGCTCTGCACTATTTCACTAATAAACCTTGGCTACCACGTAGCCCAAGACCTCCAAGTAGTTTACCTATGCAAGACCTGTGACGTTCTGAATTCACTTTTATTTCAGAAGACAACCTTATATGGAACTTAATCATAAAGATAAACCTTGCCTCCACCCAATTTTATTTTGGCCATTTCCTTTTCAAAGTGTCAGCTGTTTTCCCCCAAGATTTTTCACCAAAACAATGATCATAAGTGCTAGAATATATAATATTTTGCAGGAAAAAAATAACCCAGAAATACTCATATTTCTTTGGTGGATTTTGGTGGGTAACCATTACCAGCAGCAGGTGTAATATATAATAAGGAGTTGATTCCTTGCCTAGAATCATTTCTTCCCTCTAAGATTCATAGGATTCACCTTTTATTTTTGCAAAGCATACATATAACTTCCACATTATAGTCAGGGACCTGAGGTGTAACTTGCTAAGTGAACCCCAAGGTTATTTTATCTTGCAAAAGAAACCTAAACCAAACTAAGGGCCTTACATTTATGGTTAGACTGAATCAAAAGCTATAACCTCAGTTTTTCCAAAAACAGCTTCTGACTGCAAAGCAAGTCATGCAGTTGTTAGGTATGAAATAGCACTGATCAGGAAATGCACATGCATCTTGGCAGACCGCGTTTCCTTCCGAAAAGACTTTTCTACTTTTAATATAAATTAAGCCATAACAGTTTCATGCTGTGGAAAGAGGGTGAAAAGGTTCATTTTAAGAGATTATATAATATGAATTTTCACATTTGCTGTGAAATGTCTAACTTCGCCAGTGCTTCAGCAGGTTTGTTTGATTTGGGGGGGGCGCTGGAGGGAGGGTAGAGGGTGGTGACAGGGAGGGGTAGTCTTGGTTTTAGGGGGTTGAAATCTGTGAAATTTGAAAAGGGACAGTTGTTGGCTCTGGTATTTACTAGTTTTGTAGTAATGTTTTGCTAGCCTGACTGACTTTCCTGACTTGATTTTCATGCCCATGGTCCCAGGTGACTGGTAGCCTTTCTTGTTCGGGGTGTCTGCANTCTTGGTTTTAGGGGGTTGAAATCTGTGAAATTTGAAAAGGGACAGTTGTTGGCTCTGGTATTTACTAGTTTTGTAGTAATGTTTTGCTAGCCTGACTGACTTTCCTGACTTGATTTTCATGCCCATGGTCCCAGGTGACTGGTAGCCTTTCTTGTTCGGGGTGTCTGCAGAGTAGTGTCTTGTTGTGTGGGTAGGCAGTCAGCGTGTGTGCACATGTGTGTCCTTTGAATACAAAAGCACACTGTGACGGCGGAGTGGGGTGTGGCTGGGAAGTGGGGTGCTGAAGCTTTAAGAGCATTTTTTTCCCGATACATAACAGTATTTCCCATCTTTTGCCTGCAGGCAGGGAAAGTGTACAGTATTTATTTTGTTTCTGTTTTAAATTTGTAAGTTTTTAAGTAGTTTACATTGATTATTATAGAGAAGGACAAGTGACTTGTTTAAAGTTGTATTTGGTATTCCTACTTTTCAATTTCTGTATTTTAAAATATTGAAATTAAAATTGTATTCTGTTTTGATTTTTTTTTTTTAGCACTCGGTGTATTTTTTGCTCCTTTTGTTTGAAAGTATAAATGTTGAAAGTTGTATAAAATGTGTCTTTGAAAGAAAAAAATCTGAATTCTATATCCAATTCTGACTTTCTGACCCTTTTCTGCTTATTGAGTCTTGAGAGAATTATTTGAGAATGTGAAAAGCTGTGTCAAACTTAGGCTCCTTCAAGTTCTGATGGTTTCAGTGTGAAAAGTTTGAATGTCTTATTACCTTATTAGATGTGTTGTTGGGGAAGCAGTTGCTGAAACAGGGAGGAACACAGAGGAGTGACTGGCTGTGCTGTGGTCATGGGTGAGGGTGCTTCCTTATGGTCATTTAAGAGCACACACACACACACACACCCCCCTCCTAGAGCACCCGCAGTATCACACACACACACACACACACACACACACACACACACCCTTTAGAGCACCCACAGTATCTCACACACACACACACCCCTCTTAGAGCACCCACAGTATCACACACACACCCTTTACAGCACCCACATTATCTCACTCACACACACACACACCCCCCTCTTAGAGCACCCGCAGTATCTTACACACACTCTCCTCTTAGAGCACCCGCAGTATCACAAACATACACCCTTTAGAGCACCCATAGTATCTCTCTCTCACACACACACACACACACACACACACCCCCCTCTTAGAGCACCCACAGTATCTCACACACACACCCTTTAGAGCACCCACAGTATCTCACACACATACCCTCCCCCATAGAGCATACACACATACCCCCCTACCTTAAAGCACCCGCAGTATCCCAGTCGGTGCTCTACTTAAAAGGTGAACAAACAGCAGACCTATTCTCTTCCTCCAGAAGCTTCTGTGGTTGTGGAAGGCAAGCGAGAACACAGCACCTGGGGCCTGGCTGCCTTGTGAAGGCGGGAGTGGAGGGGTGGCTTTACTGAGGAGAATGCGGTCCCTCTAGACAGGTGCTCTGAGGATGCTGAGAGCCAGGCCTGGCGGGATCTGAGGTGCCGGAGAGAAGAGCACGGAGACAGGAGCCGTGCAGGAGCGCTTCAGGCCATGGGGCAGGAAGTGGGCGGAGAGACCACCTTGGAGGAGGATCCTGGAAACCAAAGCAGCAGAAGGGCAGAGGCTTCTGCTCTGCCCCTGCCCAAGAGCGTAGAGGTCCCCAGGGTGCACACCCCCACAGCCTTCCCAGAGTGCTACCCAAGCCATGTTTACACCACCTCTTTCTATGACTGGCCTGCTTTTGTCCAACTGATGAAAACCTAGATCTGAAGAAAGCTGTTGTTTAAAACAAAAATCTACATACTTTCTATAAGCCTGTGAGGTGTTTACCCTTCCTCCAGTTTGTCTGTTGGGACTGATCATCAGGACCTGCACTTACTAGACTTTGAGCCTGATTTTTGTGTTTCTACCAAGCAGTGAGACTGAGATACACCAGTGCAGGATATGGGTGTTGGAGAGTGAGGGGAACAAGTGCCACACAGCAGGCAGGGTTTTGAACAGAAGCCCTCATTACCTTTGTTTCATTAAGTACTTACTGTAGGCAAGGCATATTTTCATTTCTTCCTCATAATCACCCAACGAGTGAGGTGCTGTCCTCCCCACCCTACTGATGGAACTGAGGCCAGAGGGTAAATAACACACCACTAATGAGTACAACTGAGATTGGAATCAAAGCCCAAATCTAAAAGTCATCTTATTTCTCTTGATTATTTAAAATTATTATATACTTTGAATTATTGAAAAGGAGTAGATGGTCTTTAGGAATTTTTGTGTTCTAAAATTTTCTTTGTAGGCATCCATTTGGGATCCAAAACATATTGTTTAACAGAAGTTTCCTGTCACAACTGAAATTTTGAGTCTGTACTTTCCCAGGGGCTGGGTGCACATAAAAAGTCTGAGGTTTCTCTTCTAGGAACCCACCTTCTGGCTGTAAACAAGGGGCACGTGACGCAGGAAGCAAGCTTGAATCCCCACAGTCGCAACCCCCAGGGTCTGTGTAAAGGCCATGCCTGTGCACCCTCCACCAGTCTGGCCAGCGCCCCCTGCGGGATGCACTGCCCCTGCCCCTGCAGCCCTTCCCTGTGGCCTCTGCCATCCCGTTCAGCCCCTCGGCTGCTGGCTCTGTGAGGGGATTGGCCCAGATGAGGAAGGAGAAAGACTGTCCACTCTGCCTGCATCTGCTAATACAGAGGCTCTGATTTCCACAGCCTGGCTCCCCTCCCACTCCCACCCCAATCACCATCCACATATCATCATTCACTTTTAAGTCCCTCATACTCTTCTTCCTTGCTGGACTCTTGCTACTGTTGGGCCCAGAAATATGCTTTACGCTTTATTAAAAAGACAGTTCTGAAGTTTTGTAGATTCATATTCCTTCTATGCCAGAGTTGGACAAAGAGGAAAAAATGAAGGGCTTAAAAACAGTAATACATGTGGCAGATATAACTTGGAACAAAAGGTTCACAGTAAAATTAAGATGGTATTTTGACCTTCCCTTAAGCATTTATTCTAGAAGCTGTCCTACCTAGGGAACTTAAGATACATTTCAGGTTCTGGAATAACTTCCATGGGTGGTGGATGACCTCTGGGGAATGGGAATAGGACAGAGGGGTCATTGAAGCTGGGAATCTGCACACACTCTGATTTTATGATTTTTTTTTCCTAATTCAAATAACACTTCAATTTTGTAATTAAAAAAGACAAATCACGGATTATGGATTAGCTGCCCCAAGATGCTAATTATACCATGTATCTATTCACACCCATCAGAAATCAGCCCTTCTGAAACCATTAGGTGTCATTTCAGGGGCTCTGAAGAGCTCTGCTATTCCATAGTCCTTAGTGTTAGTGCAGAAAAGACTTCAACCAGAGGCAGTGATAAGAAGTGACTCATCAGAACAGGACGCTTGTGAAGCTTACAAACCGGTGGGCAAGAAATATTAGGCCACAAGAACTTATTGTGCTACAGTTTTATAGTTAGAGGAAAAGTGAGGAGGGGGAGAATAAGTGTTTTTCTTGAGTAGACTTCATGCTTCCATCATCATCTCCTCCAGATTGAACAGGGGAGTTTTCTTGTCTCTACAAGGCCAAGCTAGGTCCACAAATTATTTTTTAAGTAAGTAGAAAGCATATCCTAGGGATCATTAACTTCCTGAGCTCACCGGGCAGTATGTAGGTCTCAAGCCACCATTGGTTTATTGTTTCTGGGCATGTCTCATGCTTCTGCTGCATTGTTGCTAACAAGCTTCTTAGCATTTTGTTGCTAAGCAACCCTGCTTTCTTGAGTAACCATTAACTTACAGGGGTTTCCCATATTTTTTCTACTTTCAGTCCCCCAGTGGGAATAACTATTTAATCACTTACTTTGTCCCTTCCCCGGGGTGCAGTCTAGCAGCAGGTGCAGCCTAGCAGGGATGGGCTGGGTCAGGATGCTGAATGGGACACACAGCCAGTCACCAGGGGGAAAACACTCCCTCCACCCCTGTTCTCAGCCATGTCTGTGCTCCATTTCTCACTCTGCAGAGTCCCTTGTTTTGTCTGAACTAGCAGCCTGAGTTTAGGGCTGGGACTACATATATTTTCTATCATCAGCACCTCGCTAGAGTTTCAGTTCAGTTCAGTCCAGTCACTCAGCCGTGTCCGACTCTGCAACCCCGTGGACTGCAGCATGCTAGGCCTCCCTGTCTATTACCAACTTCTGGAGTTTACTCAAACTCATATCCATTGAGTAGGTNGTGGAGGGGTGGCTTTACTGAGGAGAATGCGGTCCCTCTAGACAGGTGCTCTGAGGATGCTGAGAGCCAGGCCTGGCGGGATCTGAGGTGCCGGAGAGAAGAGCACGGAGACAGGAGCCGTGCAGGAGCGCTTCAGGCCATGGGGCAGGAAGTGGGCGGAGAGACCACCTTGGAGGAGGATCCTGGAAACCAAAGCAGCAGAAGGGCAGAGGCTTCTGCTCTGCCCCTGCCCAAGAGCGTAGAGGTCCCCAGGGTGCACACCCCCACAGCCTTCCCAGAGTGCTACCCAAGCCATGTTTACACCACCTCTTTCTATGACTGGCCTGCTTTTGTCCAACTGATGAAAACCTAGATCTGAAGAAAGCTGTTGTTTAAAACAAAAATCTACATACTTTCTATAAGCCTGTGAGGTGTTTACCCTTCCTCCAGTTTGTCTGTTGGGACTGATCATCAGGACCTGCACTTACTAGACTTTGAGCCTGATTTTTGTGTTTCTACCAAGCAGTGAGACTGAGATACACCAGTGCAGGATATGGGTGTTGGAGAGTGAGGGGAACAAGTGCCACACAGCAGGCAGGGTTTTGAACAGAAGCCCTCATTACCTTTGTTTCATTAAGTACTTACTGTAGGCAAGGCATATTTTCATTTCTTCCTCATAATCACCCAACGAGTGAGGTGCTGTCCTCCCCACCCTACTGATGGAACTGAGGCCAGAGGGTAAATAACACACCACTAATGAGTACAACTGAGATTGGAATCAAAGCCCAAATCTAAAAGTCATCTTATTTCTCTTGATTATTTAAAATTATTATATACTTTGAATTATTGAAAAGGAGTAGATGGTCTTTAGGAATGGTTGTGTTCTAAAATTTTCTTTGTAGGCATCCATTTGGGATCCAAAACATATTGTTTAACAGAAGTTTCCTGTCACAACTGAAATTTTGAGTCTGTACTTTCCCAGGGGCTGGGTGCACATAAAAAGTCTGAGGTTTCTCTTCTAGGAACCCACCTTCTGGCTGTAAACAAGGGGCACGTGACGCAGGAAGCAAGCTTGAATCCCCACAGTCGCAACCCCCAGGGTCTGTGTAAAGGCCATGCCTGTGCACCCTCCACCAGTCTGGCCAGCGCCCCCTGCGGGATGCACTGCCCCTGCCCCTGCAGCCCTTCCCTGTGGCCTCTGCCATCCCGTTCAGCCCCTCGGCTGCTGGCTCTGTGAGGGGATTGGCCCAGATGAGGAAGGAGAAAGACTGTCCACTCTGCCTGCATCTGCTAATACAGAGGCTCTGATTTCCACAGCCTGGCTCCCCTCCCACTCCCACCCCAATCACCATCCACATATCATCATTCACTTTTAAGTCCCTCATACTCTTCTTCCTTGCTGGACTCTTGCTACTGTTGGGCCCAGAAATATGCTTTACGCTTTATTAAAAAGACAGTTCTGAAGTTTTGTAGATTCATATTCCTTCTATGCCAGAGTTGGACAAAGAGGAAAAAATGAAGGGCTTAAAAACAGTAATACATGTGGCAGATATAACTTGGAACAAAAGGTTCACAGTAAAATTAAGATGGTATTTTGACCTTCCCTTAAGCATTTATTCTAGAAGCTGTCCTACCTAGGGAACTTAAGATACATTTCAGGTTCTGGAATAACTTCCATGGGTGGTGGATGACCTCTGGGGAATGGGAATAGGACAGAGGGGTCATTGAAGCTGGGAATCTGCACACACTCTGATTTTATGATTTTTTTTCCCTAATTCAAATAACACTTCAATTTTGTAATTAAAAAAGACAAATCACGGATTATGGATTAGCTGCCCCAAGATGCTAATTATACCATGTATCTATTCACACCCATCAGAAATCAGCCCTTCTGAAACCATTAGGTGTCATTTCAGGGGCTCTGAAGAGCTCTGCTATTCCATAGTCCTTAGTGTTAGTGCAGAAAAGACTTCAACCAGAGGCAGTGATAAGAAGTGACTCATCAGAACAGGACGCTTGTGAAGCTTACAAACCGGTGGGCAAGAAATATTAGGCCACAAGAACTTATTGTGCTACAGTTTTATAGTTAGAGGAAAAGTGAGGAGGGGGAGAATAAGTGTTTTTCTTGAGTAGACTTCATGCTTCCATCATCATCTCCTCCAGATTGAACAGGGGAGTTTTCTTGTCTCTACAAGGCCAAGCTAGGTCCACAAATTATTTTTTAAGTAAGTAGAAAGCATATCCTAGGGATCATTAACTTCCTGAGCTCACCGGGCAGTATGTAGGTCTCAAGCCACCATTGTTTTATTGTTTCTGGGCATGTCTCATGCTTCTGCTGCATTGTTGCTAACAAGCTTCTTAGCATTTTGTTGCTAAGCAACCCTGCTTTCTTGAGTAACCATTAACTTACAGGGGTTTCCCATATTTTTTCTACTTTCAGTCCCCCAGTGGGAATAACTATTTAATCACTTACTTTGTCCCTTCCCCGGGGTGCAGTCTAGCAGCAGGTGCAGCCTAGCAGGGATGGGCTGGGTCAGGATGCTGAATGGGACACACAGCCAGTCACCAGGGGGAAAACACTCCCTCCACCCCTGTTCTCAGCCATGTCTGTGCTCCATTTCTCACTCTGCAGAGTCCCTTGTTTTGTCTGAACTAGCAGCCTGAGTTTAGGGCTGGGACTACATATATTTTCTATCATCAGCACCTCGCTAGAGTTTCAGTTCAGTTCAGTCCAGTCACTCAGTCATGTCCGACTCTGCAACCCCGTAGACTGCAGCATGCTAGGCCTCCCTGTCTATTACCAACTTCTGGAGTTTACTCAAACTCATATCCATTGAGTAGGTGATGCCATCCAACCATCTTATCTTCTGTCATCCCTTTCTCCTCCCACCTTCAATCTTTACCAGCATCAGGGTCTTTTCAAATGAGTCAGTTCTTCACATCCCGAGTTTAGCATACTAAAAATACACTGAATAAACAGGTGAACAAATATGGATAGTCCTCATTTTCATCACTCCCTCCCCCAATCTCCCTCTCCCTTAGAACCTAAAACTGAAAATTTTATGGTAATGCTTTGCATACTTTATGTGACTTGATTTGAAATATAGATTATCCTAATGGTTACTGTGTAAAACTAAACAGATTATGAGAGGACTTTTTCTATCGAAAGGAAAAGGTGCTTCCTGAAGGTGTTACTGGATTCCACAGAGCAGGATTTCCAGAGTTTTGAGGCAGGGCCCTTNTATGTGACTTGATTTGAAATATAGATTATCCTAATGGTTACTGTGTAAAACTAAACAGATTATGAGAGGACTTTTTCTATCGAAAGGAAAAGGTGCTTCCTGAAGGTGTTACTGGATTCCACAGAGCAGGATTTCCAGAGTTTTGAGACAGGGCCCTTCATGGGTACTGCTCCTTCTGCTTTAATTCCGGGGCAGGGTGATGATCAAGGAAGGAATTGCTGTTCTCTCCTCCCCAAAGACCAGCTCTGTGTAACCCAGGGTATTGGGAGGGCAGTGTGGTCAAGCCACAAAGTAACAAGGTCTTGTTATAGGGTTGCTCAGACAATGAGACTCCCATGTTCCCTATAATACACACTACAGAGGGGTTACACAGTGATTGTTCCTAGAACAAATGAGGTGACTTCAAGTTCCCATAAACAGCAGCAGGACATTTCAAAACAAGTTCAATCCCTATATAAGGATTTAATCCCCTCATAGACAAGTTCTACTAAGTTTCAAGTCACCACTTTCTGCTCACCATCTTCTATCCTCCCCACTCTTTTTACTTTCTATGCCTTCACTATTGTCTATTGTCTTTATTTACTTATCTACTCTGTGTCATGTATTCCCCAGGTTTTCATCCCTGCATTTTTTTTTTTTTTTGCAGGGGTCGTTCTAACTTGGATGTCCAATTATTATCTCTTACACCCCCTTCACCTTCCCTCTCCTTTCAACCCAGACTGGTTTTCATGATCTATTAATACAATTTATCCTTCGCAAAAGCCCTCCAAAACTTGCTATGATCTCCATTCACGGTTGAATTCAAAGGGCAAAACCCAAATCCAAGCTGAACCCAACTTCCCTGAAAATTGGAAGCAACTAATCTAGCCATTGATATGATCCCTGGGTCGTATCTTCTCCCTCCCTGGCCCCTACTCTAGCCCCACTTGCAGCTGATAATCCTTCTCCATGTCCTACTGGGAAAATAGAAGCCTAAATTAGTTTCCTGGGCTGCAATAACAAAGTACTGGGCTTAACACAACAGAAATCTATTCTCCCGCAGATCTGGAGGCTAGAAATCTGAAATCAAGACATTGGCAGGGCTGTGTTTCCTCTGAAGGCTCCAAAGAATCCTTCCTTGCATCTTCCAAGCCTCTAATGATTGATGGCAATCTTTAGCATTCCTAGATTTGTACATATTACAACCTCTGCCTCCACTGTTATCCTGTAAGCAGATAAGGTAGGGGATCCCTGGGGAAAGAAAACCAAGCATGGCTTCCTTGACAGAAGAGAAGCTATTTTGGCTGAAGCCATTTTAGGCCTAAGCTATTTTGAGATCTAGTTCTGGCCACAATGCTTGCCCTTGAACAGGTCTCAGTAATAATGATCTTAAGGGAACAAAAGGACAAACTTAACAGGCAAGAGAAGTAACAACAGCAAAGATAACAAAGCAGTTGTAAAGAATCCCAGTTCTGTTTCAATGGTAAAGATGAGTCTGAAGCATTCTTGAGCTGTTCTGCAGAAGTTAACCACCCCTCAGGTGCTCAACCTGGAGAAGGAAATGGCAACCCACCTTGGTATTCTTACCTGAGAAATCCCATGGATAAAAGAGCCTGGTAGGCTACAGACCATGGGGTTCTTCAACCCCAGACACAATTTAGCGACTAAGAACAACAGGTGCTCAACCAGCAGATCAACTGGAAGCTAAGGCCTGATGCTGTTGACCTCTTCTGAACCTCATGACTGCAATCAATTAAAGCCTGGGCTCTGTCAGTCTACCCCAATTCTATGCTGACGTCTACTCAAGTCCTTTCATGAATATGCATATACCCTTAGCTTAAACCTTCCCCAATTCTGCTGTTTGGGGAGACACTGCCTTGGTAAAGATCACCAGTGATCTTACTTGCCGCAGGTAATAAATCCTTCTTTCTCCTGATGGATCTTTGACTTGGTTGTGTCTTTTGGCTCAACACCCACCAAGAGGTAAACCAAGCTTTCACATAACAAAATCATCTTTTTTAAAAAAATGTTATTTTATTGTCAAACTGTACTAAAACCACAATTAAAATTTAAAAGTTTAGTAAATTCCCTGGTGATTCAGTGGTTAGGACCCAGCACTTTCACTACGGGGGGCCCAGGTTCAATCCCTGTTCAGGGAACTAAGAACCTGCAAGCCCCATAGCATGGCCAAAAATAAACAAAACTGAACGTAAAATATAATTTTATTAAAAAATGCACAATGACAATTTTTAAGCAATTAAAATCCAGGAGAAAAATTGCTCCTCACTCCATTCCCTAACTAATTCATTTTCATCTGTCCGTGTTACTATCTACTCTTCATCCATACACTTAATAGATCTTTGGTAACTTAACAGCACTTAATAGCACTTTAGTAGTAATATTAAAACTAGAATTTTATGTTCATTTTAAGTTAATAGAATACGGTATTTTTTTCCGCACAATCTTTCCGCCCCTCAACTTTCTTTCCCACTTTGCTAACACTTCCTACTGCATACTTTCTACAGTATCAGTGCCCACAGCCCTGGTCCTGCCTCAGCTTTCTCTGCCCGTTCAAAAATATCACCCCCCCCCCAACACACACACACGCACGCACGCACACGGGATTCGCTTCTTGCTTGCTACCGATTTAGACATTTTTATACAGCTTTCTTTTTTCACTTCACAACATCATAGATGTCTTTCCAGCTCAATACGCAGAGATTTAACGCACGCTGGTTAGAGCTGTGTCCCAGTCTGGATAAGGATCAACCGCGTTGCTTCCATCACCCTACTTCCTCCACACAAATGCTTCTGTACGTACCTTATCTACCGTCCCTTTTACTTCTAGAAGACTCTCAGAAAAATGGTTGGGTCAAAGATCACGCACATTAAACATTATAGTAACTGTTTCGGGATTATTTTGCCAAAGGGCTCTAACATGTCACATGTCAGTCAGCCATGTCCGTGAGGTGTTCCTGTGCCCTCATGGCCTTTACTCCATTCAGCAGGCGCGAGGAGAAATGGCTTTTCTTTTGAAAAGAAAGGATTTTCGCGTTTAAAACAAGGGATTCACAGCCTGCGCCGAAGAGAAAGTAACACTGAGGCGGCCTTCGCGACTCTGTGTGATTGCTTCCACCTGAGGGGGCCCCACGGCGTCTTCCCGGTTTCCCTCAGCGTCCAGCGTCTGACTCGCGCGACGCCGCCTGGCGGTTCGCAAGTGCGCGTCCCAGGCCGCTCCGCCCAGCGCCCGGCGCAAAGGTGCGCGGTCCGCCTGCCGCGCTATTTCCCGACGCCCGGAGTCAAAAGCGGGCGGCGCGCGCTCCCGGGCAGCCCCANTTTGGACCTCACCCTGAAGGTAATGGGGGCCCGTCAAGTAGCAGAAGAGAGCAGCCATCAGGTGTGCATTGTAGGAAGATAGCTTAGATAGTGGTCCGCATGCTCATTTAGAGGAGGCTATGATGATTCCGTTTGGAAGCTAGTCCAATCATCTGGAAGAATTTTAATTATTTTTCTTTTTTCTGCCTCAACAGGGTAGACCTTATTTCATGCTCACATCGGGTCTAATTGTGAGATTTAACAGCGTGAAGTATGGACCTTAATCCATATAGTCATTTAGGGACCCAGGCTGGCAGACCTAGACTCTGTCCCCTGCAACCCATGACTCTTAAAGGCCGTCTGGGTATCAGGTTCCAAGGAGCGGTAGAGAAGATGGATAGTAGAGGGCTAGTGGGAGATTTTTATGGGCCAGTTCTGAAATGGTAGCTACTTTTCTGTCCATGACCCAAGCACCACAGGATGTCTCTGCCTGGATGCAGAGGGAGCTGGAAAATGTCCCTGAGAAGCAACTGCCCAGAAATCCTTAGATTCAAACATTTCAAGACCCAGATAAGGCCTTATGAGGAACGGATGTATGTATGAGAAATTTGGGAGAGTTTGTAAGAGGAGGGTGACAGGATTGGAGAGTTAATGACTCATTTTTCTTTATTATCGTTCACTCAGAGATGACATCTTTCTTACTGTTGACAGAGAGTGAGTGGGAGAGGGTTTTGTTTTGAAGAGTGCCCAGAGGGTAGCTCTCCAGCTCTGAAACTTGGGAGGATTGCCAGGACACTGAGATGTAGTTTTTGGGAGTTTGGGGGCAGCGTTTACTATGGCTGCAGCAGCAAAGGTGGGTCTGATCTGAGGTGGAAGCTAAGGGTGGAGTGCCAGGGCAATTGAGCCTTCAGGGGCTGGTGGAGAGGCAGCATCTCAGGGTGGAAGGAGGAGCAGCATGCAGAGAGGAAGGCAGATACAGTAGGTGGTAGATGGAGGGATCTAATGACAGAGATCACTAGTGGGTCTTGTTGATGTCTGTAGTTGGTAAAATAAAGATAACAGACCTGCTATCTTTAGTAAGGCTAATTCCCAAAATTGGGGTCAGATTTTGTCTTGGAAGTCTAGTATTTATAGGCCTGGATGATCCTGAGTTCTGCTTTGTTGTGGGTTTTTTGTTTTTTTTTTTTCGTCGTCTTTGTGGTTTACACAGGACAGTTTCTTGAACCTTCCTTCTTTGACTGTTTCCGGATCACATAAGAGAGTGGGTGTGGTTAGCTGCATGTTCTGTGCTTTCCTTGCAAAGCTCTCTGTCTTCCTCAACTGCAGGATCAGCTGTTGCAGACATAGATCATCACTGCTGCTTTTGTTGGTGACCTCTGGAGAGGGTCCCAGGTCCTTGATTCCATCCTTTGCTTAGGGGACAGTGAGCAAGTGGTCAAGAACCCAGCCCCAAGACAAGTCTGCTTTGGCTCTGCCCCTTGCCAGTTGAGTGATCTTGGGCAAATTAGTTTTTATCTGAGCCTCAGTTCTCTTATCTCCAAAATGGGATGGTATTACCCACCTTATAGGCTTGTTGAGGACACTATGAGTTAACTCACAGAACATTTAAGCAAACCCTGGTTTGTGGTAAATGCCCTTTTAGTAGCCATCATCATCATCATCATCATTGTAATTATGAAGCCCCTCTGCCCAGAATAGGGCTTCCCTGGTGCCTCAGATCTTAAAGAATCCACCTGCAGTGCAGGAGACCTGGGTTTGATCCCTGGGTCAGGAAGATACCTTGGAAAAAGGAATGGCTACCCACTCCAGTATTCTTGCCTAGAGAATTCCATAGACAGAGAAGCCTGGCAGGCTGCAGTCCATGGGATCACAAAGAGTCAGACACTACTGAGCAACTTACACTTTTACTTTTCTGTTTAGAATGGTCTTTCCTGCTCTCCGTGCCCGGTTCCTCAGCCCTTATTATCAGGCTTAGACTTTATACCATTCAGGCACCCTCCTTGATTGCTTCCCGACTCCTGTCAGGATCAGGTGCCGCTCTGTTTGCTGATGGAATCTGAGCACAGCTGACCCTGCACTTCCCACATTTTAGAGTCTTCTCAATGTCTGTGTATCCACTAGAGAGGAGTGGGGTTGGATGACTCCATGGTTTTTGGCCTGTGCAGTGGAAGAGGGAAGTTGCTCTTTACTGCGTTGGGGGAGCCCAGGGGAAGTACGGGTTTGGTCAGTGATTCAATTTTTTGAGATGCTTATCATAGGTGTGGCACTGTCTGAGTCAAGCAGATGTGATTTACCTGACTTTGCTGGGTTCTGTTGACCCAGGTGATCATTTGAAGGCTTATCTTTAGCTCTTTGGGGCATAGTGCCAGTTCCTGGCTCACAGTGAGTTTTCAAGAGGCAATTGTTGATCAAAAGACTGGAAGAAGGGAGCAGAAAAAAGGGCTGGGCCTCAATGGTGTGTCTGTGTGTGTGTATACACACCTGTAATCATAAGCCACCCACACTCATTTATTCAGCCAATGTTAAATGCCAGTAAGTGCTCAGTGACTGGCACACTGACTGTTGGGGAAATGGCCCTGTAAGTCTCACTAAATACCTGCTGAGAGGTGCTTCCGTGGGCCTAGAACTCACAAGGTACCATCTCTTCTTTTGCAGATGAGTACTGTGATTTTTAATGGACATGCAGGTTTTCTCTGTTTTTAAACAATGTCAGGAACTATTCCTGAAAAATTATCTTAAAGATTGATTTTGCCAGTCGTTTCAGTTTGCTCAGGCTGCTGTAATAAGGTTCCACAGACTGGGTAGCTTAAGAAACTTATTTTTTTCACAGTTCTGGAGTCTAGAAGTCAGAGGTCAAGCTGTTAGCATATTCTGAGTCACCTCTCCTTGGCTTGTAGATGCCATCTTCTCCTTGTATCTTCACATTGTCTTTCCTCTGTGTCCTGATCCCCCTGCCTTTTTTAATAAAGACACCAGTCAGATTGGATTAGCCCCCGCTCCTCCCCCCAACCCCCACCCCCGCTGTGACTTCATTTTTAACTTAATCACTTTTTTGAAAGACTCCAAATACAGTCACTTCTAAAGTACTGGGGGTTAAGACTTCAGCATAAGAGTTTGGGGGGATACATTTCAGCTGTGACCCTAACCCTGTTTGTTTGCAGGAAGGACTGTAGGAATGGTCACAACTTGATGTCCAATCACAACGTGAGCGTGCTGAAAACACATGGCTTGGACCACCTCAACTATGGTGAGCTCTGCATGCTCCTGTTTCAGAACGACCCCTTGCTCTTACCAGAGGTGAGTGCCAGGAGGGGTGGGCCCGAGGGTAAGTGATGAGGAAGAGGCCAGGAAATTGGTAGACAGGGAAACACTATGGCAGAAGAGACGCCAGGGGCCCAACAGTGATCACTGAGGTCTGCCTGTCGGGAGCCCTGGACTAGACTCCCACCTCTGCTGATTTTTAGATCCGTGACCTTGCACCAACCTTGCCACTTCTTGAAGCCTTCTTTCCTTCGATGTCAGTTGGGCTGGTACCTCCTTTGCAGGGCTTCTGTGAGGTTGGGTGCCAGGAGCCAGCACGGGAGATCCCACCCATGACAAGGTCATGCTGAGGAGACCTGACAAGCAAGGCAGATCAGGACTTGAGGGACTCCCTGGACTGCTCTAGCATCTACCCCAAACCAAAATCTGTCTGTCTACTGTTTACTGTATTATGCCTTTCACCAACTCTTCTGACATTAACAAGGGGCTATCCCTGACCACCGTTCTCTGGAGAAAATCAACTTAGGGCTCTAGTTGATAAGTCTCCTGGACATGAAAGGAGCATTTCAATTCAAACCCCCCTGTTAGCATTCTAGCTTGCTTGGCAGGTTTATCCAGACTCTTGCAACTATGCATATGCTTGTTCACAACATCCCAACCATGACATGGGAACCCTAAGCATTCTAAAAATATAGAGCCCTTCGAGGGGTAAAAAAGTTTTATTAAAATAATACTGGTGAAGGGTTTCATTGTTGAGCCAATGCTTGCTGCCAAGTTCCCATATCCCTGATCCATTGTGTGCCTGGGAGTGCACTAGTTAATATAGTTGGAATGTAAGAAAAACAAGTAGTAGCCTTGGTATTAACCACATCAGACCTTTGAGCTAATAAGTTCTTTTTTTTGTTATAACCCACTATACCTTTGCTCCATGAGAATGTAACTGTGTTTAGTACTTTCTGAGGCTGACACAGATTAGAGGTATAAAGAAAAAACACTTCAAGGGAAAATAAGTTTTCTGGTTGATCAACCTTTATCAAAAAAAGGTCATAAAATGTCAACAGGCCTCCAAAGCCAGAAGATAATGTAGACAACATAGGACCCTTGTTTATGGGAAAGGTATGCAGAAAAAAATCCTGGTTTCGATAAGGGCAAAACTCCTGGAGTGTTAGAGCTGACTCTGCATGACCTTGCATCTTTCATTTTCCTCTATGTACAAGTCAGGATATAAAAGCCCCTTTTGAAAATAAAGTTACGGGCCTCGCTTACTGAAGCTTGGTCTCCCCGTGTCATTCATTCGTTCGCCAATGTCATTCATCTTGAGGGTATCCCTGGACTCTGCTGAGGCTGGACCCCAGCAGTTGGGGGAGCTTGTTTGGCCAATGATTGCAGCCAGTTGTTACACAGACCTTAGTGGGTGTTGGGATTCCAGCCAGCCCCTTCTTGTCTAGCAGGACTTAGAGAAATGCAGGTACCACAGGGCTCTGGAGGTCTGTAGGGCAGCTTTCTAACTTGGGTCATTGTGAATTCTCATACTGCACTTAAGACAGAAACCACTTGTTTTGAAGTTCACTGCAGTGGTTGTGGACGAGTTCAAGTCCTAAGAGAAGTGGACACCAAGATGTAATTGAAAGTCAGAGAGATTTATTTGGGGGGAGCAGAGGAAGGTGGGGGAGCCTCCATGTGGTGATGGTGCCCTGAAATCTGTGGCAGGAGAGGGGAAGGAAAGGAGACTGGGTCGGTAAGGACCCTGACTGCGCTGCAGTTCCCCAAAAGCTTCTGCCCAGCCAGCACAAAGTTCTGAGCTGAAGTCCCTGTTGGAAACATCTGTGTCTCTCCAGAATGGCCTGCCTCTGAGGGCGGGGCCTCTGTGTACGGAGGATGGCAGCCAGGCCAAGTGTTGGCTGTGCTCTGCGGCAGATCTGAGCAGTCATTCTCTGGCCAGCATGGGTTCTGTGGGCTGTTCTGGCCCTGCTTCTTAGATGAGGCGACAGAGATGAGATGGATATATGTTAATGACATTTAATAACAAAATATTTATATTTTAATGAATTATTCAGTTGAAATCACTTATTTGAGAAAGATGCTATAGAGCAAATGACTGGTACATAATACGTATTGATTGATTTTTCTTTGCCTTTTGAAAACTAGTATCAATTTAATTCAGTTAACCTTTATTGCATATCCACTACAGGTGAGGCACTAGCATTAAGGAGATGAGAAGTCCCTTCTGCTCTTCCAGGCGGGGAACAGCTACTGGGTGGGACAAGTTGGCGGTTGATAGCAAGGTGCTGTTGGTTGTCAGTGCTTTAGTGGGACTGTCAGTGCTTTAGTTGGAGTTGGTTGCTCTGGTCTCAGGCACAGTGTGGGCACCAGGGAAGGAGTCCTGGAGCAGATGGTGGTTGCTTTGAGTGCTGGAGGATGAGTGGAGGATGAAGGTCTGGGAAGAGGGAGGCAGAGAGCCTGCCTGGTCAGGACACAGTGTGTAGGTCAGCATGACCTGGATTTAGGGTGGGAGGGAGAGAGAGAACTAGGTGGGTGGAGGTTCATCTGCACATCCTCCTGTGTCACAGGAGGGAGTTGGAGCGAGGTTGTGTTGGGAGGGTAGGCGTTAACTTTTTGGAGCAATCACCTTGTTGGTGGTCTGAGAAGTGAATCAGCAGGTAATCCATCTGGAATGTGCAGTCTGTCTCCTGGGCTGTGTGAGGTGGTTCAGGACACAGTGCTGTCACACGGGCTATAAGCTTGGATCCAGTGCTGCTTTCCTGCAGGACTGCTGCTCTCAGGCTAGTCCCCTCATCATCAGATGACCATTGAGGGGCTACTGCCGTGAAATGAGCACCCACTGGTTCTAGTCACTTTATATATATTTTCATTTAATTCTCACAATAGCCCAGCTTTGTAGATGGCATTAGTCCCATTTAGGGGATTAAGAAACAATCTCAGAGCTGGTGAGTGGCCTGCTCGAGGTCAGGCAGCTTGTAAGTGACAGGATCAAAGTTAGGGCCCAGCTGTTGGTGATCTTCTCCCTGGGGCTTCCTTCCCCAGAAGGTGGTCCCTGATGATCTAGGTCTGGGTTCTACAGCCCTGTGTTTGATATGATGCCTGTGAGTGGTGGGCCCATGATGGTCTCTGGCTTGGTTTCCAGCTCTAGGAATGTGGAATGTAGAGGAGAAGGAACAGCTGATTGACGTTCAAGCCCCACCTTACCAACAACCCAGTTTAGCAGGTGTACTAGATAACTGTGACTCAGAGCAAACCTGTTAATTTCACTGAGTCTCATTTTGAAAGGGCTATATTTGGCCTTCTTGAAACCCTCAGAGCCTCTTTGACCTTAAATTGGAGAAAAAAAGAGTTGGGAGAAGCTAGGTCCTGGGTTAGAGGGAGTTGGTGAATCAGTGAAGGTGGGGCAGTCAGTAGAATGCAGAGATTGTTAGGATGCTCCTGTGTGAGTTACGTTAAAATGTTGTCTCATGAAGGGAGCAGCTCTGATCAGCTGGAAGTTTTGTTTTGTTTTTGTTTTTTTTCCCCCAACCAGAGAGGCTTGCTCTGGGCAGTCTTCTGTCCTCCTGGTTCCCATTTACCAAGGGCATGTGCTAGCAATTGTCCATCTAGAGTGAGGGGTGTTCTCAGAGCTTGTGACTCATGTCACGAGAGGTTCACAGCCTTGGCTAGGTCTCTGGAGGAACATCAATTAACCAGAGACTGCTCAGTAAGGAGGTAGTGTCATGTGAGGCCTTTCTAAGCTGCTATCTCTTTTCCTTCTTCGTTAACAGATCTGCCTTCATTACAACAAAGGAGATGGACCGTATGGCTCTTGTTCCTTTAAAAAGCAGTGTATCAAGCTCCATGTCTGCCAGTATTTTTCGCAGGGTGAATGCAAATTTGGCACTGGCTGTAAGAGATCCCATGATTTCTCTAATTCTGAGAACCTGGAAAAACTGGAGAAGTTGGGTATGAGGCCGGAGCTGGTGAGCAAGCTGCCTTCCATTTATAGAAATGCTCATGATATCAAGAGTAAGAGCTCTGCCTCCATCCGGGTGCCACCTCCACCCTCGCAGTCACAGGGGACTTCCGGTAAGACTCTGGGCTGGGGCTCCTGGATTCCAGCTGGCTGCCAAATGGAATGTGTGACTTTGGGCAAGTCTGTGCTGCTCTGAGAAAAAGGGAGTTGGCCACCCCTTTCCAGCCAGTGGGGGCTGTGAAGATGAGTTGAAGTCAGAGCTGTGAACAAACACATTTTAAACAAATTTGGGTTGGTGTGGACGGTGGGTGAATTCCTCTGGGCCTGAGATCTGCGTGGAGATGAGTGATACTGCTTCTCCCTATCTAGTCTTTCCTCTTCTTCCCTGGAGAGCTTGTTTTCCTTGAAGGACTCCACAGTTAAGAATGGCATGCTCTACAATTCTGGGGCCATCCTTTGCATTATGTTCTGTTGAGATTTTTTTTTTTTAATAAGTGCATGAGGCATATTTTATCTCTTTTTTTGAATGAAGCATATTTTAATTTTGGCTCTCTTTTGACATGAATGGAATTTTTTCTCATCATTGCAAATTTACTTTGTTCAGTGCTCATCTCCAAGTGGTACCTGCTGGGCCACAGTTGGCACTGACTTGTTGAATGGTGAACCTGCCAGGATACTTTTTATTTTTTGAGGAATGTCATGCTTAGTGACAGGCATATGGGGGAATTTTGAGCAGAAATTGTTTCTTCAGTAAGCATTTCTTTTTTTATATAAAGCTTGTGACTAGACTGTGTCGGGTTTTAGCTGTGGCACATGGGATCTTCATTGCATCACATGGGATTTTTTGTCACAGAGCAGACTCTCTTAATTGCCTTGCATGGGCTTAGTTGCTCTGCCACACATCGGCTATTAGTTCCCTGACCAGAGATCAAACTCCTGTCCCCTGCATTGCAAGGTGGATTCTTAACCACTGGACCACCAGGGAAGTCCCAGTAAACATTTCTTGAGTACCTGTTACACTGTGGGAAGTGAATACTATGATTCAGTACCAGGGAGGCTACGATGTCTTGGTGTCCTGTGAATTTCACACTATCTGCTGCTGGCTGGCCATCCTGATAATCCATTTTCTCATTCAACAAATTTGAGTCCTTCCATGTCCTGGCAGTGTCCTGGGCCTTGGTTCTACCTTGGTGTCTCTGAGACACAGCTTCCCCAACTTGTTAGCTGTACTGATAACCTAGGATTTTTAATAGACCACTTCCTAAATTATTAATGCCAGGATGACCGGCAAACTAACTTACCACTCTAAACTTAGCTGAGATTTATATTTGAAAGGTGGCCTCACTGTATGTTTCCTTTACATTTTCTTCAATTACTTTAGGTTAGTTTCTTCTAATAGTAGGAAGCCTAGAAGCAAATGATTTTGCTTTAATAGATTAAGAGTGTCAGTTGGATTATTGCCTTGTTAGAAAGGCAGGGAAGGATACCTGCCCCTGGAGGGAGAGGGAGGCAACCTCTAAAGTGCCACAGGTGTGAGCTTTAAGGTCCAGCCTGTGGATGTCTGCTACTGCTGCTGTTAAGTCACTTTAGTCGTGCCCAACTCTGTGCGACCCCATAGATGGCAGCCCACCAGGCTCCCCTGTCCCTGGGATTCTCCAGGCAAGAACACTGGAGTAGGTTGCCATTTCCTTCTCCAGTGCATGAAAGTGAAAAGTGAAAGTGAAGTCACTCAGTTGTGTCCGACTCTTAGTGACCCCATGAACTGCAGCCTATCAGGCTCCTCTGTCCATGGGATTTTCCAGGCAAGAGTATTGGAGTGGGTTGCCATTGCCTTCTCTGGTAGATATCTGAGGGGCCTGGAAAACGAAAAGGGAAGACCGAATAACAAAATGACAGGTGATGCTAAATAGGGAGCATTTGCTTATAAGTTTCATAGGTTTACATGGTGGTAGTTGGGGCATGCCCAAATGTAATTATTAGGTAATGGCTCACTTTGAAAGCATGTGCATCCTCCTGTATTAAAATCTGTGTGTGTGTGCATGATCAGTTGTTCAGTTGTATCAGACTCTTTGTGACCCCATGGACTGGAGCCTGCTGGGCTCCTATGTCCATTGAATTTTATAGGCAAGAATATTGGAATGGGTTGCCATTTCCTACTCCAGGGGATTTCCCAAGCCAGGGATCAAACTGGCGTCTCTTGTGTCTCCTTGCAGTGGCAGGTGGATTCTTTACCATTATGCCATCTGGGAAATTCTTATAATTAACCTAAATTAGGTTTCATTTTGAATTGTAGGCTTTCCATTAATTATTTTCTCTTGGTATTGGAACCCAATTCTCATAGTTCATTTGCTTTTGGAATCAAATCTAGTTTATAAAATGCAGCCTTCACTTGTTCTCTGGGGTAATCACAGCTGTAGATACAGATACGTTGGTTAGTGGTTCCCCACCCCTCCCTATTAAAGTGTCCCAGGTTCCACTGTTGAAAGCTTCTGATTGAGTCAGTCTGAGGGAGAGCTGAGCACTTGTGTTTATAAACAGGTCTCCTAGTGAATTGGGTGCACAGCCAGAGCTGAGAAAAAGCTCCCCCCAACGATGATGTATTGGATTTGGCAGCAGTCATATGGCCTTGGGCTCCCGGATTCCTCTCTAGAAGGCGAAGAGGGTCCACCTATATGTCTGAGGGTGCTTTCATCTAGAACATTATAAGATTTTGTGAGGTTGCCTTGCCCACTTTTGCCTCATGCAGAGGAATGATTGAATTCTGTTCTCTCTCCTTTGTACCTTGAACTACTCCAGCCCCATATCAGAAGCGCTGGTGACACATCTTTGTGGTCTTTCTTTGTAGAAAGAAGAGACACAGGTTCTGTGTCCCTAAACACTGCCACCCAAGAGGAGAGTGATCAGATCTGCTTGTTCCATATCTGGAAGAGCTGTAGCTTTCAAGGTGAGTCGGGGGAAACTCCTTCGTCCAGTTGCAGGTGGGACAGCTGCTTCCGGTTCCCAGAGCTCTGCGCTGACGTCACCCCTCAAGGTCCTCTCCCCCATCCAGAGAGGTTTGGGCATTCTTAATTGCAAGCTGGTGGCACTTCAGTGATTTTGTTGGGGAGTTGAGAGTGGTAAGAATTATTGAATACTTGAGTTTTTAAAAATCAAGCTGTAGATGAGTTTGGGGGACTGTTTCATGCAGCAAACGAATGTCAGGTATTGCCCCTTAGTTAGCTTAGTGTGAGGTCACAAACGCACAGAAACACTCGGATGCCCAGTCTGGTTCCCTTCTAGAAGGAGGTTGTAGTCTCAGAGATGCCTCAGAACCTAGGAACACCCTCTTCTCAGGAGGAGACCCCTGTGTACACTCTTGGGGGATGAGAATTTAAGTTTGGAGTTTCTCTCAATACTCTTTTTTATCAGATGTAGCAAATGTTGTGTGTGTGTGTGTGTGTGTGTGTGTGTGTGTGTGTGTGTGTGAGAGAGAGAGAGAGAGACTGTATTTTTACTAAATCTTTGTTCTTGCTGATGTCCTGGGCTTTGACTAAAGAATGATTCCTTCTCAAATTTGGTGACTCTTCTTAAAAAAAAAAAACACCCAAACTTCCTGTTTTGTTTTCAGTCTTTAAAAAACTACCCAAGCAATTCATGAATACTTTCACTTTGTAAATGAGTGAAATGGTACAGAGTAAAGCCTGAAGTCTTCCTTCAGCCTTCCAAAGGTAAACATGGGACTGTGGTAATATTTGTTTTACATATTTTTCAACAGATGGGAACATGTAATATGCATTATTTAACCTACTTCTTTTACCTAATAGTGTGTCTTGGTGATTTTTTTCTATGTTAGTACATATGTGTATGTCTACCTGGATTTTAAAAACAACGGTATAGTATTTGATTAGAAAGATTTTTCCTTGAACATCTGAGTATACGTGTATTTTACCATGGATAGATTCCTGGAAATGGAATACTAGGTCAGGCAGTGTGTAAGACACACCACACACACACACACACACACGTGTGTATGTATATATGTTTTTAAAAATCAGCATTATTAGATATAATTAATACAAAATAAAATGCACCCTTTGAGTTTTGGTGAATATGTTTGCCCATATAACTATCACTACAATCTGGATGTGAAACAGTTCTCTTATTCCAAAAATTGCTCTTATGCCCCCATATGGTTGATCCTCACCACCCAGTTTCCTGACCCAAGGCAATCCTTCATCTGCTTTTTGTTGATGGGGACTGTTCAGTTCAGTTCAGTCCAGTCGCTCAGTCATGTCCGACTCTTTGCAACCCCATGAATCGCAGCATGCCAGGCCTCCCTGTCCATCACCAACTCCCAGAGTTCACTCAGACTCAAGTCCATCAAGTCAGTGATGCCATCTAGCCATCTCATCCTCTGTCGTCCCCTTTTCCTCCCGCCCCCAATCCCTCCCAGCATCAGAGTCTTTTCCAATGAGTCAACTCCTCGCATGAGGTGGCCAAACTACTGGAGTTTCAGCTTTAGCATCATTCCTTCCAAAGAAATCCCAGGGCTGATCTTTAGAATGGACTGGTTGGATCTCCTTGCAGTCCAAGGGACTCTCAAGAGTCTTCTCCAACACCACAGTTCAAAAGCATCAATTGTTCGGCGCTCAGCCTTCTTCACAGTCCAACTCTCACATCCATACATGACCACAGGAAAAACCATAGCCTTGACTAGATGGACCTTAGTCATAGATTTGCCTTTTCCAGAATTTTAAATAAATGTAATCATGTATTCTGTTGCATTGATAAACTACAATTTATTTATACATATGTACATTGATGAACATATGGGTTATTTCCAGTTTGGGGCTTTTATGAATAAAACCTCTATGTCAGTTTTCATGTACAAGTTATCATGTGGATATATGTCTTCATCTCTTGGGCAAAGACCTCAAAGTGGAATGTCTGATCATATGATAAACATGTATTTAACATACAAGTTACTGCCAAACTGTCTTCCAAAGTGGATCCATTTTGCTTTCCCACCAGCTGTGTAGTAGAGTTTTGGTTGCTCTACATCATTGTCAGCACTTGGTATTGTCAGTCCTGTAAATTTTAGCCATCCTAGTGAATAAGTAGTGATATCCATTGTGACTTTCATTTGTATTTCCCTGATAAGTAATGATGTTTAACATTTATTTTCATGTGCCTTTTGGCTGTTTGTGTATCTTCTGTGAAGTATCTGTTTAAATCTTTTGCCTATTTTGCAGGCAAATAACAGCTTTGTTAAGATAATAAGTATATTTCACATACTATACAATTTATTTAATGGTTTTTAACATAGATTTTTGCAACCGTCATCACAGTCAATATTAGAACATTTTCATCACCCACAAAGAAACCCATTAGCAGTCACTAATGGGTAGGGAGCCCTTCTCTCCACTCCCAGGCTCCTGGTAACTACATCTTAACATTATGTCTCTATGGGTTTGTCTGGATGTTTCATATAAATGGAATCATACAGTGTATGGTCTTCTGTGACTGTTTTGCCCATTTTTTATGCAGTTGTTTGATCTCATTATTGATTTGTAATAGTTTTCAATATTCTTTATTCACATCTTTGTCAGATGTTAAATTAGCCAGACTTCATTGTTATTACTTTGAAAGATGAATTAAGAATGTACAAAAGACAGTAAGAAATGTTTTCCTCACACCCCTTTTTCCCAGAACCAAGATTCCCTCCAGAAACAGCCCTTATTACTAGTTCCTTGAATATCCTTCCGTAAAGATTTTATTCAAGCAGAAGTGTATATCTAGTTTCTTTTTGCACAAGGTCACTATGCACACTATTTTGTACCTTTTTTCAAATGATACAGATGTTTGATTTTTGTGGACTATATTTTCATTTCAAAATTCAAAACAAATCTTTCCTCATACCTTTGTGCCCAGCCACCTAGTCTTCCCCCTCCCATTCCCACATATGTATTTAGTGAGAAGATATCTAATCCTATCTTTTCTATTTTTTCACCCAAATAGAGGCATTCCACACCTGTGTCTTTCTACTTAATAGTATATAGATCCTGCAGGTATCAGAGTGTGGAGATTCCCATTACACTTCTTTTCTCCCTTTCCTCTCACCACATTCCTCCATCAGGATGTACTAGAACCTCTGCAGGTATAGGGGGATGTGAGTAGCATTCCAGGTGAGCTGCTGGCATTGGCCAAGGCACAGCAGGCAGGAGGTAGTAGGAGGGACAGACCTAAGGAACACAGAGAAGGCAATGGGAGCAGTTGGCTGGTAAACACAGACCCAGGCCATGTGTATAATACATTCCAGGAGTGGGGTATGTTAAGAAGGGGTGAGCATGTTGGTAGCCATGAAGATCAAGGCAGACTGGAACCGTGCTGCTGACCCACCTGTGGTAGGACCTGTTTGGGTTGGCTTGGTTTTAGTAGAGATGAACCTGCTTCCATTTCTGGTGTGATCGCTCTCCATCCAAGTGTCACATATATGGCAATAATGCATGGACAGACTGCCCCCTGCAGGGATGGTAGCTTTGACCATCTTGTGATCAGCTGCTTTACTCTCATGAAATGTAATTCATACATAATGTAACCTACCAACACACAGTTTTAAAATATAAGTTTGATGTATTTAATGTCCTGTTAAAAAGGGAGACATAAAAGGAAAGTGTGTACAATAAAATTCAGTATCTAAATGCTCAGGTATGACATTAAAAAAGGCCTTTTCATTAAAAAAGGCTCTCTCATAGATTTCTAAAATGTTGCCAGGTCAGCAGGCAGCACCATACCCATTGGGAACCACAGGGCTGGGCCATGCTGTGTGCTGCCAATGTGTTTACTTCTTTATATTTTTATTTCAGATAAGTGCAGTAAAGTTCATTTCCACTTGCCATATCGATGGCAAGTCTTAGATGGAGGCAAGTGGAAGGATTTGCACAAAATGGAGCTTATTGAAGAGGCATATAGCAATCCTGCAAGAGACGGGTATGAAATACATCATCTGTGTTTGTTTGTACCTGGGCTTTTGTGTGCAGTATAAGAAGTTTAGACACAGTGTGGTTGAGTTTTGATGGGCTTCAGACACAGACACACACACATACATGGAGTAAGCAGGCTACCTGGTCTACAAGCAGAGGCTCTGGGCTGGAAATTGAGGGCTGATGGTCATGCTGGTGGTTGATGCCTCTGTTCCCTCATCTTCCTCTTTTTTCAGGGAGGAGCTATGGGGAGAGGAATGAGGGAGGGGTACCAAGTAAGTTCTGAATTATTTGATGCTGGGATCGATCATGTAAATATATCCTCATTGATGAGTGCAGAAAAGCAAGAAGTAGTCATTTGTGAAATTTTAGCCTTTGCTTGTAAAGTCATGCAGCTGAACTGCTGTTTATCATTCAGTCTTTATTTTTCTACGTATGTCCTAGAATTTTCACTTAGAGTAAATGGGGAAGTGTTGAGTAACTTTATTTTCAAATGCTTACTGTATCTTGGATTCCTTGGAACATATGTTGCCAAGAAGAGAATTTGAGTGGGTAAAATAAATTTGTGCTTAGGGTACAGTTATGTGCAACTTGATGGTGGTAAAGTATGTGAAACAAATTATCCCCAAAGATTAAGTGGCTCATGTAGCCAGCCCTTATCTAAGTCTTCCCCTTCTCTTCCTCTCCTTTTCTGAGGCTTTTTAAGTTAAAATGGATACTTGGTGATATGCACAGCTACTAAGCATATAGGTCAGTGAATTTTGAGGAAAGCATAACTTGTGCAGCCAGTGTCCTGATCCAGCTGTAGACCATTTTCATCACCCAGAAGCCCCCCTTCTAGCCCTCTTCCAGTCACTGTCCATGCCACAAACCACTGCTGTTCCAGCGTCTGTCAGCACAGATAGTCTTGCCTATCCTTGAACCTGGTCTGAAGGGAGCTGCTCTGGACGGTTCCCATGTGTTTATGTGTTCACGTGTGCTCTGGCTTCTGTGGGTTAGGTGTTGGAGGTGAGGCAGCTGGGAGCCAGGCTGGTCCCTCCTCAGCTCTGTTGGCGGGTGCCAGGTTGTTTTCCACAGTGACTGTACCGCTTCTCACCCCCATTAGCAATCTGTAACGACGTGGCTCTTTCACAAAAGTCCGATACCTGCACTTTTCTAGTCTTCAGTGTAAAGTGAGGTCTCTGTTTGTGTATCCTTGAGTCCTTGTGAGGAAAGGTGTCTCCTCAGTGCCCACGTGTGCTTTCTCTGCTGTGAAATGTCTGTCTGTAGTTTGCTTGTTTTGTTGAGGGGAAAGGTTGTGCTTTTCCTTAGTTTTGGAATTCAAGTATCTAGGTATTAAGTATATATTGAAAATAAATGAACTCCTCCTGTCAGCTTATGGTATCTGTTAATGAAGAGAAGTATTTTTCTATCCTCTTCTTTATGGTTTTATACTGTTTTTTTCTTTTCCTTTTTTTTGGAGAGTTTCTACTTTTTGTGTCATAAGAAATTCTTCCTTATTCTGAGACCATCAAAAAATTGTTCTGAATTTTCTTTAAAAATTCTTAACATTTTAAAGACTGCATTAACCTCTCCTTGCCTGTGATGGAGTATATGTCCAGTTTCATTCTTATGCAGATGAATTTCCAAAGACCACTTTAAAAAATATATTCAATTAAAAATTTAGTTTGGGATTGCCACGTACACACTGCTATATTTCAAATAGATAACAAGGAACTGCTGTAGAGCAGAGGGAATTCTGCTCAATATTCTGCAATAATCTAAATGGGAAAATAATTTGACAAACAATAGATAAATGTGTGTGTGTGTATATACATATTATGGCAGAAAGTGAAGAGGAGCTAAAAAGCCTCTTGATGAAAGTGAAAGAGGAGAGTGAAAAAGTTGGCCGAAAGCTCAACATTCAGAAAACGAAGATCATGGCATCTGGTCCCATCACTTCATGGGAAATAGATGGGGAAACAGTGGAAACAGTGTCAGACTTTNAAAACAACAGAATGGGAAAGACTAGAGATCTCTTCAAGAAAATTAGAGATACCAAGGGAACATTTCATTGCATCCCTAGTTAAATTTGTTTATTTTCTCCTTGCTGATGTGTAGAAAGACAGCTGACTTTTCTACCTTATCTCCTGCAACTTTACTGAAATATCTTAGTTACTGATAATTTATTTGAATTATTTATATAATTCTTGATATACTTGATACATGTTTAGAAATTAATATCTGTGAATAGCAGTCTTTTTCCTTTTTAATTCTTAAAAATTTTATTTCTTTTGATTGCCGTATTATAGTGGCTAAGACTCCTTATGCTGAACAGAAGTGATAATAACAGGAAGATTATTCTTTTCCTAATTTTAAAAGGAGTAATTTAAAAATGTTTTCCCTTAAGGATATGTGAATGTTTGGAACCTTTACCATTGCTAGTCAATTCTGATTTTATGCCTAATATGCCAGAAGTTTTTCTTTGTGTATGGAAATTAAATTTTATTGACTGCAATTTCTGCATTAAGAGCCTACGTTTTGTTCTGTTTTGCTTATTAATGCAGTGATTTACATTAATTTTCTAATGTTAAGTCCATTTCATTCCCAGGCCTAAGTCATGCCTGTGCGTATATAGACACACACACACACACACACACACACACACACACACACACACACACACACACACACACACACACACACACACACACACACACAATGGTGAATTTGGATTGCCACTCTTTGGCTTAAGATTTTTGATTTTATGTTTGAATAAGATTGGTCTATAATTGTTTCTTGTTGTCTTTGCCTGTTTTTTAAAATTGAAGTATAGTTGATGTAAAGTATTATGTAGGTTATAGATGTACAGTATAATGAAGCCTGGTTTTTATCTTATGAAATTCCTAGCTTCATAAAAATGAGATTAGGATGGATATTTTTTCTATCCTCAAAAGGCCATGTGAAATTAGAGTTATTTTCCTGAATGATTATGCATCTAAAAGTTTCTAGTCTTGATGTTTAATTCTTGGGAAGATTTTAAACTATTGACCCAATGTCTTATAATTATTATAGGACCAGTCAGATTTTCAGTTTTTACTTGAGTCAGTTGGTAAGTTGATATGTTTTCTAGGAGTTTGGTCATTTTATTTATTTTAAAACTTACTGTCATAAAGTTATTTGTAATATCCCTGTTAGTGTCTGTGCCATCTTTAATTTTGTCCCCGTTTACACTTTTAATCTTCTTTTCTCCCATTCCTTTTTTCTTCCTCAGTGATACAGAGATTTATTACTCATATTTTTCTTTTTTAGAGGAACAGACTTTTGTCCTTTTTTGACCCCATAGATTAGGTGACCTATGGTTTATTTCTAATTATATTTTAAAATTAATTTTAAAATTTAAATGAATTGCATTGTGGTCAGGCTATATAGTAACTGATACTTTGAATTTTGTTGTGAAAGTTGCTCAGTTGCGTCTGACTCTTTGTGACCATATGGAATTCTCCAGGCCAGAATACTGAAGTGGGTAGCCTTTCCCTTCTCCAGGGGATCTCTCCAACTCAGACAGTGAACTCAGGTCTCCTGCACTTCAGGCAGATTCTTTACCAGCTGAACCACAAGGAAAACCGAAGAATACTGGAGTGGGTAGCCTATCCCTTCTCCAGGGGATCTTCCCGACCCAGGAGTTGACCTGGGGTCTTCTGCACTGCAGGGGGATTCTTTACCAACTGAGCTATCAGGGAAGCTAGTACATCATTAATTTTGGTAAAAGTTTTGTGTATACAAAGTGTTTTGTACGTGGTGTTAGATGGGTGTAAATTGTGTGGCTCTAATCTTTTGTATCTTTATTGATTTCTTTGTCTGCTTCTTGTATCAGTTAGCCATAAAGGTATGTTAACAATTCACTGTGAATTTGTTGGTTTCTCCTTGTAATCCCATCAATTTTTATTTTACAGTTTAAAAACTTATGAAGTATATAGAAGTTAAAAGTTTTATCTTCCCAGTAAATTGAACCTAGTAGTACTATAAAATGAATGCTTTTTATTAATATTTCTAGTAATGCTATTTTTGCTGTCTGTTTCATTTGATATTAATATAACTATACCTGCTTTATTTTAGCCACGCTTCACTATTTTACTTTCAAGCTCTTTTGTTTCTATTTTAGATATAGTTCCTGTAAACATCACAAAACTGGATATTTTTTCAGTTTGACAATCTTTGTTTTTTAATTCTTTTTTTAAATAATGGTTTATTCATTTGTTGGGATTGCCTATTTACACATTGTGATTACATTTGAATTTATTTCTACTGTCTGTTTTTGCTATTTGACCTGCTTTTTCTGTTTTTCCTTTCTCATTTTGGTCTTCTCTTAGATGTTTCCTCATTTGATTTTTTTCTCCCCCTCATCTATTAATTTGGAAGTTATATAGTGACTTTCTGTTCTTTTAATGGTTACTCTGGAAAACAGACCCTTTAACTTAATAAACTTTAGCTTAACAACTTAAGCTAATCAATACATTTTATCATTCTCTCGAACAATAAGAGTCTTGAATGGTTGAATTCTGACTGTTCCATTCAAACTCATTTACCACTGTGTGAATTTGGGCAAATTAGTCTTCTTGTGCCCCAGTTTTTCCTTATGTCAAGTATATAAAAATAATAGTTCCTACATTAAAGGATTAATTATTTTGAGAATTAAAAGAATTAATGTGTAAAATGCTCAGAACAATGCCAGGCATATAAAATATGTTGTATATAATTGCTTCTATTATTTTCTTAATCCCAGGAGTTAGAAATTAACATCGTTTTATATAGTCAGTATTTGTTTAAATTTAGACATTTATCATTTTGGATTTTTGCACACAGTCCTTTGTTCATATGTTTCCTTGTGGATCATTTTCTTTTAAATTCATCTTTTAGAAGTTGGTTTAGTGAGAGTCTGGTGGAAGATGTGTTTTTTGTCTGAAAGTGTTTATTTCATCTTCATTCTTGAAAAATAGTTTTATTGGGTATTTTCAATTCTTCAAAGATTATTCCATTGTTTTCTGGCTTCCATTGCTTATTTATAAGTTAGTTATCAGTATAAATACATTGTTTGGCCTGAGGCTAGGGTGCTGCCATAACAAATGACCGAAAACTTGGTGTCTTAGGAGCAAGAATTTATTCTTATGTTTCTGGAGGCTAGAATTCCAAAGTCAAGGTGTCAGCAGGGCTATGCTCTGTCTGTAGACGCCAGGGGAAGATCCGTCTTGCCTCTTCCTAGCTCCTGGTGGTTGTTGGCAATCCTTCATATTCCTTGGCATTCCGTGGTTTATAGCTGCATTACTCTAATCTCTTTCTTTTTTGTCTCGTGGCTTTCTCCTATATGTCTTTGTGTCCAAATTTCTCTTTTTATGAGGATACCAAGTCATGGGATTAGGGCTTACCCTACTTGAGTATGACCTCATCTTAATTATATCTGAGAATACCTTATTTCCTAGTGAGGTCACATTTCAACTGCCATGAGTGAGGATACAGTTCAACACATTACAGTAGGTAATCTGTTTTTTTCCTCTCTGACTAAACATACAGTCAGCCTCTGGTGCTACAGTTTCACTAAGATCTGTCTATATGTGGATTTATTTTTATTTTTTCTATTTATAATTCATTCTTTTTGAATGGGAGGTTTTATGTTTAATCAGTTCTGAAAGTTCTTGAAAAATATTGCTTCTCTGGACTTCTAATTAGACATATATTAAGATATTCTATTTTTTATGTCTTTAAACTTCTCTCTCATGTCATCCTTTGTGCTGTATGCAGGGAAATTTCTTCATTTGGTTACCTAGTTCATCAGTTCAGCCTTGTCTGAGATGAAGTGTGTCTTGTCTACTGTGATTTTGAAATTATAATTATTTACTTCTGAAGATTCTGTTTTTTCCCTCAAATTTTATCTGCTTAGTTCTTATAGTTTCTTAATCCATACACATACTTTTGATACTCAATATTAACTTTAAAAAACACTTCATTCATATTGTATACTTATATCCAACAACTGAATATTTATTGTCTTTAGCGGACTGTTTTTGCTGGATTTTGCTTATGGTGTCTTGTTTCTGGTTTATTTGAGTACAAGCTCATGTTTGCTGAAACTTTATCTGTAGAAATTTTTAAAAGTTTAAATCTTTTATTATGTATTGGGATGTAGCTGACTAACAATGTTATAGTTTCAGGTGAACAGCAAAGGGACTCAGACACGCACACACAGACACACACACACACAGACACAGACACACACACACACAGACACACAGACACACACAGACACAGACACACACACACACACACACACACACGTATCCATTCTCCACTGGCACATAACATTGAGTAGAGTTCCATGTGCTGCTGTGCAGTAGGTTCTTGTTGGTTATCCATTTTAAACACAGCAGTGTCCGTGACCTTCCCAAAGTCTCTTGACTGTCCCTTTCCTCCAGCAACCATAAATTTGATTTCTAAGTCTGTGAGTCTTTTTCTGTTCTTTAAGTTCATTTGTGTCATTTCTTTTTAGATACCACATATAAGGGGTGTTGTACGATGTTTCTCCGTCTGTCTGACTGACTTCACTCAGTATGACACTCTGGGTCCATCCACCCAGAATAATGCCATATTGCAAATGGCATTATTTCTTTTTAATGGCTGAGTAATATTCATATATATATATCTCTATATATATGCACCATATCTTCTTTGCCATTCCTCTGTCGATGTCCATATATTGGCTATTATAAACAGTGAAGCAATGAATATTGGGGTTCATGTATCCTTTTGAATCATGTTTTTCCTCCAGATATATGCCTAGGAGTGGGATTGCAGGATCATATAGTAGCTCTATTTTTAGTTTTTTAAGGAACCTCTATACCGTTCTCCATAGTGGCTATACCAATTTAAACTCCCGTCAACAGTGTAGGAGAGTTCTCTTCTCTTTATACCCTCTTCAGCATTATAGAAATTCTTTTGAGGCCTGAGTTGAAGGTGAATTCCTTCCAGAGAGGATTTGTGTTTGCTTCTACGGGAATTGCCACTGTGGGTCTCTAAATTTAATTCTCACAAAAGAAGTGTGACTCAATTTAACTTCCTTGAGGTGTGAGCAGTTTGAGTTCTCAGTGGAAGTTTTCTTCCTTTCCTTCCAAAGCCAAATCTGACATAGGCAAATTTCCTTGCTGACTTCGTTTGCAAAGCAGATTCCTTTCCAAGCTCCCTTCACTAAGGATGTGTAGTCTTTTAGAATCATGATTTTATGCTGAAGTATCTCTTTGGAGATTAACCCTTGACCATATTCAGATCCTACATTTGTTTCCTATTTCCTCATTGCCACTAAAAATAGGACTGTTTGTCATTACTCACTGACATTGCTTTTGGACAGCCACTGGCTTTAGTTTTCGTTCACTTCACTAGTTCCAGTCCTTCCCTTTGCTCTTGGGGCAGTACAGCATTTGGAAAGAGAGTAGATCCTGGTGGCTCAGAGTGCAGGCTGTTCTGCCAAACTGCTTAACTTAAGCCCCAGCTTTGCCATCTATTAGCTGTTTAACTTTGAACAGGTTTCTGAACCTCCCTGGGCTTCTGTTTTCACATCTGTAAAAATGGGGATAAGTCGCAGCTTTGGTACAGTGAAGACTTAATCCCTTAAAATGTATAAAGTACTTAGTAGGGGGACTAGCCCAGCCCACATGCATTCAGTGTATATTAACTATTTTTGGCTTCTAAGGATTTTTGTTTCTTGTCAGCTCAGCAATGCATTTTTTAAAAAGTTGTTTTACCTAGCATTTTTGTGTAATGAAACGAATGTCATAACAGGTTCTCCATAGTGTACTTGTGTATGTGTGTTTGTGTGCTTAGTTGCTCAGTTGTGTCTGACTCTTTGCAACCCCATGGATGGTAGCCTGCCAGCCTCTTCTGTCCATGGCATTTCCCAGGCAATAATACTGGAGTGGGTTGCCATTGTCTCCTCCAGGGGCTCTTTTCCATAGTAATGTGATTTTATTATTTTCACACAGCAAAATGGATCTTAAAGCAAGTCCTCTCCCACCCTGACACATTGTTTTAAATGTGCAGGTCCCATGTATGTTCACATATTTCAGCCGAGTAACTCAGAGACCACGAGAGAAGCTGAGGGGCCCACGTTCATGTGGCTGGACTTTCAGTTTACTTCTTGTGTTCTTTTGCAGGGTCACGTGTACTGAGGCATCCAGTAGCTTTCTCATTGGTTTTCTGAACTTTGACACCATGAAGTTTGGTGCCACCCAGGCTCGCCGTCTCTCCACAGCCTCCTCGGTCACCAAACCTCCACACTTCATCCTCACCACCAACTGGGTTTGGTACTGGACTGATGAGTTTGGCTCTTGGCAGGAATATGGACGACAAGTAAGTGTCACGAAGAGAGTGTGAGTGTTTCTTCCTGTGGGTCCGTGATGGAGGAGTCTTTCCAAACATGGGCACAAGGACTGCTCCAGGGAGCCCTTGACAGAGCCAAAGAGCCCCAGGTCCCCTTATGACTCGCTTGCTTTGGGGGAATTATGACAGAACTGGATAATTTAGAGTTCATTTGTATGGGGTCACATCTTGGAACAGTTAGCTATCTGTTAGTTCATGAGGACTGAGTAACTTTGGTTGTAGTGATATCATAGTTTGTTAAATAGGGGTAGAAAAATGTCTCTCTTAGTGTTGTTGAACAGGTAACTCCAGAGCGAGTGCCTGGGTGTGCAGGAGTGTTTGTGTAGCTGTGGAATAAAGCTTAAGGCTTTTCAGAGCTGGCTTTCTGCTTTATCTATAGTAGTCACTTGACAAAAGGTGGACAAGATGTGAAATTAACTTGTTTCAGCTATTGATTTGGTATCTGGGTCAAGTAACTGCTTTTGTCAACTATTCAGAGATGTTCATAGATGAATCAAGATTAGAGGGAGCTCCCCACTCCGGGGAGCCCCAGTTATCTGTAGAGATACGTGTGTAGGGAGGTCACCATTTCTCTAGTGACAACTTCTCCCAAATGACAGTTGGGCTATGTGGTCTAATAGACATTTGTATTTTTCTGGGTTGTGAGAGGCTGTATTAAAGCTTTAGTTTCATGCTCTTGACTGCTTGAAATGTTTTTTTCTCTGGAAACTCTGTTATGTGAGCTCTGTGGGGGCTTTGGCCACTGACATGCCCCTGGGCTGAGGACAGTGTTTGCGCGTAGCAGGCCCTCAGGAGAAAGACATTGGCCAGTTGAAACACAGAGGTATTGCCACTCTGTACCCGCTGGCCAGGTGGATGTGGGAACTCTCAGCAGATGACTTTCACCCTCCTCCTTCCCTCTTCTTCCAGTGCCAGCCTTCCTGCATCACTGTTCCATCCGTCTTCTACCCCACCTGCCTCCCCATGAGCGTCCTGGGATTTCTTCTGTCTTCCCTGGATTTGTTCAGGGAGGCTCTTTAGTGTGGCTTTGGGTTTGGTCAGGAGTGGGAGGGATGAGGCTGAAACAATGGACAGAAGAGGCTGCGGTGCTCAGGCCCTCAGTGAAATAGCGTTTGTGAGTTCACTTGCACTTGAAGGGTTGTGTTATCCATTACAAGTAATTGAACATCCTCTCTTCCATTGCTTCTGTCATGGTTATCCAGGTTAGTTGGGCCCACGTGGGCTGTCTTCCATTTTTCTGAGCAGCTTACAGCAGGCAGTCCTGTTGGCTCCTATTCTGTGCCTCTCTCTCCTGCCACAGCCCCACCCCCAGCTCCTCTCATCTGCCTCCCCCAGGACACAGACACCCACTGTGGGCTTTTCTGCAGGGTGTATGGATGGCCCCCAGTGTCTGTCTTCTTGCCTTCACCATTATCTATCTGACTTTCCCTTCACAGGGCATGGATCACCCTGTGACCAGCGTCACCAGCAGTGATTTGGAGAAGGCCTACCTGGCGTACTGTGCCCCGGGGTCTAACCCCCAAGCAGCCACCCTGAGGTTCCAGGCAGGAAAGCACACATATGAGTTAGACTTCAAAGGTACTTCTTGGGGTTCCCTGGTGGCCTAGTGATTAGGAGTCTGGGCTTTCACTGCTTGGCCTGTACTCAGTCCCTGGTCAGGAAACAGATCCCACAGCTGTGTGGCATGGCCAGGGTGAGGTTGGGAGAAGCTATTTCCTGATCCACCACACTCACCCAGTAGGGCCTGATCATCTGCTGGCTCTGCCTTTTCCATCTTAACTATGGAGAAACTCCGCACACACATTGAGGGCCAGGAGAGAGAAGGATGCAATGGTCCCTGTTCTGAAGTGCTATGGATCTAGAAGGATCTGTCAACAAATGAGCCAGCCAGCAGGGGAGCTGCCTGGGGTAGATGGCAAGCGACGGGAACCCCATGTGGAGGGGCAGGTAGCATCAGCCTGTGGCAGTGGTGGTATAGGCAGCACTGGAGCAGGGTCCTGTGGGCACAGGCAAGTCCCTGTGTCCACGGATTAACTTTAGTCACTGGCACACGTCACAGTGGCTCTGCTGTGCCGCTGCTCCTGCTTCCAGCAGCAGAGTCCACATCAGCTTTTCTGTAGGCGCCTTCAGCACTGGTGGCTGGCTGGAAACACATGGTAGACACACACATCAGCTGAACATTGCTGTGAAGCGGATTGTCAGGTGCTCTGCTTGTGGTAGCCTGAGTCTGGGCCTTAATGGCTTGTTCTGCTTGCCTTGACAGACAGAAGCAGACCAAACACCCTTTGGTCAGGTCTTCCAGTGACTTATTTGTGAGGTGTGGTGTTTTTGTTTTTCCTTTAGTTTCAGTCTCTTGTGGCTTCTTTCAAGCCATTTTCATGTGGATTTATCAGTTCATCCATGTTCAATTCAGTTTTGTCTTTAAGTTTACATTTTAATCTCTGAATCCTTATGAGTTTTCAGCTTTTTTTTATTAAGGAAATTAAGCGGACCTCCTTTTAAGCACTTTTAAACAGCACTTTAAGCACTGATTATTGTTTACTTTTGTGGGCCATCTGTTTGGAGGTCAGCAAACTGTCTTTGGTGAATTATCCTAAGTCCACTCTATCTGCCTACTTTTATCCAGTTAGTTTTGCTTGTGGTTTTGTAGTATTTGTAATTTTAGTTAAGGTAGAATCGCTGCCCCCTTGATGTGCCTGTGCAAAGTGCCTTAAAGTTTCTTCTACTCTACAGTGAGAACTGCTTACAGCTTTCAGTATCTGCTGGGAAACATCAATCATGTGTGAGGTGGTTTTACAACCCACAGTCTGATAAACACAAGTGCACTCAAGGGGATCTTGAGAAATCTGTGGAATAATAAGTTGGGACTGGCTTGAAGATCAAGTCTATACAACTAGCACCCATCTGACTGCTGCTGACCGCAGTTTGAAATATTTCTTTAAAGTATCTGAACACTATAAAACAAATCAGAAATGTCAGATGCAGCCTCTCAACACAGGCAGCTGCCCCAGGGGACAGAATAGTCAAGATGAGGGTGGGGAAGAACACACACTGAGTTTACTGAAAACTCAAGAAAAGCATATTTCCTGCAGACTGCCCCAAGCTCACGTGGTGGGCAGAACTCTTTGTTCTGTGTGTTGGTAGATGACAGTAGCCATAGACGTTTCAGGTGACTTAACTTCTCCCTCCATAACGTCACTACTCAGTAGAGTAAAAGCAAGTCTCAGACGGCAGTCTGCCACTCAGATTTATTTACTACATATTTATTAGGAAGCAAGTTCGTTTCACAAACACACATAGCAGGCCAAGTGACTAGTTCTATAGCATCAGGGAAGACTTGACTCTGTCCTTTCAGGACTCCTGTCATAGAACGGTCACTGAAGACAAATGCCAAGACTCCAGAGGCAGAATCTTGATGTCTGTTAGCTGGTATCGGTTGGCAGAATCCCTATGGTCAGGGCTTGTTTAGGACTTCACCTAGTGTATCCTCTTTAATGGTAAATTAGGGAGACGGCCTCATGCTTTACTCTGTTTGAGCGACGTAGGGAACAGGTCTCACAAATACTTAGCCTATTCACGTATCTTGAATACCTTTTAATTTAACCTGTAAAAGCCTTTGACTGTGTGGATCACAATAAACTGTGGAAAATTCTGAAATAAATGAGCATACCAGAGCACCTGACCTGCCTCTTGAGAAACCTAAATGTAGGTCAGGAAGCAGCAGTTAGAACTGGACATGGAACAACAGACTGGTTCCAAATAGGAAAAGGAGTNCAGTACCTTGAAGATACTGTTCTGGGTTCCACTGTGGCTGCTGGGAAGTCTGTGGTCAGTCTAATTGTAGTTTCCTTTTTAATTGATCTGTACTTGACCCTGGCCCTCTGCAGTTTTCACTTTGCTGTTACTGCGCGTGAGTATATTTTTTTTATTCTTGGAATTTCCGGATCCAAAGTTTGGTGTCTTACAACAAGCTGGAAAAATTCTCAGCAGAACCAGCACTAGTGTATAGCCAGTGACATGCCTAGGGCCTCAGATTTAAGGAAGTGCTCATTTTTGAGTTTGTGCAAATGCAGGACTGGCTCTGAGAGTAATTTTCTAAACTAAAAGTACCCTAGGTCCCTCAGTCAGCTCCTCTAGTTCTGGTGTTGACTCTAAAAATAACTCTTCTTCCTTATTATTTCCTTTACTTTCTTCTGTAAATATAACTAAATATATATTAGACCATCATATTCTACTCTCTAATGTCACATATGTAGTTATTTTATTTATTTTTATTTATTTTTCTTTGTTTCCCTGATCACTTTCTAGATTTCTTTAGATCCATCTTCTAGTAAATTAATTCTGCCTTCTTTCTTCAGTTTCTCAGTCATGTCCGACTCTTTACAATCCCATGGACTGCAGCCCAACAAGCTTCTTTGTCCATCATCAACTCCCAGAGTTTATTCATACTTGTGTCCATTGAGTTGATGATGCCGTCCAGCCATCTCATCCTCTGTCATCCCCTTCTCTTCCTGCCCTCAATCTTTCCCAGCATCAGCGTCTTTTCCAGTGAATCAGTTCTTCACATCAGGTGGCAAAAGTGTTGGAGTTTCAGCTTCAGCATCGGTCCTTCCAATGAATATTCAGGACTGATTTCCTTTAGGATGGACTGGTTTGACTTCCTTGCAGTCCAAAGGACTCTCAAGAGTCTTCTCCAACAGCACAGTTCAAAAGCCTCAGTTTTCTTTATTTCTTGTTTCGGCACTCAGCTTTCTTTATGGTCCAACTCTCACACTGATATATGACTACGGGAAACACCATGACTTTGACTAGACTGACCTTTGTTGGCAAGGTTATCTCTCTGGTTTTTAATATGCTGTCTAAGTGGTCATATTTCATATACTAGCAAAGTAATGCTCAAAATTCTCCAAGACAGGCTTCAGCAGTACATAAACCATGAACTTCCAGATGTTCAAGCTGGATTTAGAAAAGGCAGAGGAACAAGAAATCAAATTGCCAGCATCCGTTGGATCATCAAAAAAGGAAGCGAGTTCTACTTCTGCTTTATTGACTATGCCAAAGCCTTTGACCTTGTGGATCACAAAAAACCCTGGAAAATTCCTAAAGAGATGGGACTACCAGACCACCTTACCTGCCTCCTGAGAAATCTGTATGCAGGTCAAGAACAGAACCAGACATGGAACGATAGACTGGTTCAAAATTGGGAAAGAAGTATGTCAAGGCTGTATATTGTCACCCTGCTTATGTAACTTAATGCAGAGTACATCATGTGAAATGCTGGGCTGGATGAAGCACAAACTGGAATCAAGATTGCTGGAAAAAATATCAATAACCTCAGATATGCAAATAACACCACCCTTATGTCAGAAAGCTAAGAAGAACTAAAGAGCTTCTTGATGAAAGTGAAAGAAGAGAGTAAAAAAGCTGGTTTAAAGCTCAACATTTAGAAACCTAAGATCATGGCATCTGGTCCCATCACTTTATGAAATAGATGGGAAAGCAATGGATACAGTGAGACACTTTATTTTTGAGGGCTTCAAAATCACTGCAGATGGTGACTGCAGCCTTGAAATTAAAAGATGCTTGCTCCTTGGAAGAAAAGTTAAGACCAACCTAGACAGCATATTAAAAAACAGAGACATAACTTTGCTAACAAAGGTCTGTGTAGTCAAAGCTGTGGTTTTTTCCAAAGTAGTCATATGTGGATGTGAGAGTTGGACTATAAAGAAAGCTGAGTGCTGAAGAATTGATGGTTTCAATTGTGGTGTTGGGGAAGACTCTTGAGAGTCCCTTGGACAACAAAGAGATCCAACCAGCCTATCCTTAAGGAAATCAGTCCTGAATGTTCATTGGAAGGACTGATGCTAAAGCTGAAACTCCAATACTTTGGCCATCTCATGTGAAGTGTTGACTCATTGGAAAAGACCCTGATGCTGGGAAAGACTGAGGGTGGGAGGTGAAGGGGATGACAGAAGATGATATGGTTAGATGACATCATCAACTCAATGGACATAAGTTTGTGAAAACTCTGAGATTGGTGATGGACAGGGAGTGCTGCAGTCCCTGAGGTCACAAAGAGTCAGACACGACTGAGTGACTGAACTGAACTGAGGATGTACGTAGCTTTTTTCCCCAGAGACCAAGCATGTTTTAATTGCATGGCTGCAATCACCATCTGCAGTGATTTTGGTGTCTAAAAAAATAAAGCCTTTCACTGTTTCCATTGTTTTCCCATCTGTTTGCCATGAAGTGGTGGGACCAGGTGCCATAATTGCAGTTTTCTGAATGTTGAGTTTTAAGCCAACTTTTTCACTCACCTCTTTCAGTTTCATCAAGAGGCTCTTTAGTTTTTTGCTTTTTGCCATAAGGGTGGCATCATCTGTATATCTGAAGTTATTGATATTTCTCCTGGCAATCTTGACTCCAGTTTGTGCTTCATCCAGCCCAGCGTTTCTCATGATGTATTCTGCATATAAGTTAAATAAGCAGGGTGACAATATACAGACTTGACATACTCCTTTCCCAATTTGGAACCAGTCTGTTGTTCTGTGTCCAGTTCTAACTGTTGCTTCCTGACCTGCATACAGATTTCTCAGGAGGCAAGTAAGGTCGTCTGCTCTTCCCATCTGTTTTAGCATTTTCCACAGTTTGTGGTGATCCACACAAAGACTTTAGCGTAGTCAATAAAGCAGAAGTAGATGTTTTTCTGGCATTCTCTTCCTTTTTCTATGATCCAGTAGATGTTGGCAATTTGATCTCTGATTCCTCTGCCTTTTCTAAATCCAGCTTGAACATCTGGGAAGTTCATGGTTTATGTACTGTTGAAGCCTGGCTTGGGGAATTTTGAGCATTACTTTGCTAGCTGTGGAATGGGTGCAACTGTGCGGTAATTTGAACATTCTTTGGCATTGCCTTTCTTTGGGATTGCAATGAAAACTGACTTTTTCCAGTCCTATGGCCACCGCTGATTTTTCCAAATTTGCTGGCATATTGAGTGTAGCACTTACACAGCATCATCTTTTAGGATTTGAAATAGCTCAGCTGGAATTCCATCACCTCCACTAGCTTTGTTCATAGTGATACTTCCTAAGGCCCACTTGACTTCGCACTCCAGGATGTCTGATCTAGGTGAGTGATCACACCATTGTGATTATATGAGTCATTAAGGTCTTTTTTGTACAGTTCTTCTGTGCATTCTTGCCACCTATTAATATCTTCTGCTTCTGTTAGGTCCATACCATTTCTGTCCTTTATTGAGCCCATCTTTGCATGAAATATTCTCTTGGTATCTCTAATTTTCTTGAAGAGATTTCTAGTCTTTCCCATTCTATTGTTTTCCCCTGTTTCTTTGCATTGATCACTGAGGAAGGCTTTTCTCCTTTGCCTTTCCCTTCTCTTCTTTTCTCAGCTATTTGTAAGGCCTCCTCAGATAACCATTTTGCCTGCTTGCATTTCTTTTTCTTGGGGATGGTCTTTATTACTGCCTTCTGTACAGTGTCACAAACCTCCATTCCTAGTTCTTCAGGCACTTTTATCAGATCTAATCCCTTGAATCTATTTGTCACTTCCCCTGTATAATTGTAAGGGATTTGATTTACGTCATACCTGAATGGTCTAGTGGTTTTCCCCTACTTTCTTCAATTTAAAACTGAATCTTACAATAAAGAGTTCATGATCTGAGCCCCTGTCGCCCCAATCTTGTTTTTGCTGACTGTATAGAGCTTCTCTATCTTTGGCTGCAAAGAATATAATTGATCTGATTTCAGTATTGATCATTTGGTGATGTCCATCTGTAGAGTCTTCTCTTGTGTTGCAAGAGGGTGTTTACTATGACCAGTGCATTTTCTTGGCAAAACTCTGTTAACTTTTGCCCTGCTTCATTTTGTATTCCAGAGCCAAACTTGCTTGTTGCTCCAGGTATCTCTTGACTTCCTACTTTTGCATTCCAGTCCCCTATAATGAAAAGGACATCTTTTTTGGGTGTGAGCTCTAAAAGTTCTTGTAGGTCTTCATAGAACCGTTCAATTTCAGCTGCTTCAGCATTACTGGTTGGGTATGCCATACCCAGTTCTGCTGCATCCTGAGCCCCTACCCCTGTGGCAGGCTACTGTCTCCGCAGAAGACACTCAGACACTCAAAAGGCAGGTCAGGCTCAGTCTCTGTGGGGTTTCCTGGTGCACACAATGTTTTGTTTGAGCCCTCCATGCATCTCTGGTGGGTATGCTGTTTGATTCTAAACATGATTACGCCCCTCCTGCTGTCTCTCCTTGGAAGGAACGTTATGACCAACCTAGACAACGTATTAAAAACCAGAGACATTACTTTGCCAACAAAGGTCTGTCTCATCAAGGCTATGGTTTTTTCAGTAGTCATGTATGGATGTGAGAGCTGGACCATAACGAAAGCTGAGAGCCAAAGAGATGCTTTTGAACTGTGGTGTTGGAGAAGACTCTTGAGAGTCCCTTGGACTGTAAGGAGATCCAACCAGTCCATCCTAAAGGAGATCAGTCCTGGGTGTTCATTGGAAGGACTGATGTTGAAGCTGAAACTCTAATACTTTGGCCACGTGATGCGAAGAGCTGACTCATTTGAAAAGACCATGATGCTGGGAAAGATTGAGGGCAGGAGGAGAACGGGACGAGAGAGAATGAGATGGTTGGATGGGATCACCGACTCAATGGACATGAGTTTGAGTAAACTCCAGGAGTTGGTGAGGGACAGGGAGGCCTGGTGTGCTGCAGTTTATGGATTTGCAAAGAGTTGGACACAACTGAGTGACTGAACTGAACTGAACTGAACTGCCTTGCTGGGGCTTCTCCTTTGCCCTTGGACGTGGGGTATCTTTTTTTTGGTTGGATCCAACATTCTCCTGTCGACAGTTGTTCAGGAGCAAGTTGTAATCTTGGAGTTCTCCCAGGAGAAGATGAGTTCACGTCCTTTTACTCCGCCATCTTGTAGAACCCTATGTATGATGTAGATCCCGTTGCAATTTCCATTTTATAGGTCACAAGCCTGCCTAAGGCCATAGAATGAAACCAGGAACCAAAACTGTGAAAAACCTAGAGCTTTTACCCTTTAACTTTTGTAACAGAGTAGGCTACTGAGGCCTAAACATTCAATACTTGTCTAAATATAAATGAACTGAAATATTTAATGTTAGGCGAAATCAAGATAAAACTAGAACTTTGGACAAGAGTCACCATGATTTTGGAATCCACTTGATTGGCTATGAGATGAAAGAGAGAGAAGAAAAGATGACTTTACATTTTTGAGTGGTGACCACCAGAAGTATGGTGCTTTTAGGAACAGGGAGGTCGGGAAGAAAGCTATCTGTTTTTATCTGTTTGTTTAGTGACTCAGTTTCCTCATCTGTAAAGCAGGGAGGTTCCGCTGACTTTAAGGCTTCTGAGCTCTAAACCTCTTAAAGTTTTGTTGTTCATTAACTCAGTCACATCCTACTCTTTGTGACCCCTTGCTCAGTCACATCCTACTGTTTGTGGCCCCATGGACTACAGCACACCAAGCTTTCCTGTCCTTCACCACCTCCTAGAGTTTGCTCAAATTCACGTCCATTAAGTTGGTGATGCCATCCAACCATCACTTCCTCTGTCGTTCACTTCTCCTGACGTCAGTCTTTCCCAGCATCAGGGTCTCTTCCAGTGAGTCAACTCCTCACATCAGGTGACCAAAGTATTGGAGGTTCAGCTTCAGTATCAGTCCTTCCAATGAACATTCAGGGTTGATTTCCTTTAGGATTGATTCGTTGAATTTATTTGCAGTTCAAGGGATTTTCAAGAATTTTGTCCAGCACTACAGTTCAAAAGCATCAATTGAAGTTTAAACGACTGGCAAAAATAATTAATTAAACCAGGAGGAATTATCTGGTAGGCAATTGGAATTCAGAGCTGGATGTGGATTAATAGAAGATGGGATCTTTGTGGGTAATGATTCGTTCAGTACAGGGAGTATATTAGTTTTCTAGGGCTAAAATAACAGAGGACCATAGGCTGTGTCACTTAACAGAAATTAATTTTCTCACTGTTCTAGAGGCTAGACATCTGAGATCAAAATGTGAACAGGGTTGGTTTCTTCTGCGGCCTCTCTCCTGTCACTTGTAAATGGCCGTTCTCTCCCTGTCTTCATGGGGTCTGCCCTCTGCCTGTGTCCTAATATCCTCTTGTAAGGATACCATTGGATTCAGGTCCATCCTAATGACTTCGTTAATTACTTTTAAAAGACCCTTTGTCTAAATATAGCCACACTGTGAGGTACCTGGGGTTAGGACTTCAACTTTTGGACTGGGGAGACTGGGGGGGGGGGACACAATTCAGCTCATGACAGAATTCAGGAGTCAGGCACTGAGATGAGAGACAGGTGGATAAGTGAAGAATATAGTGTCCCAGAGTAACCCACGGAGGAGAGGTGGTGGTTGTTCACTTACTACGTCATGTCCAAATCTTTGTGACCCCATGGACTGCAGCATGCTAGGTTTCTCTGTCCTTCACTATCTCCCAGAGTTTGCTCAAATTCACGTCCATTGAGTCAATGATTCTATCTAACTATCTCACCCTCGGTCATCCCCTTGTTTTGCCTTCAATCTTTCCCAGCATCAGGGTCTTTTCCAGTGAGTCAGCTCTTCACATCATGTAGCAAAGTATTGAAGGTTCCGCATCAGTCCTTCTAATGAATATTCAAGGTTGATTTCCTTTAGGATTGGTTTGATCTCCTTGTAGTCCAAGGGACTCTCAAGAGTCTTCTCCAGCACCACAGTTCGAAAGCATCAATTCTTTGGCTCTGAGCGAAAGGTAATGAGGAACAAGAATGGAAGAAAGTGGATTAACGGTGGGGTCTCCAGAGGACTATTGCAAGGAAGCCATTCAATAGGTGAGGACATCTTTGAGGGATTGAGACAGATGCTAGCATAAGAAGAGAATAGAGGGGACAGGGCCAAGAAGGGCCCTTCTGGCTTCAGTTTCAGGCACAGTTCACTTCAGTTCAGTCGCTCAGTTGTGTCTGACTCTTTGCGACCCCATGAATCGCAGCATGCCAGGCCTCCCTAACCATCACCAACTCCCAGAGTTCACTCAGACTCAGGTCCATCAAGTCAGTGATGCCATCCAGCCATCTCATCCTCTGTCGTCCCCTTCTCCTGNGTTTTTTCCTCGCCGACGCCGTCCCCGCTTCGAATTCCCTGGACCTGCCGGGGCTGGACCCCGGCAATAAGTCAGTTAATGATGTTCAAAGAGAAGTCCTCAATTTGGAAGGACTTTTCTTCTCTTTGGCTTGCTTCTGTCTTCTCCTTTCAGGACAGCAGGGGGCAGCACTTGGGGCAAGTCCTTTCTGCAGGCCCCATCTTACCTCTGGGAGCTGCTTACAAGCCTGCAGTGGCCGCCTTGCATGGGGTCTAAACCAGTGATTGTAAGAGAGAACTCCCTGGATCAGCAACATCAGGTTTGCCTTAGAAACACCTGTCTTTGGGTAGCATCACACACCAGGACAGAAGCAAAACTCTAATGTAAGGCCAATAGGCTGTCCCCAGGAGCGGGGGGACCACACTGGCAGGAGCAAATGTGTAAGCACTAAATGCTTAGTGTGTGAGGGGCAGACAGGCAGAGGGGAGAGTGATGGGCCAGAACACGTGGAGTTCCGAAGTCCATGGTAAATACCTTAGCTAATCTGTTAGAGTATAGCTGTTCAATATAAGGTAGCCATTAGTGCATAAAATACTGCTGAGTGAAAAATGTCCCTGGTGGCTGAGATGGTAAAGAATCTGTCTGCAACAAGGGAGACCCCGGTTGGGTCCCTGGGTCGGGAAGATCTCCTGGAGAAGAGAATAGCAACCCACTCCAGTATTCTTGCCTGGAGAATTCCATGGACAGAGGAGCCGGGCAGGCTACAGTCCACAGGGTCACAAAGAGTTGGATACAACTGAATGACTAACACACACACACACAAAGTCAAGTTGCTGAAAACACGTCCGGCCTAATATTTACAGATTTGAAAGGCAAAAATGAGAACAGTTGGCTTTCCCAACATTCTCCATTTTCATTTCTGAGAACTGTTTCTTTAGAAGGTTATCTCCTGACCCCACACTTCCACCTCCATCCCAGGCCACCAGGGCCACCTGATAAACACATGACTGGGGAGAGGGGCTCTAATGCTTGGGGTTTAATGCTCTGTGGTTGCCAAGTGGAGATTCTTCTTCTTCTTTTTNTTTCCCAACATTCTCCGTTTTCATTTCTGAGAACTGTTTCTTTAGAAGGTTATCTCCTGACCCCACACTTCCACCTCCATCCCAGGCCACCAGGGCCACCTGATAAACACATGACTGGGGAGAGGGGCTCTAATGCTTGGGGTTTAATGCTCTGTGGTTGCCAAGTGGAGATTCTTCTTCTTCTTTTTTTTAAATTTTTATTGAATTTGTCACAATATTATTTCTATTTTATATTTTGATATATATATATATATATTTTTTGGCTGTTGAGGCATATGGGATCTTAGCTTCCAGACCAGGAAGGGAACCCACACCCCCTGCGTTGGAAGGTGAAGTCTTAACCCTGGACTGCCATGGGAGTCCCCTGTGGAGATTCTTAATCGTCATATCTTTGAATTTGTGATTAGGGAGCAGAGTCTGAGGGGGTCCTGGCACGTGCACTGGGGCCTGGAGCCTCACCCACGAGCACTCCCTCCTTGGCATCTTCCCCAGGGCGGGTTCTCAGCTGTCTGCTCTCCTGCCCCTGGTGCCCTGGGCCCAGCCTGGCCACCCTTCTCTGCTCTCCCTTTGACCACCATTGCCCTCCATTCCTCAGGGATCTAGGCTCAGGTGTGAAGGTAGGCATGGGGTGCATTCGCCCTGAAGCATCTTGGAGTGGGCATGGTGTTGGCCATCCCTGCCCTGAGCAGGCAGCATTGTGGCTGTGTGTTGGCCTGGGCAAGCCTCTGCCCACTCCTGGTCTAATACTGCATGTTTCCTGGCACAGGAGTTTAAAGATCTTTGGAAAGTGACAGCCTATTGTGGGTTTGGAGGATGGATCTGGGAAGGGGGGACACCTGGCTCATTCCCTAGACCCTGCCCCAGGGTCTAGGGGTGCCATCCTGTAGGTGGGCTTGCTGGCTGAAAGGGGGGCAGAGATCCCAGGCTCCTGACTCTCCCAACTCATCCTGTGCCCCCACACTCTGGGGGAACTTGGCGCACCCCCTCATCTTCCTTCCAATTTTGAGGGCTTTGGTTTGTCTTTCTCTCTTCTGGCCCATGAGTCACAAAATACTAGTTATGTAATTTCAGTGGTTCTGCATGTGAGTTAAATGCTCTGATATTACCATTTAAAAGTGGCATTGCATGATCCAGAGATGAGTGGTAAAATTCACACTGATAATTTAAAATTTAGAGTTTTCTTTACTTAGACTAGTGTTAAATAGAACATAAAACACACTGTGATAATTTGAGAGATGGGAGAAGAAAGGAAGAGCCTTTCTATGTACTGTAAATGGCACTTTCCCTTGCTTTTTTCCATTTGGCATCAGGTTGGATAAATTACATAGCCCTGCAGGCCACAGTTGATTGGCTCACGAGTGGGGTTCTAACGTGAAAGTGTCTGCCTGGACTTTTGGATCTAGGCAGAGGAAAAAGGAGTTTTTCTCCAGCAGCTGGAAGCTGAACACAGGTGAGTCATGATCTGTTGGTGGCCATGTACCGCCATGCAGATTAATGAGCAGTAAACACATTTGCCATGAGAAAGAAGCAATGAATTAGATGTGCAGAGAACCAGAGGCAAAGGACAGAGTCCATTTCCTTGTGTCCTGTTTGCCATCTGCTCCTGGCAAGGAGCCCTGCGGGTGGCGTCTCAGTACCCTTCCAGCAAGTTCTCATTTTTGACCTAACTTAGTGACAGCCAAATTCTGTTATCTGCAAAGAAAGGAGTCTTAACAAATGCAGACATGTAAAAAGCCAGAACAGAACAGTGGTACTGTTGACCCAAATGTAGACCTATATCTCAAAAAAGCAAAGGAAACCAGATTTAGGAGTAGCATCCCTAGCAAGTCCATGGTGTTGGTTACTCAACCAAGTGTCTGGCCGGAAGCTGTCAGTTCTTGGAAGGGAACTTTTTAGGATAGGCCAAGGGTAATTTGTATTGTGAGGTCAAGTCTTCATTTATTCTTTTCCCCGATGAGCTTTTTTTTTTTAAATCACTACTTAGCTTTGGGCTCAAGGTACTTACCAACATCAGCGTGTTGGCCCAGCAGTTCTTGACGCGCTTGAACGCTAGACACAGCCGGGAGGCTTTTAGTATATAGGATGCTTGATCCCTGGCCCCTCGGGTTTGACTGGTCCAGGGTGGGGCCTGGATGCTGGTTTTGTGCAGCCAAGTGGGTGAGACCGCTGCAGACTCTCTGTCTGACCTGCCCTAGTGATCTTTTCTGCGTGGATGTACGGATGTGGTTGAAGAGGGGCGCTCAGGTCTCAGCGTTTTAACCAAACCCCGGCGAGGGAGTCCCCACCCACCCACTCAGACTCCCCTTCACCCCTTAGAACCCGGTCCCTGCGCCGCACCGCCCCCCCCAACCCCCGCCTCCCGCCTCGCCTCCTGGGTTAAGTTCTTTGAGGGCAGAGGTGTCCTGAGCCAGCCCGACCAGCAGAGGGCAGCAAGCGTATGGCAAATGGAGACTCCCCGGGAGGGAACCTACGCTTCTGCTCAGAGTCAAACTGAACCCAAAAGAACCTCGGCTGTCTTGAATCCAAATTCTTCACAATAGAGATGAAAAACCAAAAAAGAAAACGGCAGAGTAGGGGAGGGCGGGGGAACCAAAGTGACCACCGTTGACACTTGTTGACGCTGAGTGATGGGTACACAGGGGTTCACTCAGCTATTCCTCCAACTTACATAGCTTAAAGTTTTCCTTCACAAGAAATTAAGGTAGTAGATAAAAATTTAAATAACAATAGAGCATGGAACAGCCTATGTAAAAACTCTGAGATGTGTGAAAGAATCTGAAATGGTTGTGTTAGGCTGGCTGAGTGGGAGAGGGGCTGTTCTGAGATCTCTTGGAGGCTGGAGAGCAGAGCTCCGGGCACAGAAGACAGAAGGGCCTCTGTGTAGGGCACCCGGGTCTGGGGCAGACGTGAACGAAATGCAGCAGGCATGGATCATGGTGGGGGGAAATGAAATGGAAGAGGTGGCATGTTTTTCTTTGCCATCTAGAAAAAAAAATGGACACATTAAAGAAATGGGGACGGGGGACTACTTCCCTGGTGGTCCAGTGGCTAAGACTCCATGCTCCCAACACAGGAGTTCCAGGTTCAATCCCTGGTCTGGGAACTAGGTCCCACATGTCACAACTAAGACCCTGGGCAGCCAAATAAAAACATTTTTTTAAAATGGGGGTGGGAGTAGAATTTATTTGAAGTAAAAGAGAAAGAAAGGAAAGTTTACTCAAGGAAGTGGTGTTCCTTGGAAGAAAAGGTTGGTGAGCTCGGCCCAGATGTTTAAATAGAAGCCAAGACCTTGCAGGCAAGAGCCTGGGGAGCTGGGGCTGAGATTTGCACCGGTCAGCCCTGGGCTGTCCCCCTCGGCGTGCTCAGACACTCTGTCTGTGCTGGCAAGGGCTGAAGGGGGTCTGCTTGGCCTGTAGTGTTGGGGGACTTTCGGGGAGTGGGATCTGAACAGAGTATTTTAAGCCAGGAAGCACTTCAAGCATCTGGGTTTCCAAGAGATAATGTTAAAATTGGATCCCCAAAGGTACCCACTCCCCCCAAAGCCTGTAGCACGGCAGGTTACCAGAATTAAGCGTTGGGAGAGCCCTTATAATCAGTCTGCCTCTCACCCCATGAGGATGCCCCTGCAGCCTCTCTGGCTGGCCTGGGCCAGGCCTTGGGGTGGTCATCATGTCCCGCCAGGGGTTCTGCCCTGCATCCATTGCCCAGCAGCCCTGGCCTTGGGCCAGTCATCAAGGCAACATCAACAGGTCCCCTGGTCTCTGCGTTTCAGGTCATGATGTTTCCCCACCCATCTCTTGGAGCAGAGCCAACGAGATGGTAAAGGCGAAAGGTCTCTGGAAACTAAGGTACCAAACAGGCAGACAGGACTTCTGTTTAAACGTAATATTCAGAGGCCAGGAGCACATTTCGTCATGAAGCCCTCTGTTCTCCATGTTAAACTACCCTGGAAGGATGTGTCAAGGAGGAAAGCCATTCTACAGTCTTACAGAATCCCGTTCAGCTGGCACCAGTTCTGCAAAACAAGTAACTGTCCTCTTCGATGGGCTTCCCAGGTGGCGGTAGTGGTAAAGAACCCGCCTGCCAAGGCAGGAGACGTAAGAGATGTGGGTTCGATCCCTGGGTTGGGAAGAGCCCCTGGAGGAGGGCATGGCAACCCACTCCAGTATGCTAGCTTGGAGAATCCCATGGACAGAGGAGCCTGAAAGGCTACAGGCCATAGGGTTGCAAAGAGTCAGACATGACTGAAGGGACTTAGCATACACACACATACTCTTAGATGGTTGAAAGTAAATATTTACTAACATTTAATATTGGGAAGTATTGATTGAATCTTAAATATTGAGGGAGAATAGAAACAAAAATGTGAATGGAATCTTTGCCTTAAGGTTTGCATTCTCAATCCAGAGTTCTTTCATTTTTAGAGAGATGTTTTCATCTATATTTGATTTTTCCATGGGCAATAACTGCTACTTTTATGTCTAAGATCCTCAGTCTCTTGGTCTTTCTATCATTTAGGCTCTGCAAACCAATATTTAAATGTGGTAGCTAAATCTGATAGGTGGTACCGTGGTAAAGAATCTACTTGTCAAAGCAGGAGATGTGAGAAATGTGAGTTCAATCCCTGGGTCTAGAAGATCCCTAGAGGAGGAAATGGCAACCCATTCTTATATTTTTGCCTGGGAAATCCCATGGACAGAGGAGCCTGGCAGGCTACGGTCCATGGGGTCACAAAGTATCAGACATGACTGAACACAACCAACACAAGGGAATTCTATGGGAAACTCTATTGATAAATAATTTTAAGTGGGAAATACTATTCTTGCTTGTTAACCTCACTTTGCTATTGGATTTTTGCATACCATTTTCTCTGCAAGTTACACACATACACTCTGAGTCACTCACACCTACATGTACACCTCACTCTGGGTGTGTGCTGATACCATGTGGAGTAGAATGATAAAAAGAAAATTAAAATGTCATTGCTTTCAAAAAGATTTTTCCTGGAGGCTTAGGGATCTAATAGAAAAATTTATGTTTTCTTATTTTTCTAAAGGAAATAGAAGTAGGGAGGCCTCAATTTGTTCCTCCCAAGAAGTACCAGCATCAGACGGTTTTGCTAAATGCTCACACTCATGCACCAGATTTGGCGTTGCACATAGTGGGTGGGGTCAGGTCAGGCCCCACCCACTAGAAGCTGGGACCCTGGTGTCCCGTAAGATAAGGCCTAGGGAGTTCAAACCTAGGGACAGAAGGGACTACAGAGACCGGGAAGACTCAAGGTTTCCACTTGCGCTCATTCTCCAGGGGACATGGACCACGAGATGGAATCCTCCAAGGGAAAATGTGGCAACTCTCACTTTGCCCTTTTGCCCCCAGACCCAGAAGAAAACCCATAGTCTCCAGGCAGAGCGCTGAGTCCCCAGGGTGAGGCTGAGCCCAGGCCTGGGTTCCTCATGGCCCACTTAAACTGGGGCGCTGGGGTTCTTCTGGCTCAACTTTGACATCCATAGATATTCTGAGAGAGCTGTTTCAGGCCTGGAGCAAGAAGTAATGGGGGAAAGCTGGT
>SJYA01000655.1:1876013-1888396 GCA_006410615.1 Neotragus moschatus
GGGGCGCCCCCCCCCCGGCTACCCCCTGCACCTGGCCCCTCAGGAGGGGCCTGGAAGACCCACCCCCTCTAACCACATTACAGATGTGGAGGGCTCACCCCTCCAGGGTGGGCATGGGGGCAGATGACAGCTACTGCACGCCATCCTCTGCCCTTCAGGTGCCCACCGCACCTGCAGGAGGGAGAGGAGGTCGCAGAATGGCTTCCCCAAAATGAGAGCCATGTGCTCCATCTCATGAAGTCAGGGGTGGGGGAGTGGGGGGCACACAGCATCTCAGAGAACAGCTCCCAGCCCACGCTCCTTGCCTCCCTTTGGAGGCATCCATGGAAAGCTTGGGTTAGGAGCCCCTGCCCCGGCTCTGCCAGCAGAGCTGCCCAGACCCGGGGGGCTTCCATCCCTCCCCACCCCGGCCTCACACTTATCAGTCTGGTTCTGGTTTTCTTACCTCTGCTATTGGGCCATACTTTGGAACAAACCCCAGAAGGGTGACTGTGGCCACAAGATGGCAAATCACCCCTCCCATTCCTCCTCCCGTGAAAATAAGATTGTGTTGAACGTGTTCCTATGTTTCTGCTTTTACTTTTAGTATTAATTTAGGGAACTTTCTAATAAGATCCCTTCTATTAAGGAATTTCCCCGGTCCTGCAAGGGCTCCCCTGAGCCACCTCTGGGGTCCCCTTGATGTTTATAAAGTGATGCTTCCATCATTCTTCTGGGCTGGCTGTCACCTCGTGCCTGCTGTGTATCCTGCAGGGTCCCGGGGGCGGGTCTTGGGGCTGGGGCAGAGATGGGCAGCGCTCTGTCCCCAGAGGCAGAGAAGCCCAGGAGACACCTGGGTGCCAAGGCTCTGTTTGAGGGGAGCGTGGGTGCCCTGGGAACTTGGAGGGGCCATCCTAGGGGCCGCGGAACCTGCGCGGAGTGGGGGTTAGGGGGTCAGAAAGACGGGAGCGGTGCAGTTTCTTTAGCAGCCGTTTCCAAACAGCTTTTCTGTTCTTTCACACAGAAACAATAAAAGCACTTAAGCAAGGTTTTGGAACCAAATTGAAACGCGTTCCATCACAGCCGCACCATTTATTGCCGTTTTACTGGAGTGCGTGCTCTCTGCGGCTCATGCCTCTGCCTCACGCCGCCACGTCTCAGCCGCTAGCTGGTTGCAGTGGCACGTGTTAATTATGGCAATTTGTTTTGGCCGTGGATCTTAAGGAATCGTTTGTTTCTTTTGTCTTCCGTGCCTGCTGCTTCGTGTCAGACAGTCTCTATCAACCTCACGGCCTGACTGCCTTTCCCCCTGCACAGCAGTGAGGCTTCTCAAGGGGACTTAACCTTAGGGTGGGGACAGGCTGGGATCCCTCCAGGTGACAGTGTCATACCAGGAGGCCCTCAAAGAGACGGGACCAACTGGCTGGAGTGGTTTTGTGGGATCATAGGTGCAGAGGGCCCTGGGGCCAAGACCTCAGCTGTAGACCAGGTGGGGACCCTTGTGAGGGCAGGGATGGACACTTGGACAACCGGGGGACAGAGAAGCTGCCCTGAGAGAGTGGGCACAGGGGAGCCGGGCAAGGCGATTTACATCACCTTTGATTGGGTAATGGCAGAGCGGCCCCCCGGGAGCTCCTGGGCTGAGATCCTCATAGCCTGGCAACCCCAGGGGGGTCAGGACCAGAGGTGGTGGGATGCNGCTTGGGTTAGGAGCCCCTGCCCCGGCTCTGCCAGCAGAGCTGCCCAGACCCGGGGGGCTTCCATCCCTCCCCACCCCGGCCTCACACTTATCAGTCTGGTTCTGGTTTTCTTACCTCTGCTATTGGGCCATACTTTGGAACAAACCCCAGAAGGGTGACTGTGGCCACAAGATGGCAAATCACCCCTCCCATTCCTCCTCCCGTGAAAATAAGATTGTGTTGAACGTGTTCCTATGTTTCTGCTTTTACTTTTAGTATTAATTTAGGGAACTTTCTAATAAGATCCCTTCTATTAAGGAATTTCCCCGGTCCTGCAAGGGCTCCCCTGAGCCACCTCTGGGGTCCCCTTGATGTTTATAAAGTGATGCTTCCATCATTCTTCTGGGCTGGCTGTCACCTCGTGCCTGCTGTGTATCCTGCAGGGTCCCGGGGGCGGGTCTTGGGGCTGGGGCAGAGATGGGCAGCGCTCTGTCCCCAGAGGCAGAGAAGCCCAGGAGACACCTGGGTGCCAAGGCTCTGTTTGAGGGGAGCGTGGGTGCCCTGGGAACTTGGAGGGGCCATCCTAGGGGCCGCGGAACCTGCGCGGAGTGGGGGTTAGGGGGTCAGAAAGACGGGAGCGGTGCAGTTTCTTTAGCAGCCGTTTCCAAACAGCTTTTCTGTTCTTTCACACAGAAACAATAAAAGCACTTAAGCAAGGTTTTGGAACCAAATTGAAACGCGTTCCATCACAGCCGCACCATTTATTGCCGTTTTACTGGAGTGCGTGCTCTCTGCGGCTCATGCCTCTGCCTCACGCCGCCACGTCTCAGCCGCTAGCTGGTTGCAGTGGCACGTGTTAATTATGGCAATTTGTTTTGGCCGTGGATCTTAAGGAATCGTTTGTTTCTTTTGTCTTCCGTGCCTGCTGCTTCGTGTCAGACAGTCTCTATCAACCTCACGGCCTGACTGCCTTTCCCCCTGCACAGCAGTGAGGCTTCTCAAGGGGACTTAACCTTAGGGTGGGGACAGGCTGGGATCCCTCCAGGTGACAGTGTCATACCAGGAGGCCCTCAAAGAGACGGGACCAACTGGCTGGAGTGGTTTTGTGGGATCATAGGTGCAGAGGGCCCTGGGGCCAAGACCTCAGCTGTAGACCAGGTGGGGACCCTTGTGAGGGCAGGGATGGACACTTGGACAACCGGGGGACAGAGAAGCTGCCCTGAGAGAGTGGGCACAGGGGAGCCGGGCAAGGCGATTTACATCACCTTTGATTGGGTAATGGCAGAGCGGCCCCCCGGGAGCTCCTGGGCTGAGATCCTCATAGCCTGGCAACCCCAGGGGGGTCAGGACCAGAGGTGGTGGGATGCCCTCGAAGCAGACAAAGGCTGGGCTCACCAGAGGACACCATGAGGGCTGTGTGCCTCATGGTGACGGGTCTAGGGGCCAGCTGCCACCTCCAGCTTGCTCCTCTCAAGGCTGCCACTTGCTCCGGGAGGCCCGGGCTGCTGGAGACTCTCCTGCTGGAGCTCGTGAATCTGCCCATAAATGCTGGACCCATGTGTGCGTTGATGAGGCAGGAGAGGCGGGCCAGGCAAAGCACTCCCCCGAGCCCCTGGACGCCAGCTGTGGCCTTGCAGCTGGTCCATCTCCCCCTGGAGCCAAGGCCCTGAGCGAAGGCAGGAAAGCGAGGAGATGTGGAGACAAGCTTGGGGAGGGAGATGGGAGACCAGCAGCTTCGCCCAGCACTCCTGACCCAGTTCTGGGGGTGGGCACATGGTGAGTTTCAGCAGATCATTTCACTGGCAATTATTAAAAAAATATATATATATATATACATATATATATATATTTGGCTGCATTGGGTTTCAGTTGCGGCTCGAGGGATCCCTAGTGCGGCATGTGGGACCCAGCTTCCCAACCAGGAATGGAACCCAGGGCGCCTGTACAGGGAGCACACAGTCCCAGCCACTGGACCACCAGGAGAGTCCCACTGAGCTGTTATTTTATAGCTGAGAAAACTGAGGCTCAGAGGGGTTTGTGTGGAAAGTCAGTAGGCAGAGAGGGGATGTAGCCTGACAGAAAGAGGGGTTCATAGGGCTCATTGGCTCAGATGGTAAAGAATCTGCCTATAATGTAGGAGAACCTGGTTTCATCCCTAGGTCAGGAAGATCTCCTGGAGAAGGGAATGGCAACCCACTTCAGTATTCTTGCTGGAGAATCCCATGGTCAGGGGAGCCTGGCGGGGTACAGTCCACGGGGTTGCAAAGAATCAGACAGGACTGAGCAACTCACACTTTCATTTTCATAGGGCCCACTGAAAGACCCGTCTACTCAATTCCAGAGGCCATGATAAGGCCAAGTAAAGACAAACAGGAACAAGAAACTCTATGTTATGAGGCAGCCTGGATGGAGGGGAGTTTGGGAGAGAAGGGATACATGTATATGCATGGCTGAACCCCTTCACTGTTCACTTGAAACTATCACAACATTGTTAATCGGCTATCCCTCAAGACAAAATAAAAAGTTTTAAACAAAAATACACAAATTAACAAACAAACAAACAAACAGGAAAGTCAGGCTCTTTCCTTCCTTATTCAGCAGGGCATTGGAGGAGGAGGAGCAGCAGCTGGAATTGGGGGTGGATGCTTCAGAAGCGGGGACAGAAACCCAGCAGGAGCGCATGAGGGGCAGCTAGGAGAAGCCAGGAAGAAGGAGGACCTGGGCGCATCCCAAGTGTCCCCAGACCCAGGCCAGGAGCAGACGGGGCCTCCTGGTTCCCTGGGTGCCGGCAGGGCGCTCCGGCTGACGAGGCCCCGTCTCACCCCTCTGCTCCCGGGAAGGGAGAGGAAGCCACAGAGAATTTCTCGGGCAGCTGCTCTCACGTGTTAGATCTGGAGAGTCCCTGTCTTATTGCTTTCCTTGGACTTGACCTTTAAGCACTCTGAGCATCTGGGGAGGCACCGGGCCCTCAGGCAGCCATTGCTCTGTCCACTAGTCTTCTCAAAGAACAAGGGGCCAAAGGGGCCACCCCTGAGGATCGTGGCCAGACCGGTGAGCCTATTTGCAAAGTTTACTGAAAATAGCATGGTGCCCCGCTGTTCTTAATTTCTGCTAAGGGCTTGGCAGGAGGAAATGGACTTAAATCAAGCCAAAGGAGGGGCACCTTTGGGAACTTCTCAAGGCTTGTGGACCCTGCTAAGGAGCCATCAACTTCCCCAGAAATTGTGCTTGTATCTGTTTGCTTGGCCCAGCCCACAGGATGCCGTGAGTGCCACCCCAGTGAAGAAAAGAGAGTCCTTTCAAAAAACCTAGCCAAACGGGAAGCAGAGTTGGATTTCTGGTTTTGGAGTTGAACTGTGTAAAACTGGGAAAATCTGCCTGAAGGAAAAGCACCATTCTTTTATGAATGTCACGACCCTTGGAGCTCCAGGAGGGCCTGTGACCCAGAGAATCTTCTAGGTAAAGGCAAAAAGTGCCCTGGTCAACCTGCTCTGATCTTTGGGACCCCCAGATTACTTATTTTTCCAGTGACTTTTTAAAAAGATAACTTAAAAAAGAGGGCAACAGTGACATGGATTTAAAGTCAAAATGTCTGGAACTGATTTCAGAAAGCTCTTAATGTCCCCGTGGGTTACCTTTCTGATGAGTAGAAAGTCTAGCCCTGTGCAGAGAGCCTGAGGAATTCTTCTAGGCCTGACCCTTGCTTCCCACTTTAAACTTCCACCCTGGGAGAAGGTCACCGGGCACTTAGATGCACACAGGAGTCATTCTGCCTGAGTCTGAGCTGGCGTCTCACCACCACCCTGCTGTGCAACCGTGGTCACCTTAACCGCCAGCTTCAGTTTCTTACGGGTAAAACGGGGACAGTATTAGCTCTCCTCCGTCGAGTCGTAGTTGGCCAAGAGCCTGGCTCGTGGATAGCACTTAACGTGGCCTGGGCTGCCCAGGCCTGGTGAGTGTTTGTTGCTGTGGCAGCTGTAGCCTTATAGGGCTCCCTGGGTGCATCTAGGCTGGTCCCCTCAGTTCCGCCCCTCAGCCACTTGGTTCAGATTGGCCAAATCTCTGGTAGGCCTGACCAGCTCTTTGACTTGGTTGCTTCCTGAACATGATCCTAGAATGACTGCTCAGGTCTCACACCTCCCTGGAGACCAGGCTGAGAACGGCATCAGGCCCTGGGTGCTTCCGCAGCCCAGGGTCTCAGGCCTAGGACCCCAACTGTCTGGGACACAAGACAGAAGCAGATGGAGTTGTCAGAGTCTAGAGGAAGGATTCCCCTGCTCTTTCCTTAGGGCCCTCTGGCACCCCCAGTCCTGTGCTGCATGGGGGCTGCTGTAGTGAGTCCCTCCCTATATGGCGCTCCCAGCACGGTGCAGGAGACATCAATCCTGTCGATAAATGTAAAACCACAATGGAACTAAGGGTTTTGAAGAAAAGATCCGAGGAGGGTAAAATGTGCGATTGTTTGCCCTGCTTCATGTGAGGGCTTCCCAGGTGGCGCTAGTGGTAAAGAACCCGCCTGCCAGCACAGGACACATAAAACAAGTGGGTTCGATCCCTGGGTTAGGAAGATCCCCCAGAGAGGGGCGTGGCAACCCTCTCTAGTATTCTTGCTTGGAGAATCCCCATGGACAGAGGAGCCTGGTGGGCTACAGTCCATAGGATCACAAAGCATCAGACACAGCTGAAGTGACTGAGCGCACAGAGTGCTTGAAAGAGTTAACTTTGGGGAGCAAATGAAAGGAGTTATACTTTCCATCCAGTGTGTTTTAAACTTACAGGACTTACTACACTACAGGGTTGCAATGACTGAGATAGATTTTGATAAATTCAGGGGAGGTCACTAGATGGTCAATCATTAATGGGGCCACGTTGGCTCTGGGAAACAGCTCTCATGGAAGCGGCTGCCACCATTCCAAGTGTGTCACCCCCAAGAGGGACAGAGTCAGTCAGGCTGGCAGGGGCCTCAGGTAGGCAAGGGGCTTGAAACCTTGCCACATGGGAAACAGGGCAGAAGCCAGAGGGGCTGTAGCCTCCAACTTTTAAAAAAGCTGTTCTATGTGGTCCCAGAGTGTGAAGCCATGATTGGAAGCTATGGGAAAATGGATCAATGGATTAATGGTCTTGTCCAGCCATGTGACATAAGAGAAGGGAGCCTGCGTTCCTGGAGCAAGTGGCTGGAGGATCAGTCTCCTGCAGGGCCTGGTGTCTGGGACCAACCAGCGATCTCTGAAATCCTTCCAAGTCTAAGTGGAAAATAGTGTCTTGGCAACTGGGGTATTGAAAGAGTGAGTTTTGTTGGAACAGAATGAGGGCAGAAATGTTCTGAGCTGAAAGTGATAGTGGGGGGCGGAGGCACTCAGAGGAACCTTGCCATGAGGGACCTGGGAGTGGCAGGGGTGGGGAGCAGATTCTGAGACCCTGAGTGGAGTAGCGGCTTGGCTGTAGGGTGGGGAAAAACACTGGGAGGGGACATGTGACAGCTTAGGGTTTATGAGGCTTCCCTGATGGCTCAGCAGGTAAAGAATCTGCCTGTAATTCAGGAGACATAGGAGATGCAGATTTGATCCCTGGTTCGGGAAGATCCCCTGGAGGAGAAAATGGCAACCCACTGCAGTATTCTTGCCTGGAGAATCCCATGGACAGGGGAGCCTGGTGGGCTACAGTCCATGGGGTTGCAAAGAGTTGGACACGACTGAGGGGCTGAGCACGCACACAGGCAAGGTTTCTGAAACGATCCATAAGATGCGGATAATGGGAAGGTTTGAAACAGCAGCAAAATAGAAATGAGAGTTTCTGGAGAGCCCCTAGGTGTCAGGCTCTGTGCTGAGCACTTAACATGTTGTCTCACTTAATCAGATATGATTATTATCCCCTTTTACAGCTGAGGAGACGGGTTTAGGGTCACATGGCTGCTTTGTGGGCTCTGCCTGGCTTTGAGATGGAGAGTCTGACCTAGAGCCTGTGTTCTCAGCTGTCAGCCTGGCTCCATCCAGGGTGGGTGAAGGTCAGTTGGCGAAAGGGCAGTGGGACTTGCCGAATGTCGTCTGTGGGTCTTGCTTTGCCCCTCCCTGGAGGGATGGCTGAGGCTCCCTGCCCTGAGCCCTGAGGGGTTGCCCAGAACCACCTTCTCCACTGGCAGCTCAAGAAGAGCCAAATGGCAAGCTCACTGCCTGTGATGGGAGAGCGCCAGACTGACTTCCTGTGTAAGCTGACTGACTACTGAGCTAACAAAAATATTGGAAGGAGCCCCTGAATTTGACTGAATTCCGCAGGCCAAGATGTACTTTTGCAGAGCTGCAAGAGGAGGAATGGGAGCAGTGCTTCAGAGACCATGCATTTCCCTGGAATTCGTCTACTGTAACTAGGAAAGACAAATGTGTGGGTTGGGTGGCCATGGAGAGGATCTAGAGGATAGTAAACTGAACAAGATGCGAAGACTTCTGTGTGTGCTTTCAATATCTAGACTTAGCGTGTGAGAAAAAGATGCAATATGTGGACATCTCTTAGACTGATGTCTTTTTCCTGCCAGTTTGCAGGCATCTTAGCATACCTCCACGTCCTGATGACAGAGCATGAAGAGTCAGGACAAGAAAATTTGAGTTCTGTATTTGCTGTGTGACTCTGAGCAAGATACTTAACCTTGCTGAGCCAACGTTGTCTCAACTCTGTAAAAGGGAACATTCATAACAGATAGTCTATCAACTTCATAGATTAGGGAGAACGAATGCCAACAACTAATAGTTAATGTTTTCTCTACATCTCTGCCAGGCTTCCCTCATAGCTCAGTAGGTAAAGAATCTACCTGCAATGCAGGAGACCCGGGTTTGAGTCCTGGGTTGGGAAGATCCCCTGGAGAAGGAAATGGCAACCTACTCCAGTATTCTTGCCTGGAGAATCCCGTGGACAGAGGAGCCTGGCTGGCTACAGTCCCTTAACTCGCAAGAGTCGGACACGACTTAGCGACTAAACCACACACCACACATCTCTGACGGTGCCAGTCCCGGGGCCGGGGGTGCCAGGAAAGATGCACCAAAAAGAGGTCCTGAGACATTTTTCTCACTAGACAAGGTTGGGGTCGGCGTGGGAGGAGGGCAGTAAGATGCTAAAGATCAAAGGGTAAGTACCAAGATGAATTAGCTTAAATGTCAATATAAATCAGATGGATGTATCAAGCAATGATGTCAGTTTAGATCAGAAATTGATATAAATCTTGGGAATTTTAGAAGAACCTAAAGTCATAACAAAATGGTATCAGTTCAGTTCAGTCGATCAGTCGTGTCCGACTCTTTGTGACCCCATGAATCGCAGCACGCCAGGCCTCCCTGTCCATCACCAACTCCCGGAGTTCACTCAGACTCGTGTCCATTGAGTCAGTGATGCCATCCAGCCATCTCATCCTCTGTCGTCCCCTTCTCCTCATAGATGTAATATAATTAGAGAAAATAAAACTGAAAAATGTGGCTCTCAGAATGTGGATTATAACCTGGAGATCAGGAAAATGCATGCTAGAAAGTGTGATAGAATGAAAGCAAAACACAGGCTTGGGAGCTGGCAGACCCAAGTTTCATGCCTGGGCTTCTCCTGTGGCTCAGGGGTAAAAGAATCAGCCTGCAATGCTGGAGACATAAGTTGGATCCCTAGGTCAGGAAGATCCCCTAGAGAAGGGCGTGGCAACCCACTCCAGTACCCTTGCCTAGAGAATCCCAGGGACAGAGGAGTCTGGCGGACTGCAGTCCATAGGGTCACAAAGGGTCAGACACAACTGAGAGACTGAGCACGCACGCGTGCATGCACGCATAAGCTTCATTCCTAGTTTGGCCACAAATCAGTGAAATGACTTGGAAGGTCTCTTAATTGATCTGACATGTTTCCTCATCGTAAAGTGGAGTTTTTAATCTCCTCATTCACTTTCCTGAGCTGTCACCATCTAACCCAGTGTTTTTCAAAATGTGGGCTATGGTCCTTTAGGGAATTATGAATTCAGTTTAGAAGATTAAGACCAGAAGTTTAAAAAATGAAATAGAATAGAAGACAGAGTCTATCATACGGAGAAAATTGCTTTTGTGCATGTTCGGTCGTGTCTGACTCTTTATGATCCCATACTCCAGCTCACTAGGCTCCTCTATCTATGGGATTGTCCCAGAAAGAGCACTAGGGTGGGTTGCCATTTCCTCCTCCAGGAGATCTTCCCAACCCAGGGACTGAACCCAGGGCTCCTGCATTGACAGGCAGGTTCTTTACCACTGAGCCACCCGGGGATACCAGAAGACTACTTATTGCTTCATAAAAGTTTTAAGTGACAAAGCTATGTGTGTATTGGGATGAATTATAAATTATATTTCCATGGACTTCCCTGGTGGTCCAGTGGCTAAGATTCTGTGCTCCCATTGCAGGGGGCCCAGGTTCAAGCCTTGGTTAGGAACCTAGATCCCACATGTTACAACTGTGAGTTTGCATGCTGCAGCTAGGACCTGGTACAGTCAAGTAAATAAATAAATATTTCTTAAAATTTAACAAATTTATCTTAAAAAATAAATTCTATTTCTTATGATGGGCTGTGGTCAAAAAAGTTTGAAAAACATAGCATGAACACCCCCAGCACTCCCAGAAAAGCATAGGTGTCTGCCTACCTCAGTTTCTCCCTTTGCACTGGCTATTCTATAACCTGATCCTTTTGAATCTGCACGAAGATCCCAAGGGCCCAGAGATTCCTCCACAACAGCCCCTCTTCCCCTGCCAGCCAAGAAGCCAATGGAGGCCAAGGTATTCATGAAGCAAGAATCAAGGCACCAGATTTATCAAATAAAAATACAAGCATCTAATTAAATGTGAATTTCAGATTTATGATGAATCATATTTTAATATAAGTATGTCCCATATACTGCATGAAACAGACTCATACTAAAAAAATGAATCATTGTTTATCAGAAATTTAAATTTAACCAGACACCTGTATTTTATCCAGCAACCCTAAGTAAGTAATAAATAAAAAGCAAACAGGAGAGAAAGTTGCAAAAGAGTAAGATTTTTAAGTGCCCCAAACTACAAAACTTTGTGCTTTAATATGCTCATAAATTAACAGCTGTATTGTATTATGCAAATTTATGTTAAGTTATTCACTATCTGTCATCACGCTCCAATAAAAATTGTATATATGACATTTAGAGAAAAATGACATCTTCTGATCAGAGTATTGCACTGCATTTCAGTGGCACTGATTACCTTGGCTTGCCTGAATGCTGCAGCCACAAACTCACAGAGCCAGGGTCTTTGTGAGTGACTCACTGAATTACTTATAGTGTGTCTAGAATCCTTGAGAACAATCCCAGTGAGTGGCCAGTGGTTGTTTTCCCTCCATTCTAATGCCTTTCAGAAGAAAACACAGTTTGGTGGTGAAATAACAGGCCAGAAGACCCCTGCCTTTCACCTAGAAGTTGGCAGTTTCCCACCAATAAACTGCCAGGCTTCCCAGTGGTACAGTGGTAAAGAATCCACCTGCCCATGCAGGAGACACAAGAGATGAGGGTTCGATCCCTGGGTAGGGAAGATCCCCTAAAGTGGGAAATGACAACCCACTCCAGTATTGCCTGGAAAATCCCATGGACAGAGGAGCTTGGTGGGCTACGGTCTGTGGGGTTGCAAAGAGCCAGATGTGGCTGAACACACACGTGCGCCAGTAAACACTGTGCATTAGGAAGGTTAGCATGACCGGACAAGCAAGAAGGGGAAATTTTTTCATTTTTAATCTCTGTCTTCATGTTTCTTGGTGATTATATACGGGGTGAGGAGGGGAAGTGATTTCTGCTATTTCCTTTCTATAGCATCACTGTAGAAATGGCCACCAGCTGGCTAATTTAACATTTAGAGCATAATAGATATGCCTTATCTGTGGGTTGATTTGCTGAATTTTTCACCTGATGATCGTCATCCTCTTGGAGGCTCCTGGTATACCACCAGTTTTTTTTTTTTTTTTAACGTTTATAATTAAAAAAAAATGTGGAATACTATTTGTGGATGAGTTGCCTGTGTCTGTTCTGAAAAGGAGGGGTAAAATCTTGCTAAGGGTACATTACATCCCCCAAAGGGGTCCTGACAGCAGAAGCTTACAGGAGGACAAGGGAGCCAGATGGCCTTAAGGAATCTTTGAAGATTGCCAGGCCAGGCTTGGAAGGCAGGCTGTTGGCAGCAGAAATTACAGAAGGAAGGCAGGTGATACCTATACAATTTAAAAATGATTGTTCATTCACAGTTTTCCTGGTGGTTCAGATGGTAAAGAATCTGCCTGCAATGCAGGAGACCCGGCTTTGATTCCTGGGTCAGGAAGATCCCCTGGAGAAGGCAATGGCAATCCACTCCAATATTCTTGCCTGGAGAATCTGACAGACAGAGGAGCCTGGCAGGCTATGGTCCATGGAGTCACGAACAGTCGGACACAACTGAGCAAATAACACTTCCACTTTTCTCTTTGTTCATCCAGAAGAGAAAATACAGATGCCAAGGAAGGACTCAAATTGGCGTTCTGGGTTGTGCCGTTCTCACCCCCCAACTGCAAATGCCAACTCTCTCTGCCCCAGTGGTGGGGGTAGGGAAGGGGTGCAGTATCCATCTATACTCTGTCCTAGGAGAGGAGAACAGGCTATTAGAATGCACGGAGAAATGAGGACAGGCCTGGGAGTTCAAAACCTCACCCAAATAGCAGGGGTAGTTTCCTAACTTCCTTTATTC
>SJYA01000655.1:1896758-1960055 GCA_006410615.1 Neotragus moschatus
AAAAAAAAAAAAGTGACCCATAATACTGCCCACAGTCCTGGGGCAAAACAGTCTTACCAGAAAATGGAGTAAATTGACTGTCTGGACCACAAGCAAACATTTTAGAAATGTCTCTTTATTCTCTACCAATTTCTCAATTTTCCTTCCTCTTTCTGTCTCTGAGGTGCCCAGTGACTGGCTATTAGTGAGTGTGGAAGTTGCCTCCTGGCAGAAACTGTTAATTTGCTGACTGCTAGTGGACAAATACCATGAACTGAGAGAGAAGTGGAACAAGGGCTAGTGGGTGGGCTGTCAGCCGAGGCAGAGTTCAGCCTCTATAAGGAAGAGCTTTATCAAGGCTAAAGGGAAGATGATAGACAGTGAGTTCCCTGTTCCTGGGAGCATTCAAGCAGAGGGGCATGATCTTCTCTCAGACACTAGTCCTGGGTGGGCGGCTGTTCTACCTAAACTCTAAGGTCCCCTTGCAGCCTGAGGGCTCAGCTTCCATCCTTTCCTTGGCATGACATGCTCTGGGCCCCATGGGAGCCTTGTGGGAACAAGACTGAAGGTCTACAGGGGCCTTGAGTGCTGCTCTCATTTGCCTGCGTATCCCTCAGCAGGGCCTTCTCTCTCTGACTTTAGTCTGTTTCCTTCCGTCCAGCATGCAGGAACCTCCCTATGCCTCCCCACCTCAAGCTTGCTTTCAGTTAGTTTCCAGTTAGAAAAGGAGTGAACATTCATTTGGGCTTCCCAGGTGGCTCAATGGTAAAGAATCCACCTGCCATTGCAGGAGATTCAAGAGATGGGGCTTTTGATCCCTGGGTCGGTAAGATCCCCTGGAGAAGAAAATGGCAACCCACTCCATTATCCCGCCAGGATAATCCCATGGACAGAGGAGCCTGGTGGGCTGCAGTCCATGGGGTCACAAAGAGTCAGACACAACTAAGCAAGCACTCACACACGAACATACATTCATTCATTCAACATTAATTTGCCACAAGCCGCCTGCATGCCAGGCACTGTTGGAGTGCCTGGGATACACCAGCATGCCAAGTAGAGCCCCTGCTATCATGGGAATAACATTCTGGTGGGGACTTGATTACAGCACCCCTCCCAGGAGCAGTGGCGTTTAATAAGGGATAAGCATTGAGACAGAGGAAGCGCCTCCTAATGGCAGAATGTGGTGCCCAGTGGTGGGTGGATCAAGAAAGTCTTTACATTCGCCCAGGATGTCACCATTCTGAGGTTCCTGCTCCACCACTGGCCAATAGAGTTCACTGAAGTATATATTTTTTAAGTGTGTGTTTATTTATTATTTCAGAATCTAATTGTTGGGAATAAAACACAGACTTCTGATGTCTTAAAAGCCCATAATGTGAGCAGTAGTTAAATAAATGAGCCGTGCAGTTGAGAATCCAGTTCAGTGCCAAGTGGACCCACCGAACACTGAGCTTCACCTGTGGCGTTCACCTTCCCAAGTTTATTTTTAAATTCTTGCTTTTCTGGATTGATGTGAACCAACACCGCTGGCTTATTTGCTTTGCAAAGCCCGGCCCCTCTAGAGGCCCAGATATTGAATATAAAATACTCTGAGTCGCCACATGAAAGACACCAAAATCTGTGCTGATTGGTGTGGCCCATTCCCAGGGGAGGCATCTGTTTGCAGGTCACCTCTCCTCTGCCGAGACGGAACTGCTCTGCAGGGACTCAGGGCAGGTGGGAGTTGGAGCACTAACTGCTGAAAATTCACCACACTTCACTGTGCTGTCGTGCCACACTTGACCGGGCGGCCCAGAAAATACACTTGCAAGTCCTTCTGGCTCTCAGTCAGCCTTCCACTTGCCCACCCACAGTGCATGCACGCGGGACATCGACATGTGGGTACAGGCTTCTGAGGTGGCCAGAGGCTCCCAAGTGGGCAGTGGGTCACGGGGTGGAGTGGGAAAGCTTCTGTATCTCTCTGGATCTGGGGAAGAGAGCCAGAATAAGACTCAGGGAAAGAGAGAGCAAGAAGGCTAAGAGGTGCTGTAGACGTTGAAGAGAGGAGAGGAAGCAGAGAAATGGGGTAGATGAGAAGAGACTGGAAAGAGAGGAAGAGGCCAAGGAGCCGCCAGATCCCTGAGTTCTGGATGGAACAAGTCCTGGAGATGTGGTTGCCATTGCTGAGGTCCCTGGGGGCAGTTCAAAGTCAGGGCAGGTCAGTTTCCCCACAGGTCACTTTGGCCATCAGATGGTAAAGAATCCGCCTGCAATGCAGGAGACCCTGAAGGTTGGATCCCTCTGTTGGGAAGATGCCCTGGAGAAGGGAATGGTAACCCACTCCAGTACTCTTGCCTGGAGAATTCCACGGACAGAGAAGAGCCTAGCGGGCTACAGTCCATGGGGTCACAAAGAGTCAGACACGACTGAGCAACTAACACCTTGGACATCTTCAGTCAATGTGGAAGCATTTGAGCCCTGGGTGGTGTGTGTATCTGAGAACTTGAAAACTGAGGCCTCTGTCCCCCCGATCCAGGCTGGCTGTTCACCTTGCTTTGGGGATTCTTGAGTTGTCTAACGATGGGCACAGAGATGCCTCCTATCCTGTCGTCTTCTTTCCCAGAGTTGGTGCTTTGGAAGCAGTAGCCACAAACCCTAGTTAACAAGATGGAGATCCAGGCACACACCTGGGAGACTGTCAAGACTTCTCTGCTCTGTATTAGTTGTTCGGATGCCAGGGGAGGGTGAGAGAGTCTGCTTCTCTGGGTCAGACACTTCCAGAGAGAAGGACAGGAAGTGGGCAAGTTGGACATATCCCAGGGTTCTCGCACTGCAGCTCCTGCTCCTGCAGGGAAAACAGTGTAGCCCCCTGGCGAGAGAGCATCAAGAACATTCTCTCTGACCAAGATCCTTTGCCATGGCCTCTCAATTGGCACCCAGAGCTGCCGTACACACCAAGGGCTGGTAAGGGGTGCTTGTGGTCTAGATGGTGCCTGCCCCAAAGGTGCAGCTGCTGCAGGGGTGCTTACTGGATGTGACAGGCCCCCAGTCTATACGTGCATCCAGAGAGAAGGCTCTGGTTGCCACCTTCATTTGCCTTGAAAACAACTTTAAATCAACTCAAAACCTACCCCCACCTCCAAAATACCCCCTAGAGGAAANGCCTGCCCCAAAGGTGCAGCTGCTGCAGGGGTGCTTACTGGATGTGACAGGCCCCCAGTCTATACGTGCATCCAGAGAGAAGGCTCTGGTTGCCACCTTCATTTGCCTTGAAAACAACTTTAAATCAACTCAAAACCTACCCCCACCTCCAAAATACCCCCTAGAGGAAATTAAGAGTTGACTCTTCAACAACACGGGTTTGATCTGTGCAGGTCCACTTATAAGCAGATTTTTTTTTCTAATAAATATTTTGGGAAAAAATTTTTGGAGATTTGTGACAATTTGAAAAAACTCAAAACCACACAGCCTAGTAATATTGAAAAAATTAAGAAAAAGGTATGTCACACATGCATGAAATATATGTAGATACTGGAACTTCCCTGTCAGTCTAGTGGTTAAGCCTCTGTGCTTCCAACACAGCGGGTACAGGTTTGATTCCTGGTCAGGGAACTAAGATCCCACATGATGCATGGCACTGCCCAAAAAACATATAGATAGATAGTAGATAGATAGATACTAGTCTATTCTTCCATAGGCGTAAAGGTGATATAAGATATAAAATAAGATAAGATATAAAATCTTATCTTCTTGCTGTTTTGTAACTTTGCTTTCGAAGAATTATATTATCTATAGTATGCTTCTTCCATAACTGAAGACATTGTATCAGCCTAGCATCACAGGTCAGTGGTTTTTCAAAAAATGTAACGATGTTTCCAATACTGTTTTATGAATATGACTGTAATACTATATACCAAAAAACTTTATAATGATTAGTACACAGGCTAGGCTGCTGTGAAGCAGAGACATTACATTTCCAACAAAGGTCCGTCTAGTCAAAGCTATGGTTTTTCCAGTAGTCATGTATGGATGTGAGTTGGACCGTAAAGAAAGCTGAGCACCAAAGAACTGATGCTTTTGAACTGTGGTGTTAGAAAAGATTCTTGAGAGTCCCTTGGACTGCAAGGAGATCAATCCTGAATATTCATTGGAAGGACTGAGGCTGAAGCTGAAACTCCAGTACTTTGGCCACCTAATGTGAAGAGCCGACTCATTTGAAAAGACTCTGTTGCTGGGAAAGATTGAGGGCAGGAAGAGAAGGGGATGACAGAGGATGAGATGGTTGGATGGCATCACCAACTTGATGGACATGAGTTTGAGCAAGCTCTGGGAGTTGGTGATGGACAGGGAGGCCTGGCACGCCACAGTCCATAGCGTCGCAGAATTGGACACAACTGAGCAACTGAACTGAACTGTGAAGCAATCGTGCGGACTACAGTAGGCTACCATACAGCAAGCATATTGCCGCTTCTTCATTATTAATGCATGAATCATTATACCTATAAATAAATTTGCATTTCTTTTCCTATAGGTACAGCGTTAGCAGTACCTATAACATCTACAGTGTTTTGTATCATATAGGACAATATTGATGTAGGTATTGATGTAGGTAGGACAATATTGATGGATGATTCATCTTGTAAACAGATGAAGTAAACTTACAGTATTGATAAATACAGGACAGTTTTATACATTTTTAAATGAATCTTATGGAAATAACTTGAAATCTTATGATTTTCTTAGCAGTTTCTTTTCTCTAGATTATTGTAAGAACATAGTGTATAACCTAACATACAAAATATATGTTAATTGACTGTTTATGTTATCAGTAAGGCTTCCAGTCAACAGGAGGCTCTTAGTAGTAAAATTTTGGGGTGGGGGGTCAAAAGTTCTACTCAGATTTTTGACTGTGCAGGGTGTTGGCAACCCCAACCCCCTCGTTGTTCAAGGGTCAAGTGTATTTAAAGAACTGAGATGGTTTTAGGGTTATGGATGAAAGTGAAAGTCACTCAGTTGTGTCCAACTCTTTGCATCCCCGTGGACTATAGAGTCCATGAAATTCTTCAGACCAGAAAACTGGAGTGGGTAGCCTTTCCCTTCTCCAGGGGATCTTCCCAACCCAGGGATTGAACCCAGGTCTCCCACATTTAAGGCAGATTCTTTACCAGCTGAGCCACCAGGATTATGGGTAATACGCTGCTAAAGACACGTCCAGGACTGAGTAATTCCTGCATCATTTTATCCCTCACTCAGTCAGGTGAGAGTGGCACCACTGTTGTTGGGGAATTCTGAATCTGTTTTACTTTATTAACAAAAGGTTAATCACTGGCAGAACATCAGTACTTTAACTATCATTAGGAATAAATGAATTTATATATTTACTTATTCTTTACTGACTGAAACTGGTGGTTCAGTAAAGAATCTGCCTGCCAATGCAGGTGACTCAAGAGGTGAGGGTTCGATCCCTGGGTTGGGAATATCCCTGGAGGAGGAAATGGCAACCCACTCCAGTATTCTTGCCTGGAGGATCCCATGGAGCCTGGCGGGCTACAGTCCATGGGGTTGCAAGAGTCAGACATGACTTAGCGACTAAACCACCACAGGGAATAAATATTTGCTATGTGCATCACAACAGAGGGAGAGCAGCCTTTAGGGTTTAAAACCTGGCTGCACAGAGCGTGGGCCGTGAACTGGCAGCATTGGCGTCACCTGGGAACTTGTTGGGAATGCGGAGTCTCAGGCCCCACCCCGGACCTTCCGCACAGGAACCTGCAGTTTAGCAAGAGCCCCTGGGGATACCGATGTGTATTATACTCTGAGACTCTGAGGCTGGTACCACAGTCTACTGCTGCTACCCTCAGCCTGCTGAAGTCCCAGTTCTCGTCTGTTTCATAGTGTGATTCTGGGGCATAAGCTATTCTTTGTTCACGTCTTTTTCTCTGTACCCTGTTGCTTTGCGTTCTGTTGTACTATTGTGGGACGTGTCGGAAAGGGAAGCTTACAGAAGAGACTAAGCCCTGTGTGGCTGAGTAACTGAACTGTGGGAAACACCTCAGCTTACTCCCTCTAAGATGTCCAACAGCAGGACCCCAGCAGACCTGGACAAAGGCAGGAAACCTTCTCAATGGGGAAAAACCCATTTCCAGTTTTTCACTTGAATCTTAAAGTCACCTACTCTCTGTGAGGGCTTCCCAGGTGGCACAGTGGTAAAGAATCCACCTGCCAATGCAGAAGAGGCAGGAGATGTGGGTTCAATCCCTGGTCAAGAAGATCCCCGGGAGAAGGAAGTGGCAACCCGTATTCTTGCCTGAAAAATTCCATGGACAGAGGAGCCTGGTGGGCTGTAGTCCATGGGGTCGCAAAGAGTCAGACACAGCTGAGTGACTGAGCACACTCCCTATGACAAGAATCCTGAGTGAAATACAAACTGGGAGACTTTTTTTTCCGTAGTAGGAATCTGTGTTAAGATAGTCACATTTTTTTCCCACCCAATCCTACCCGCTGTGACAAAGGACAGGTGGTTGGAGTGAAATGAATGTGTGTGTGTGTGTGTGTGTGTGTGTGTGTGTGTGTGGCTACAGAATATGCTTTTTTTCCTTTGAGATCCTCTGGCTACTTCAAGGAACAAATCCTCAGCCTTGCTCATATTAGCAGTATGAGCTAATCAGCTGAAATACCCAGCATGAAATGCTCTTTTATCCTTAAGAGAAAAAGAAAGAGTAAGTTGTATTTTAATTAGGTATTTATAATGGTTACAAAGCAGCTCCTCAAGAGAAGTTAAGAATTTGGCTTTCCTTCTAAGGCATAACTGTGCTCAAATTATCCTAAAGAGAAGCTATATATCAATCTAGTCCAATTTGTGATAAATTTACAACTAGGTTCTTCACAGCAGATTTATAACAACAATTAAACAGAAGGAAAATGGGTCATAAATTTTGGCTGGCACAGTCCGGCACCAACAAGAAGAGAAGAGAATGGTTTAGCCAGATCAAAAGTCAATAATTTCAACATAAAGTGCTAAAGCTATAGCAAAAACAATTTATATGGAAAGAAGCTTTTTTCCCCCCTCCTCTCATCCCTGTCAAAATTAGATATTGGAGAACACAATGAAGCATCCACAGTACAGAGGTCTTATTAAATAACTGGCATGTTTTCTCAATTTTATGAGTGGCCCAAATGGTACAAATTTTTCCTTGCTCCTCCACTACTGAATTTAATGAAGGTACCTCCCCTTTAAGATGAATAAGGAAACACATGGGGAAAGCAAGAGTTCTCCAAGAGACTGGTGAATTAAGAAAGAAGGTTTTGTGAAAGGAGAGGAAGCCAAATATACAATTCCAACGTCAGATGATTTTGGAGAAAACATACGTGTTCTATAAAGAAGTAGCCCTAGGCATGCATTAGAGAATGGCTTCCCAGGTGGCTCAGTGGTAGAGAATCCACCTGCTAATGCAGGAAATGCAGAAGATGGGGGTTCAATCCATGGGTCAGGAAGATCCCCTAGAATAGGAAATGGCGATCCAGTCCAGTATTCTTGCCTGGGAAATCCCATGAACAGAGGAGAGGAGCCTGGTGAGCTACAATCTACCGGGTCCCAAAGAGTCAGACATGACAGAGCCACTGAGTACGCACATAGCTGTTTTATATCTGGAACAGAGATCTCTGCCCTGAAAAGAGAGAAGTGATCAAGGCCACTTGGATCAAAAAGGATGGTGAGAGGTGGGGTATTACCAGACTAAATAAGTGGGTTTAAAACATGTATTACGACAATCCTCAATAGTGAAGGAAGACCTTGGAGTAGTCCTATGTCTGCCAGACGTTCGATCTGTTCAAGGAGAGTCCCTGTATCATTGATCTTGTTGCTGCTGCTGCTGCTAAGTCGCTTCAGTCGTGTCCGACTCTGTGCGACCCCACAGACGGCAGCCCACCAGGCTCCGCCGTCCCTGGGATTCTCCAGGCAAGAACACTGGAGTGGCTTGCCATTTCCTTCTCCAACACATGAAAGTGAAAAGTGAAAGTGAAGTCGCTCAGTTGTGTCTGACTCTCCGCGACCCCATGGACTGCAGCCCACCAGGCTCCTCCGTCCATGGGATTTTCCAGGCAAGAGTACTGGAGTGGGGTGCCATTGCCTTCTCCATCAGTGACCTTACCAAGGACAATTTCCTGTCTTCACTGGGAAAGGATGCTACAAGGCCAACTGCCAACCTGAGTGTCATTCTAATCAATAAAGAAGCATTGGCTGGCTTTGTGGACATCACCAGACACTTGGTATGAAGTGGTCACGTCATTTGCTAGCAGTACACGCTATTTAGTAACGCAAAAGAGCTGGCAGTACTGAGCACTGTTGGACTTGTACCTTCAAGTCTAGAAAACTAGTTTTTAGAACCTCAGCAGAAAGGTGAGAGTGATTGAAGAACAGGTAATTTGAAAGGAGGAGCTTCTAGTCCGGAAACCATGGATTCTAGGTACAGGGATGAACACTGTTTTCTGGCACCCAGCAGCCATTCACCCCACTCTAGTAAGTGTGAGGCAGGAGCCCCTCCCCTGTCAGGGAACTGTGGGTTCCTTGTAGTGAGCATGTGGGGACTGACTCCATTTGAGTCCTCTTTCAGGGACCAGGAGAGTAACCCAGGTCTGAGCCAATCAAAGCGTTGTATTCCCCCGAGCCCAGGTGATTGGCTGAGAGGTGCACGCGTGACCCAATCAGTCTCTGTCAGTGAGATGCCGCAAGACTTTCACTGAGATCCCCAGGAAAGAGACTCTTCACACTGGAGCTGAATGGGCTCTCACACTGTCCCTATCCTCAGTCCATGAAGAGATGAGAGGGATTTAAGGAAGACTTGTCAGAGCAAGGATTCTTCAGCCTAGAGAAGAGTTCTCCTGTCCTGAGTCAAACGGCAGCGGGAGGGAAAGGGGGTCCAAAAGAGCCATACCTAAAGAGTGAGGCAGCCGCCTGAGTCTGGCTGTGGTTCTCCAGGGAGCCGCCTGCCCATGCAGCACGGTTGTTCATTTGACTTCTGTTTATTTGAGCAAAGGCTAAGTAACGGGAGAGAGACGTCAGGGCTCAAAGAGGGGACAGCAGCAGGAGTAGCCCCTGTTGGTACAGCCAAGGTGTGTGACCACTCAGATTCTGTGCAAGGCATCATGGGTCAGCTGGAGCCATCTTGCCAGCACTAAGACGGTTGGCTGCCACCAGGAGACCCCAGCACCCAGAAGCTGTGAGGCAGGAGCCCCTCTTCTGTCAGGGAGCTGTGGGGAAGGGGTAGCCTCAGGAGACAGCTTGTTTCTACTCCATACCAGAGGGCAACACAGGGGAAGGGCTGAGAGAAGCCCCTTTTAGACAGGATTTGGGGATCTGTTAGAAGCCCACCCCTGAGGGGAGATGGAGGTCCAGGAATCAGAGGTTGGAGAGGAAAGAGGGTAAAAGAACAGACCAAGTCCCCGCTGCTAGACAGCTTCCTCAGACCACAGATCATCTTGAGCTAAGGGCATTGAATTGGGTCTGAGACTAAAGTTGTAAACTGGACCAGACTGTTTTGAACTATTTAATGCCAAAGGGAGTTGAATCCTTTGCAGTCTGTCCAAGATATCATCTAGGAGAGGGAAGGCGATTCATCAGAGCATTTTTAAAAGAAATAATTGGGGGGAGGGGAGAAAGCACAAAAGGATTCCATGTTTGTATTAATACTGCACTTAGTTGAGGCTATTGAACAAACTGGTTACACAGCTCTCTTGAGACCGTTAGGGGAGACCTTGTGTGAGAATGGCATATGCCCAGCGTGATTGGAGCTGAGGGGGGGAGAGAGGACAACCTGGGCCTCAGTGATAGAGTTTGAGCCCCCATGTCAAGCCATACCTGAAGGTAGTTTACACTAGTTTTTAGTTATATGGGTAAATGAACTTCCTGAGCCAAGCTGGGTTGAATTCTCTGTCACTGTCAGCAGAAAGAATCCTGATACAGTACACATAGGCTTTTTCATGGAAAGAAAATATAGCTTTCATTGAATTCTCATAGGGTATTGTATTGCTAAAAAATGATATGGCTCAGGGAAGAGAAACTCAAAAGCTCAAAACTAATGATCTCATTGACAAATACAAGAGAAGACCATCTAATGAGATGCGTGGGGGTCTCAGGGATAAGGAAGAACTAGGTCAGAACATTCTTGGGTGCAATGTCTGGAGCCTGACTCTGGCATTAACTGGCACTCAAAAAATATTTGTTGAATGGAAACCAGCAGGAAAATTATCACAAGTCATACTTTACATGCAAATTTTCAGGAATATTTTCAGGAAAATATCTAATGTGTGAACAGCTAATCTGCATTTCCATGTTCTGACAGATGGCCCATATTAACAGAACTCTGATTATAGAGAAAAAAAAAAAGAACAGAAAAAAAGAGAACCTGAAAATATTTATTGCATGTATACCATGTGCAAGGCTATACAACTATTAACACTATTGTGACTGCCAAATTTATTTAATTTATAGACCAGTTCTATATAGTCCCATTTTTCAGAGACAGTCCCAGCTGTTACTTGGAGAGAGAAACTGACCTTGGAGCCTGCATAGCTGGGGCAGGGCATTGGGTACAAAGGCTGTATTCTCAAGGTAGAAACAAGGACTGTCTGCATGAAAATCACCTGGGATGTGTATTTAAAATGGGAGTTCATTGGCCTTGGCCCAGACTTATGAAAGGAGAATCTCTGTCTTAGCAGACTTCCTAGATGGTTTTATGTATGCTAAAGTTTGAGAAGCTTTACCTCCTAAAATCTGTTTATTTGGCAATATTCAGGGGACACAAGAGATGCAGGTTCTGTCCCTGGGTGGGGAAGTTCCCCTGGAGAGGGAAATGGCAAACCACTCCACTATTCTTGCCTGGAAAATTTCATGGACAGAGGAACCTGGTGGGCTACAGTCCATGGAGGTCACAAAGAGTCGGACATGACTGAGCATGAATGCACATGCGTGCACACACACACACACACACACACACACACACACACACACACACATTTTGCACAGTCTCATAGGGGTAGTTCTCTGAGGAAAGAAGCCCCCATCCTAGGCTGGGGGGATTTGAAGGAGTGCAGGGTAAAGTGAGATAGTATCACCCTCCTCAAGGTCAAGGTCAGTTTAGGCCTCCTCAGAGTTACGGGGCTGTGTGTCTAAGGCCTCTGAATGCAGGTCTGTGGAAACCTGCTCTGTATCCTCCTGATGGATGAAAGATGGGATTACAGGGTTGCTGGTGGGACAGGCTCCTAGAGCCCCAAGCTCTCTGCATGACATCACTCATTCTAGACTCGATCAAGTGCTGCCTTCTGTAGCCCCAGAGAATTTCACTTGGAAGGAGGTGCTGTTGTAATAGACATAGACGATTGTTTTAATTGGCAATTAAATTCCCTGAAGGTGAGTCATGACTTCTGCCTCTCAGAGCTGTTGCCCCCTCTTCAAACTACCACCACATCCACTACATGGCTGACCACTCTCCAGATGCTTGAAAGTCTTTAGTTTGACCTGCCTTCTGGTTTATTTGAGACCAGGGGGCTGAATTCCCTCTCTTGCCTTGACCACCTCCTGGAGTAACTGCTGGAGTGTCCGCTCCCAAGTTCTTAGTCACAGGACTTGACTACAGTTGACTCTGAGGGTAGGATGGACTGACTTAAGCCCACCCATGCCCCTGTTCTCTTGGCCACAATAGTCTGTTCAAGAATGGGCAGTGACCTAAGCATTCTGACCAGGGTGAACCTAATGACTCTTGCTGAGAATTTGGGGTCACAGACTCCTCTCCTTTGGTTATGAGTGGAAGCCTGTCTCCCAGATGTTCTCAGCAGGTTGCTTGGGGTTTCAAGAGAAGGGAACACCTGAGAATGGGACCAATATGAAAAGAGCTCAGCCAAGAAGTGGGGAGAAACTAGGACCAGAGCCCATCTTTGAGCCTAAGTAAAGATTTGTTTGAAGCCACATCTATTACTGGACTTCCCTGGTGGCTCAGTGACAAAGAATCTATCTGTCAGTACAGGAAAAGCAGTTTGATCCCTGGGTCAGGAAGATCCCCTGGAGAAGGAAATGGCAACCCACTTCAATATTCTTGCCTAGAAAATCCCATGCACCGAGGAGTCTGGCAGGCTATAGTCCATGGGGTCAGAGAGTCAGATATAACTTAGCAACTAAACAACAACATCTATTCCTAAGCTGCCCAATTATCTGTATTCATAAGCATCTCCCTCCTATTTTTTTTTTGTTGTTGTTCTTAAGTCAGTTTGGGTTGGGGTTTTGTTACCTGCCCCAACAGCATCCTAATATACCTTCAGCTCCCCATTTTTCTCTTGCAGTAATGTACCCCAACTATCTTTGTTCCTTCCTCCATTCCCATCTCAACTGAAAACAAAAACACAACTACGTATGAAATAGGATGAGATGGGTGATGGGAGGAGGTGGTAGGATTATTTGAATTCATGACTTGTTGAGACTCCCTGCCCAAAGAATATTGATTAATAGATCAATGTCAACCTGGAGGGAAGACTTGTCCTGTTCAACACTTTAATCAATGGCTTGGATGAAATAGGAGACATGCTGCGCAAGTCCCAGATGACACAAAGCTGGAGGAATTATAATATGACAGGTGCCAGAATCAAGATTCAAAATTATTTTGACTGACTTGAGCAGTAATAAGGATAAATATAAACTCTTGCATCTAGGCTCTGAAAATCAATAGTCCAAGCAATGGATTGGGGAAACCTGGCTTGGCAGATGTCAAAACATTACAGGACTATAAGTTGACCACAAGCTCTCAATAAGCCAGAAGTTGAGGCAACTAGTAACATAGTTAATGCAGTTTTCAAAAGAAAAGCTAACCTTGCATCAAAAAACCCAAACTTTTTGGCCAACCCAATACTTTCCCCAGTGGAATAAGGAAGTGGAATTTCCTGGGAATCAGTTTGCAACTCAATATATGAAAAAAAATTATGACAGTTCTTATAATGGAACAGCTCTCCTCCCAACATTGTGAATGTAATAGTCCTTACATCATCAGAATGTATTAGAAAGGATTCTCTTATGGTGGTCTTCCTTTGAAAGCACTGATTTTTTAAATGACTTTCTTTAACAGCTCAAAAGTTAAAGAAATATAGACATAAGTATCCAGGAAAAAATGATGTGAAGAAGTAGCTGAGCTCTGCACCNTTGTTGTTCTTAAGTCAGTTTGGGTTGGGGTTTTGTTACCTGCCCCAACAGCATCCTAATATACCTTCAGCTCCCCATTTTTCTCTTGCAGTAATGTACCCCAACTATCTTTGTTCCTTCCTCCATTCCCATCTCAACTGAAAACAAAAACACAACTACGTATGAAATAGGATGAGATGGGTGATGGGAGGAGGTGGTAGGATTATTTGAATTCATGACTTGTTGAGACTCCCTGCCCAAAGAATATTGATTAATAGATCAATGTCAACCTGGAGGGAAGACTTGTCCTGTTCAACACTTTAATCAATGGCTTGGATGAAATAGGAGACATGCTGCGCAAGTCCCAGATGACACAAAGCTGGAGGAATTATAATATGATAGGTGCCAGAATCAAGATTCAAAATTATTTTGACTGACTTGAGCAATAATAAGGATAAATATAAACTCTTGCATCTAGGCTCGGAAAATCAATAGTCCAAGCAATGGATTGGGGAAACCTGGCTTGGCAGATGTCAAAACATTACAGGACTATAAGTTGACCACAAGCTCTCAATAAGCCAGAAGTTGAGGCAACTAGTAACATAGTTAATGCAGTTTTCAAAAGAAAAGCTAACCTTGCATCAAAAAACCCAAACTTTTTGGCCAACCCAATACTTTCCCCAGTGGAATAAGGAAGTGGAATTTCCTGGGAATCAGTTTGCAACTCAATATATGAAAAAAAATTATGACAGTTCTTATAATGGAACAGCTCTCCTCCCAACATTGTGAATGTAATAGTCCTTACATCATCAGAATGTATTAGAAAGGATTCTCTTATGGTGGTCTTCCTTTGAAAGCACTGATTTTTTAAATGACTTTCTTTAACAGCTCAAAAGTTAAAGAAATATAGACATAAGTATCCAGGAAAAAATGATGTGAAGAAGTAGCTGAGCTCTGCACCGTAAAGTTTGCTTCTGGTCCAGCAATGAGGAGCCCTATCTAGAAGGAATATCTAGAATCCAGCCCTGTTTCAGTCGCTCCATTCCCAGACCCCTTCCCTAGCACTCTCCCCATCTCCATTCCTGCGTTGACTTGGCCTATCCTTAAGCCTGCTTCTGTCTTCCACTTGGCTCCATTTCTGGCTGACTCCTACCTTCCTGAGCATGGAGAATCTGCAGACAGAGTGTTGGGAAACCAGATCTCCTTCCCTTTCCCTTACCTTTGACCTCTGACTGCCTGGGGTTTTGCATTTTCCCTGAGCCAGGCTTGATTCATGGACCATCCCAGGCAGTGAAGGCATGTGACAATTCTTTTTTCTTTTTCCTCCGTGTTGTTCTGAGTACTCCATTTTACTTGTTAACCCAGAGAGATGGAGAAGTTGGGCCACTGCACTCTTATACACTTAGAATGTGATTTTGGCAAGATGGTTATCAAAAATAAGTTTCACTTTGATGAACACAAAGCCACACAGATGACTGTACTCACATGTTTCTTGCCGAAACGATCCACTTCTTCCAGAAGCTTCTCTTGGCACTCAGGGTTGGTGGCCAGGAGGTAGGTGGCGAAAGAGAGAGTGTTGGTGACAATCTCGTAGCCGGCGATGAGGAAGATGAAGGCCTGGCCTACCACTTCATCCACACTCAAAGGCTTGGACAGGGGTCTGGGTGGGTGTCGCTGGGAAGGGTTTGCTGGGCATTTAGTGGCAGAAAAGACCTGACGGACGATGTCAAAGTTCTCCACGCCCACGGTGGCGGCAGAATGGCGCACATCCTGGACCATTTGGAGGAAATCTCTCCTCCTCTAAGGGAGGAAAGAAGAAAACGCACATTTGCGCCTTAAAGTCACATAAGAGAGCGCTCTCACAGCACAAAAGAAGATGAGCACATGAGCATACGCAGCTTTCAAAGAGTCAGTAGGAACGAGGATTTTCTTTGTAGGATTGTCTGAGATGGGCGGAGCCTAGGACCTCCCCCTCCCACAGTCCCTCATTACGACACTGAGTCCAACCAGCAGCGGGCTGTGTTGCTGCTGGTACAGCGTGAGGCCGTTCTTGCTGGGCTGATTCAGGAAGATGTTAAGCCACTTTGGTAAGTAAAGAGAGCAAGTTGCTGAACAGTGTGTATAGCAGAACCTCATGTCTGTAAGAATGGCACCTGGACAATGTCTTTGATTACATGTGTCCACATGTAGAAAATGTTTAGCAACATCCTAGCCAGCAGTTCCCTGGTGGCTCAGACGATAAAGCGTCTGACTACAATGTGGGAAACCCAGGTTCAATCCCTGGGTTGGGAAGATCTCCTGCAGAAGAAAATGGCAACCCACTCCAGTATTCTTGCCTGGAAAATCCCATGGACAGAGGAACCTGGTAGGCTACAGTCCATGGGGTTGCAAAGAGTCAGACACGACTGAGCAACTTCATTCACTCACCCAGAAGTTCATGGTGAGCTGAAGGAGCTGGGAAAACCAGGGAGGTTTTTATTATTTTCCTTCATCTGCGTTTGTATCGGTGGGTGGTTGGTTTTTCTGATAATAAAGCAATTCAAGCATCGTATAGAATTAAATTAGGGACTTCTCTTGTGGTCCGGGGATAAGACTCTGTGCTCCCAGTGCAGGAGGTCTGAGTTCAATCCCTGATCAAGGAACTAGATCCCACATGCTGTGACTGCCCTGGTGCAGCCAAATAAATAAATATTTAAAATGTAAATCAAGGTAAGTGCTCCATTGTTCACATCCCACCCTCCAGGTCCCACAGGGTGGGACTTCTGTGTCTAGTTTTTGTCACAGCAGGGAGTTCATGAGACCTGGGGGCGGGGAGGGAACTCATCTGAAGAAGCCTGCCTTCCAAGTCTTCAGCCTGCGTTTTGCTCATCCTCCTCAGGTTGGGTCCCTTCTATCCTCAGCAATCTCCTGCCCCACTTAAATTAGAGCTTTCTTACCATTTTCCCCTCCTTCCTTATCAGTAGTTTACAGATCCTCTCTATTTACACTACCCCTAAGTGTAACAATGGAGTGTTTATGTATTACTTTAGCACTAACACTGCTGGTAGCTCAGCTGGTAAAGAATCTCCCTGCAATGCAGAAGACCTGGGTTCCATCCCTGGGTTCAATCCCTGGGTTGATAACATCCCCTGGAGAAGGGAATGGCTACCCACTCCAGTATTCTGGCCTGAAGAATTCAGTCCATGGGATCTCAAAGAGTCAGACACGACTGAGCAACTTTCACTTTAACGCTGACAAAGTGTGTCCCTGACACATCTCATCTTTGAACAGCTCTTGGATGTGATGAAGGACCACTGATGGGTTACTCTGTTCTGAAGTCTATGGGACTCAACACCAAAAGGGCGAGTACTAGAACCACCAAGAGAAAAAAATGATCATTTCAAAGTTCTTGACTTGTTGCATCATTTTCTCAGTCCTTTGGCTTCTATCAAATCTGTAATCTATGTCACACACATTAGCATCTTTTAAGGAGGTTGTTTGAAGAAGGAAATGGCAACCCACGTCAGTATTCTCACCTGGGAAATCCCATGAACAAAGGAGCCTGGCGGGCTACAGTCCATGGGGTTGCAAAGAGTCAGATATGACTTAGTGACTAAACAACAACAAAGGTGGTTGTCAGGTCACACAGGGTTGCTTGCATCTCCAGGGCAGGATCCTGTGCCCCACCCCCACCCCCACCCCATGCCTGTATTGGGCCAAGCACATGTTAGGTTTGCAATCAACAACTCCACAAATACTAATAAACCTGCCTTGTCCTAAGTGTATTGTGAGGAAGACTGTGTTGGATTTACTTGTAACTGCATGCTTTGGAGCAGGAATCTTGGGTCATGAGACCCTTAGATCATGAGACCCTTGGGTCATGACACCCTTGCAGCTCTACTGGTTGGAAGGTGTCTTCTGCGGAGATTGTAGTGGGGCTCACAGCTCAGCCTGTGGGCTGCAAGAATCTTGAGACTTAGGGAGGCAAAGCCCCACATTCTGCCAGCCTGCTTGCATAGGATTGGCTGAGAGGATGGCCCTTGCCCCCCTCTTTCCACCCTGGCCCTGCTCAATCTGCTTCCCAAAGAGTATCCACAAGGGCTGATTTTCCCCAGCTTCCTTCCTGTTGCCTGGGCAACATCTGAGACTCTTAACCCTGGTCCCAGGGCCGGGCACAATGGCATGAGTGGGAGGTGAGTTCTCTCGGCTTCCAGATGCTATTCGGGGACCCCAGAGCACCCCAGGCTCTCTCTTGACCCACCCATTTGAAACTCCTCAGATGCTAATGGTCGCAATCCCCGAGGCTTGCTTGTGGCTTTGCTGGAGTCACATGAGGGCAATGGTGGAAGGGAGGGCGAAGCCACATCCACCTCATTGGATCTACCCTAGGGCAGAGCTGCAGCTGGCATCCTTTCCTCTCATCCTGGCTCAGCCAGGCTGCTTCAGGGCTGCTGAGCCTTATAGAAATCTGTCTTAACCTCCAACCCCCGAGGCCAGAGGAAAGGGCGGCTCTCTGGGGCCTGTGCGCTGGAGAGGAGCATTAGTGTTGATGGGTTCCTTTTATTTGCACTGTATCACAGAGGCTATTTGAACACTGCCCATTTAGGCCTGCAACAGTGCTGGTTTATGGTTATATCCCAGAAAAATACGAACCCTGATAGATGTAGGTGTCTAATCCACCCATTGGCGAGAGCTTAGAAAAATATTTACCTTTTAACATCTGTGCTGCATTTTCCACTGCGCAAACACACATCTGCTTGATGGAATGTCTACGGAGTTTAGATGGGTTTAAAGCAAGTTTTCTTAGTAACCGTATAGCTCTGTCTTGACATGGGCAGTCCTGGATTCATGGTTGGGAGGTTTTTCTCAGATCAACTCCTTGTTTGAAACAAATAGCTCTTGAGTTTAAAAAAGGAAAAGCTTGAGGCAATCCTAGTAATTGGATCTTTAATAACCCTTCACCTCTTAGCAAGCTATTTGGTGCAAACAGTTTGAGAATTTTCAGCCTGATTCCTCCACCAGTGGGTTTCAGGCTGGGGGGAGGAGGGATGTGTGACAAACCTCATGTGCGTGAAGGAAGGCCTTCACAGTAGTATTAAGGTTTGAAAACGGGACTTTGCTCATCCCTCCTTCCCCAGGCTCACCCTGGAGGAGCATGGACCTGGATAAGAATGTTCTGTCCTTTCATATGGCAGAGCTGGGCCAAGGACACCAGGAACTGATTCTTCTCACACCTCGAAGGGTGGCAGGTTGAGTTCCCAGTGGTATGGGCCAAAGGGCAAGGTTGTCTGCATCTTCCCCCACCTTCTGGACAAGGACACCTTTGCTTCACAGCGTCCAGAATGTGAAGCTGGGCAGGTAAAGGCTACTCCCTGCGACTGGCCACTGACTGACTGTATCTGCCTTGATCTCATCTTCTGCCATCANGTGGCAGGTTGAGTTCCCAGTGGTATGGGCCAAAGGGCAAGGTTGTCTGCACCTTCCCCCACCTTCTGGACAAGGACACCTTTGCTTCACAGCGTCCAGAATGTGAAGCTGGGCAGGTAAAGGCTACTCCCTGCGACTGGCCACTGACTGACTGTATCTGCCTTGATCTCATCTTCTGCCATCACAGCGACACTGGACCACACCTCTTCTCTTGGTAATCTCTCTGACCTGCCCAGTCTTTGAGAAAACACTTAAAAAAAATAATTTTATTTATTTATGTTTTAAAATGTTTGTTTATTTGGCTGTGTCAGGTCTTAGTTGTGGCTTAGTTGTCAGGTGGAATGTGGGGTCTTAGTTCCTCGAGCAGGGTTCAAACTTGCATCCTTTGCATTGGAAGGCAGATTCTTAACCAATGGACCACCAGGGAAGGCCCCTATTTATTTCTTTTTAGTTTTGGTTGTGCTGAGTCTTTGTTGCCACGTGGGCTTTTCTCTAGTTATAGTGAGTGCGGACTTACTATAAGAGTAGGGGGTTGCTCTCTAGTTGGGATAGGCAGGGATCCCATAGTGGCGCCTTCTCCTGTTGCAGAGCACAGGCTCTAGGGCACAGGGGCTTCGGTAGTGGAGGCACTTGGGCTCAGTAATTGCAGCTCCCAGGCTTTGGAGCTCAGGCTTGATAGTTATGGCGCACCAGCTGAGCTGCTCCATGGTGTGTGGAATCTTCCCGAACCGGGGATTGAACCCATATCCCCTGCATTAGCTGGCAGGTTCTTTACCACTGAGCGCCTCAGGAAGCCCGAGCAAACACTTTTAAAGCTACATTTTATGCAAGCCAATTCAGGAAGAGACATTTCCGCCCTGTTTTTCCCTTTTCAGTAGTTTCCTTGACTAGAGTAAGGCCCATAAAGAATAGCATTATACATGCACGAGCGTATCCAATATTGAAACTATTTTCCTTAACACTGAACATTCCTATTTCTATTCTCAGCCAAGNTTTATGCAAGCCAATTCAGGAAGAGACATTTCCGCCCTGTTTTTCCCTTTTCAGTAGTTTCCTTGACTAGAGTAAGGCCCATAAAGAATAGCATTATACATGCACGAGCGTATCCAATATTGAAACTATTTTCCTTAACACTGAACATTCCTATTTCTATTCTCAGCCAAGTGCAATCAACAAATATTTACTTGATTCCCACTGTGTGCCAAGCGTAGGGCATATCCACAAAGGGGAAAGAAATTTCTAGTTCTCAGTGAAGCACGTGAGGGCCCTCAACCATGCATTTTGCTGTAACACCCTCCATCCCTCCGTGCAGAGAGGGATTGTGGGATTGGTGACAGCTGCCTGATCTCCCCTCTCAAAATGATGCTGTTCATGCTNGGTAAAGGCTACTCCCTGCGACTGGCCACTGACTGACTGCATCTGCCTTGATCTCATCTTCTGCCATCATAGCGACACTGGACCACACTTCTTCTCTTGGTAATCTCTCTGACCTGCCCAGTCTTTGAGAAAACACTTAAAAAAAAAAATTGTATTTATTTATGTTTTAAAATGTTTGTTTATTTGGCTGTGTCAGGTCTTAGCTGTGGCTTAGTTGTCAGGTGGAATGTGGGGTCTTAGTTCCTCGAGCAGGGTTCAAACTTGCATCCTTTGCATTGGAAGGCAGATTCTTAACCAATGGACCACCAGGGAAGGCCCCTATTTATTTCTTTTTAGTTTTGGTTGTGCTGAGTCTTTGTTGCCACGTGGGCTTTTCTCTAGTTATAGTGAGTGCGGACTTACTATAAGAGTAGGGGGTTGCTCTCTAGTTGGGATAGGCAGGGATCCCATTGTGGCGCCTTCTCCTGTTGCAGAGCACAGGCTCTAGGGCACAGGGGCTTCGGTAGTTGAGGCACTTGGGCTCAGTAATTGCAGCTCCCAGGCTTTGGAGCTCAGGCTTGATAGTTGTGGCGCACCAGCTGAGCTGCTTCATGGCGTGTGGAATCTTCCCGAACCGGGGATTGAACCCATATCCCCTGCATTAGCTGGCAGGTTCTTTACCACTGAGCGCCTCAGGAAGCCCGAGCAAACACTTTTAAAGCTACATCTTATGCAAGCCAATTCAGGAAGAGACATTTCAGCCCTGTTTTTCCCTTTTCAGTAGTTTCCTTGACTAGAGTAAGGCCCATAAAGAATAGCGTTATACATGCACGAGCGTATCCAATATTGAAACTGTTTTCCTTAACACTGAACATTCCTATTTCTNCTTATGCAAGCCAATTCAGGAAGAGACATTTCAGCCCTGTTTTTCCCTTTTCAGTAGTTTCCTTGACTAGAGTAAGGCCCATAAAGAATAGCGTTATACATGCACGAGCGTATCCAATATTGAAACTGTTTTCCTTAACACTGAACATTCCTATTTCTATTCTCAGCCAAGTGCAATCAACAAATATTTACTTGACTCCCACTGTGTGCCAAGCGTAGGGCATATCTACAAAGGGGAAAGAAATTTCTAGTTCTCAGTGAAGCACGGGAGGGCCCTCAACCATGCATTTTGCTGTAACACCCTCCATCCCTCTGTGCAGAGAGGGATTGTGGGATTGGTGACAGCTGCCTGATCTCCCCTCTCAAAATGATGCTGTTCATGCTGTAAAGCTCCATCTTGCTGTTTTTCAATATAAAGAATATACTGATGAAAAGCACACATGGGCAGCTTTATCTAGAAAATTCTCTGGAGTGGCCATAACCTGTGCTGNGTGCAGAGAGGGATTGTGGGATTGGTGACAGCTGCCTGATCTCCCCTCTCAAAATGATGCTGTTCATGCTGTAAAGCTCCATCTTGCTGTTTTTCAATATAAAGAATATACTGATGAAAAGCACACATGGGCAGCTTTATCTAGAAAATTCTCTGGAGTGGCCATAACCTGTGCTGGGGGTGATACTTGAAATAAGGTGGCCTGTGAGCTTGAGGGGAGGGCAGCTTTAATTCTACTCCCCTGGGTCAGAGGGTGGACAGATTGCTCTGGACTGCTGCTCCCCGCCATCCTTCCTGCCTGCTTTCACCTCTCTCTCCTTATTTGTCCCTCCTCAGCCTCCCGCCTACCCCCCTTCTCTCTCTTGGCTGCCCCGGCAAGCTCTAAGCACTAGGCCACTGCTGTCCGCATGGCATGAGTGTGTGGGGCTGGGAGGGGAGGGAGAGAAAGCGGACAGTGATGCCAAATTAGCTTCTATTCCATTCCGTCGCCGTGTCCTATTAAAATACGTTACCTCTTCGGCTGCTTGCTGGTCCCGCAAGGCAATCACATTCCTAATGAGTTTGTTAAAAAAGCCATTCAGTTCATCTCGGTTCTTATTGGGCAAAATCCGGGCCAGTGGGACCATTATGGATGGAAATGATACTTGAAAGAGAAAAACAAAAGTGGCATTGAAAAGAGGGTGAGAATAAACCAGGGCTATTAGATGCCTGTTGCCAGGAAGCAAACCCTGGCCTTGAATTAGTCTTTTGAAGGCTTGTCTTCCCCCTCTGAATCGCTGCTTAGAGCGGGATTCTACCTCTGGATTCCTCACCCTTCCTTGCACGGAGTAAGCCCTCGATAAACGTCTATACGATGGAAGTGGGGCTTCAATTGAGGGTCCACTTCCATCTGGCCCTCAAGCAGCCAGTCTCATGTTTATAAGTTAATTTCCCTAGTCCTAGATAGGAAGGTCCAAGATTTCTGTATTTCATCAGGAAAGAAGAGATTGCAGGCCATGTTTCAAGTCTTAGCAAGCGGTGGAAGCTGATCTCCTTTTTTAACTTTCTGGTCATTTGCATTTCTTGTTTTTTCCTTTAGATCATTTTCCCCCGAGCTGCCACTTATTCCCTCCTGGTTGATAGCCTGGACCGTGGGGCCAAGCCTGTCCCTGGGGAGTGCAGCTCAATTCAGATTCTCAGCATTCGTGGTGGGTCTCCCATGCACAGGCACATGCAGGAGCTGGGGGAGAGGACCCTTCTGATCCATACATGTCTCAGCAGGCTCTGCCCATTTTCAAGAGCAGGGGCCTGCACCAAAATGACACAGCAGGGAGGGAGAGCCTGGAGTGGCAGCCACCATGGGAAGTGGACCCACGTGCCCTGCAGTGCACAGGATGCCCTGTGGTTGATGGCAAGGGAACCAGTTCCCCTGGGGTCTAGAGGATGAGGGGTGACACTCTGTGCTTTGACTGCCATAGCAACAAGTGCTATACAGTGTCAGTGCAGAGCAGATGGAGGTGACGGGCTTCCACAGAAATTGACTCGGAAATGAGAATGAAACTGACCAAGGAAGGAAATAGAATTTACCAGCCCAGCAGAATGGTTTGGAATTATGGCAATAATCAATAATCATAGTAACAACACTGCAGTGCTTCCATAAAAGCAAGAAGACACCGGAATTGGCCAGAGGGTAAACCCTCACTTCTAAAACAGAAATAAGATCCATGGCCTGGTCTCCGCACCATTGGGTAATCTGCTAGTCACCCACCACATGGTTTCCAGTTCACTGTGTGTTGGGCTTCAAGCAGAGTAGTGTTCTGAAGAGGGTTTTGCTGGAGGGGAGGCATATGTCCTAGAAAATGAAAGGTTTTAGGTTCCATCTTGACTCAGCCTTTGCAGCCTCGGTTTTCTCAGTTGTAAAGTGGGGAGGAGAATGCCTTCCTCATGTGGTGGAAACAAGCACTAGCGGAGGCGATGCAGCAGGCCTCTCAGCCCTGTGCACCGCAACCGTGCTCACTGAGGGCTGGTAAGCTCGGCCAGGCCTGCCTGTGTGGGTAAGAGGCCTCAGGTTAGTGCGGAGGAGCCTGGGCGTCTCCAGGGGGACCAGGGCTCTGCAGGGCAGACTCCACAGGGTGACTCTCAGAGACGCCCTGAGTGTGGTGCCACGGGGTCTGCCCAGCTTGCCCAGTTCACCCCTGTTGGCAGGATCTGCACTTACAGAGTAAAACCAGGAGAGGTTTGGGGATGGAGGATGCGAAGAAGCGCCTGCAGTGCTCCACGAAGGGGTGCTCAGGAGCCTCCTGGGAGTCCACTTCGGTGCCGAAGGCGAGACTGGCCACCACATCTGTGGTGTAGCTGCAGTAGATCCTACAGGGGAGGGAACCATTTGAGTTCAGGAAGGAGGTGGCCACTGGCCTCCCCATCCACCTCCTCCCAGAGTGCACGACTCCACCATCTACCTGTTAAAAGGGGGACTCCAGCAGACCTGGAGCGGGGTGGTAGGAGAGGAACTCTTCCCCTCTGTCTCGTCGGGGTGAGATACTGGGAGGACGACAGCAGAATTCAAGGGGAGTGTGTGTGTGTATTCTCAATCACTTCAGTCCTGTTCAGCTGTGCAGCCACATGGACTGCAGCCCGCCAGGCTCCTCTGTCCATGGGATTCTCCAGGCAAGGATACTGGAGTGGGCAGCCATTCCCTTCTCCAGGGGATCTTCCCTACCCAGGGATCGAACCCGGGTCTCCTGTGGTTTCTGCATTGTGGACAAATTCTTTATCCACTGAGCCACCTGGGAAGCCCATTCAAGGGAAGACAAATCCGTAATAGGGAGCCGATCTAGACAAAGATGGGGCATCCTGACGAAGTCAAATACCAAGAAATACACTTTACTTTTTCCTCCCCGTGAAGGAGGGAAAACACTTGACCCAGAGTCTATGTGCTTTACTCCAGAGTTGTGCAGAGCCCTTCCAAGGCCAGGTCTAACAACTGATTGATGTAGCTAGAGCAAGTTGTGATTGATGAAATTATTAATAGCAAGTTGATTGTCTAGTTTTATTAACTCTGTCTCCCTCTCCCTCCTAATGGTTTTACAGTTTTCATTGGAGCAACAAATAAAAAAAACCAGGGCCCTTTTACACTCAAATAAACACAAGACGAACTTTGGGAGCAGTTTCATGAATATATGTATATTATTACAGGAAAAACACATTGCACTTTAGAAACAAACAGAAGGAAAAGTGTCTGGCAGTAGCTCCAGAAAAATTAACCTCTTAGGCTCTAGGAAACCTGCCCCTCAAATGGCCATTTTAAGCTCTAAGAGAATTACCTTTTTCTGTTTTCTTTGTAGGGGTAGTTAAGTTGCTTCTAAAAAGGCTAACAGCTGGGAATTCATATCCTTTACTAATGAAAGGGTCTATTTTTGTGGCTTGACGTGGGTATACACATAGTTCCTCTTCTTCATAAATTCTTTAGCCACTTATCATTAAGGACTACATGACATCTTCAGATGATGTGTTTTATTTTGACCTCTTTTACTGAGAACATCTCTACAATTGATTACACATTTCCCGGTGACAGCAAAAACAGCAACATGACTGCTGAATGTGATTTCATCTGATCCTAAACATTGACGATGTAAAGGTTTTAAGAGTTATTAACTTTGCTTTTATGGCTGCTGGGCCAATTGAGCAGGAGCTCAGCAACTGAGTACCCAACTCAGTGAGTTGGGTGAAGCCATACCCTCACCCAGCTCATGCATGTCATGACCAGAGAGAATGTGGAGGAGACAATTTTGTAAACAATATGGTAGAATGTAAATGCTGGTGATGATTATGTTATGATTTTATTAACATTGATAATGAGAGCAAGTTGGCTTCTGGCTGATCTGCTGTGTGACTCTTAATCTGATATTAAGCCATAATTTACCAGAGGTCAATTAGGCAAAAAGCCAGACAATCAGTCGTTTAAATTGAGGCTCCACCACTAAGTTATGGCTTCCAGGCTGAGAGCGGGGGCACAATTTTTATTGAATTAAAACTGCACGGACTGTGCCCCTCCAGACCCTGTCCTTTCTGCCCACACATATCTTGCCCCCTCCTGGGTCTACAGAGGTCGGAGGGCACATCCCCTCAAAAACACGCCCACTCAGGATTCCCTGCCCAAGTCACAGCCCCCAGGGCTTCATTTGTATTTGTTTCACATTTTCCATGGGTTTCATTTCTCCTTCTTAGTCAGTCTACCCACACTTTTTGGAGCTTGTAAGCATTTCCACAGTTTGTTGGTCCCAAGGTAATTGTTCAGCAATTATGTACAGTTACAAGAAGCAGCAGTTCAAAAATATGATTTCTCATCTATAATATAGCCACGCAGTGCCCTTACCTCTGGATGTCAAAAGCCTCCCCAGATTGTGCGTAATGCTCTAGGTGAGCCAGAAGCACATCGCAGGCCTGGCTGATTAAAGGAGTCATCTGAGAACAGATAACAAAGTGCAATTAGGACACCCTGCAGAGAGCACACCGAACTTAGCAGCAAATGGAGAGGTTATGTATGGTGCTTCCTGCGAAAATGGTTATCATTTTGATGTGACTTTCATGTACCTGAGAATAAGATCTGAAATTCACAAATATTGTAAAATACAATTGTTGTAAATGCCTATTTTAGCTCAAACAATCTGTTTTTTTTTTTTTTAAGCAAAAAGAAGAAAGGATTTAGAGGAAATACTGTGAAATAATTATGAAAATGATCATTACATGCTTAGAAATGAGAATCAGCACTGAGTTTTCTGACATTTGGTTAGCATTAGAGAGTAAATAGACCACAATCCGTATGTACTAACTTGGGAATTAGCCCAAATCCCCATTTGCTTGATTCCAATTATACTTTAGATCTCCCACTAGAATGTAGAATCTCAGTACTGAGAGGAACCTAAGGTTCACCCCTTTCTTATACAAAAATCATTTTTAGAGCACGTGGATGGATGGTTATTCATTTCTGCTTAAGCTGTTTAAAACTTCGAATATAGGGAACTCTTGATTTCAAGAGGCCTTTGATATCCAGGACTACTGCTGAATTTCTTTTTTGTTTTTTCATTTGTGTAGCTCTGTTGGGGCTTTGTTGCGGTGAACAGGCTTTCGGTTGCAGCATGTGGGCTTAGCTGTCTTGTAGCATGTGGGGTCTTGGTTCCCAGACTAGGAATCCAGCCCACGTCCCCTCCATTGGAAGGCGGATTCTCAGCTGCTGGACCGCCAGGGAAGTCCCCTGAATTTCTTTTTTGAATAAGAAAATATCTTTCTTATGGAAAAGACCTAACATACACACAGAAAGAATGGTAGGGATTATGAACATTCATGTAGCCATGATCTAGCTTCAACAAATTTAGTTCTCATTTTGGCCGCCTGCCACGTTGACCCTAAAAGTTTGACTGCAGTGAGTGGAATTCTTTGTGGAACCCAGTGGGCACCCACATGACCTTTATTTCTCCTGTATTTTTGAAAAGCCAAGTTGGAAACATCAGGGGGAATCCTTTGAACCAGGTCACAATCAGGACTGACACCATAGCTAAAGCAACATGCTGTGATCTAGTGTTTTGAGTATTTCCTGTGGAAAACTTCCTTTGAAATGTTGCTTATGTTTAGATTTTACTTTTTTGACACTAAAATATCAGTTTCTGAGATCAGGGGAGATTTTTGTCCGTTTGTTCATTTTTGTATCCTCAGCACTTCAAACAGCACTTGGTACATAGTAATTCGTTGAATGAATGAATGAGTTTTAATGATTACATAAGACCACTGTTCAATTAAGGCTTGAGGCGCTGGGAAAGGTTATAAAATGTTAATCTATTTGTTGTTAGAAGTTATACTGCTGTATTGAGGCAGAAGCTGATTCCCTTTAACCCCCGCTGGCTGGTTTCATTTCTTTCTTCTTCTGTGTGCGTGTATGCATAGCTGTGTCTGACTCTTTGTGACTCCATGGACTGTAGCCCATCTTAAAGAGATGGGAATACCAGACCACATGACCTGCCTCCTGAGAAACCTGTATGCAGGTCAAGAAGCAACAGTTAGAACTGGACATGGAACAACAGACTAGTTCCAAATCAGGAAAGGAGTATGTCAAGGCTGTATATTGTCACCCTGCTTATTTAACTTATATGCAGAATACATCATGTGCAATGCTGGGCTGGATGAAGCACAAATTGGAATCAAGATTTCTGGGAGGAATATCAATAACCTCAGATATGCAGATGACACCACCCTTACGGCAGAAAGAGAAGAGGAACCAAAGAGCCTCTTGATGAAAGTGAAGGAGGAGAGTGAAAAGGTTGGCTTAAAACTCAACATTCAGAAAACTAAGACCATGGCATCCAGTCCCATCACTTCATGCCAAATAGGTGGGGAAACAATGGAAACAATGAGAGACTTTCTTTTCTTGGGCTCCAAAATCACTGCAGATGGTGATCACAGCTGTGAAATTAACACGTTTGCTCCTTGGAAGAAAAGTTATGACCACGCTAGACAGCATATTCAAAAGCAGAGACATTACTTTGCCAACAAAGGTCCATCTAGTCAAAGTTATGGTTTTTCCAGTAGTCATGTGTGGATGCAAGAGTTGGACCACAAAGAAAGCTGAGCACTGAAGAACTGATGCTTTTGAACTGTGGTGTTGGAGAAGACTCTTGAGAGTCCCTTGGACGGCAAGATCCAACCAGTCCATTCTAAAAGAGATCAGTCCTGAATATTCATTGGAAGGACTAAGGTTGAAGCTGAAACTCCAATACTTTGGCCACCTGATGTGAAGAACTAACTCATTGGAAAAGACCCTGATGCTGGAAAAGATTGAGGACAGGAGGAGAAGGGGATGACAGAGGATGAGATGGTTGGATGGCATCACTGACTCAATGGACATGGGTTTGAGCCAGCTCTAGGAGTTGGTGATGGACAGGGAAGCCTGGCATCTTCAGTCCATGGGGTCACAAAGAGTTGGACACAACTGAGCGACTGAACTTGAACTTGGACTGTAGCCCATCAGGCTTCTCTGTCCGTGGGATTTTCCCCACAAGATTACTGGAGTGGTTTGCCATTTCCTCCTCAGCAGGATCGTCCTGACCCAGGGATTGATCCTGAGTCTCCTGCATTGGCGGGTGGATTCTTTACCACTTAGCCACCTGGGTGCTTCAGATACCTGGACAGCAAGTTTTGCCCCTCACCCCTCAGCATCTGCTGGACCGTCATTCTCTAGCCCTTCAACTACTCTGGGCACCGCATAGTTTGCCTACACTCTCCACTCTTACTTCTTTCTCTCTCTTAATCAGCATCTCTACTGAAAGGCAGTCCCATAAATGGAGCGGCATCTCAGGTGCAGTCCCGTAAGTCACAAAGAGATCATTTCCCTGCATGTCAGTTGCAAAGCCAGGTATGTGTTGACTTTTTGAGAAGACAGAACACAGGCAAATACTGAGGTTCAGGTCAACGAAAACCACACGTTTTCTTTCCATGAGTCATCACCAGGTGCCGTTGGTTTTTTGACGCTTGAGTGTCCATTCATTAGAAAGGCTTTACATTTACCTAACATGTACCTCTGTAGAAAATTGTCCTACCATCTGTTCTGAGCAGAGTCATTTCTCTCCTGTCCTGAGACAGTCAGGTGATTGGAGAGGCCTGGCAGGGGGGCCAGCCTGGGCTGCTGCTGCCCAGGGTTGGAAGGGCACACAGTCTTGTTGGACCCCTCACTCCTATAACTTCCTCCAAGCCAGCTCTATGTGGTCCAGGGTGTAATGAAAGTGCTGTATCCCCAGGGGCGCCCCTGCTGGCCGTGAGGGATGGTCAGAGAAGCAGAAGGGCACCTCTGTTGAGTGAGAGTCAGCGAGCTGGTCTGAGCTCAGGATTGCATGGGTTCCTTAGTGCAGGAACCTGCGGGCAGCCGGGCAGCAGGTCAAGGGGTAGATATTTAAAGCACAACTCACCTACACACCCAGTGGAGAGATGGCAGAGTATCTGAGACCCTTCCCGTGTTCCCTACTACAGAGACTCTTGGAGGGAGCATTTGTAGATGAAAGCTAGGGAAGAATTTTCTGCTCATCAAGCCATAAGGGCTTAGAGTGCTGGTTAATTGTACTAGGTGTGAGTGGACCAAGGGTGTACTCACACATTCAAAACTCATCTCCTGTATCCTTGGCTATTCCTTCTTTGTTCCATGTGAAGGCTGGTCAGTGTGCCTTGTAAGCCTTTGGTTTGTCAGTGTATACACAGGATCAGACACAGAGCTATGGCCCTCTACTTTCAGCAGCCATGGAACTGGTCAATGTCACTGTTTCCAGCTCTTTGGCCAGCTGTGCATGAATCTAAATAAAGGTTCTATCAGGCATCACCTTATCATTGTTAGTATAGGAAGACTTTGTCAAGTGATTTGCCAAAACAGAAATGTAATTTGTCTCATCTATCTATCCTGAAGTCCATTAAACAAAAGAGGGGAAAAAAAAAAGAGAGAGAGAGAGAGAAAGAAAGAAAGGGAGAAAAGAAATGAGGATGACTATCCTGAATTGCTATCTTGGTAATTATAAGAGGACTTTTATGACTACTGCATTCTTTTCTAAATTTTCACACCATCAATTTAGTAATCCATTAGTACAAAAGTATGGGCCAAGGGGTCACCTCTAATAGCCTCTAGGCTGTTACTCTCAGTAAATCTCAGACTTACTTAATGTTGGAGAACTCAACACTGTCTAAGCCACATTCAGTGACTGGCTCACTGACCACCTTTCCTTCCATTATTTTAATAAAATTAGTAGTTCAAATGAACTGTGCTTTAATATAATTTCATAGGCCAAAATATCTTTTCGATTTATTTCAGAGGAATAGTAACATGGTAAAAAGAAAAATGTTATTTGAAATATGGTATTAGATATCTTTAGATATCAAGCTAGAAGCTTCCTAGCTTCCTTAATGCAACAAAACTGGGATGCAACGTGAAATTTGATTTACACGCAACACTTCAGAAGCATATCCTGTGTATAAAGAAGGGTCTCCCCTTATTGACCGCAATCACACGCCTGGACAGTGCAAAATGGGGGCTGGACCGGCTGCCCACCCTCGCTTCTTCTGTGTGCTCATGATTAGAATGCTTTGTTGTCAGCTGGCATGATTGTAATTTCTACCATACTCTGCCTGCTGTCTGTCGAACGGAATGGATAATGACATTTTTATTTAGGTTAATGTGATATGAGATGGGGCATGTAATACAAAAAATATTTTAAAAAACAGTGCGGAGAAAATATTATAAAACAGTGGAGCATAATCTGTCTGTTCGCCAATAGCCACCATTTCAGGTTTTCTTCCTTGTACCCAAGCAGTTATGGAATATTTACTCTTACACGAGTTGCATACAAACAAAAGCTCTCTTTGCTGGGCTTGCAATCATCTTTATACAATCCACAGACCCCTCAGTTCCTTCCCTAGATTTGCAGACAAGCAGGCCTAGGTGGCTTGTGCAAACACACAGGCACAGGGGAACATGCAATGCTACCATCTCACAGATCTGAACAGAAGACTCTCATTTGTTCTCTTTCCTCTTCTTCGTAGGATAGTGAATGCTTCCTACTTTTGTTTTCCCCACATTTCTCCATAAAGCATACATGTTATATTTACAATCAGATAACATATTAATGTTATTAATTTTTTAAAGAATGATTTGGGGGAAGGGTTATCGTCCAGCAGCCAAGCCTGGGGAAGATTTCCCATTCTGCCTCTCTTACCTCTCACGTTGGCTATCTTTATTATATGGTGATGCTGAGTATACGGCTGCTTAGCTTAGTAGTTATCAAGGGCAAAGCACCATCGTCAGTCTGGGAAGGAAATTCCACAAAGAAGGAAGTCCTTGCTCATCTGGAGTTTACAGCATTATTCAGTTGCCCAGTTAAAAACAAATGGTATCTTTATGGACTGAGTTTGAGGAATTGTGATTCAAGGTGTAGAAAGAGCACAACAGAGTGAGTTCCAAGAGATAGAGAGGTCTTCTTGAGGCTAAGACTCTGAAGTTGTTAAATACACTTGACNGCTCATCTGGAGTTTACAGCATTATTCAGTTGCCCAGTTAAAAACAAATGGTATCTTTATGGACTGAGTTTGAGGAATTGTGATTCAAGGTGTAGAAAGAGCACAACAGAGTGAGTTCCAAGAGATAGAGAGGTCTTCTTGAGGCTAAGACTCTGAAGTTGTTAAATACACTTGACCTGGGGAGAGAAAACACTCAAAACCAATGAATAGGTTTCCTCTCCTTGGCCCTTTCTAATTGTGTGATCTTGGGCAAATCATTTAACCTTAGTCAGTCTATTTATTCATCGGCAGAATGGGAGTAATGATATTTCTGTTGAAAACTTGTGTCAAAGATTAAAAACAAAATGTGTAAAAGGTTTAGAACACAGTGAGTACCCCGAGGGTCTTCCTCTGGAACAGTCCCATGCTCCCAGACTGTTTGGATGCCTGGCATCTCTTATTCCTCCCAGAAAAGTCCTTTTGGAGTCACCTGTTCTTTCCTCACTGTGTTAACATCACTTCCGTTCTGGCATCTGTTTCTTCGTTTTTATCTCCCCAGTGATCACTCTGATTCAGGCTTTGCTACTCATCACTTGGAACAGAGCTGACACCTGCTTCTTGAAAACAAAACTGCATCTTAACCATCTTTATATTAATAGTCCTAATGCCTTGTATTGGAGGAGGGCTTGGCAACCCACTCCAGTATTCTTACCTGGAGAATCCCTTGGACAGAGGAGCCTCGCAGGCTACAGTCCATGGGGTCGCAGACAGTCGGACACGACTGAGCAACTAAGTGTGCAATGCCTTGTATAGTGCCTGGGATATAGGTATACTAAGAAAGCAATTTTTGAAAATGCCTCATGTCTTTTCACTTTCCAATCTATCCTATATTCAGTCACCAGCTGGGTCTTCTGAAAATACCTGTCATCTGAGCAACGTATTGCTGAGATTCTGTGGAGATTCCCATTGATTGAAGGGCATAGAACAAGTTTCCTATTTTCCAAAGCCTGCTAAGAACTGAACACTGGCAATGATCATGTTAATAAGCTTGAAAACAGATTTCCTCCTGGTCAAGACTTCAGATGAGATNTGTCATCTGAGCAACGTATTGCTGAGATTCTGTGGAGATTCCCATTGATTGAAGGGCATAGAACAAGTTTCCTATTTTCCAAAGCCTGCTAAGAACTGAACACTGGCAATGATCATGTTAATAAGCTTGAAAACAGATTTCCTCCTGGTCAAGACTTCAGATGAGATCACAGCCCAAGCCAACAACTTGACTACTTGACCTTGATGCAGAGGTACCCCTCTAAGCCGTGCAGATTCCTGACTCACAGAATCAGTGAACTACTAAAAGGTGGTTGTTTTAAACTAAGTTTGGGGGTAACTTATTACACAGCGAGAGATAACTAACACATCTTCAGTGTCACCCTCTTCTGGCAACTAGTGTATGTTGCCATATATGACTGAAAGTTTTAGTATTTGCCCTGTTAGAAGCGAGCACAGGGCAACACATTCAGTGGCTTCTCTAGAACGTGATGCCAATGTTCCTTACGGGCTTTGACATAGAAGCGATGTAAGAAACATTAATAGATTGAAGTGCTCTTTCTAGGACGTATCAAGGACGTAGTGCAGTTTGCTGGGAGCCAGCCCTGAATGAAAGACCCATGCTGGTTCCCTCTCTTCCTGTGGACAAGTCCTGTGACTCTCTCTGCAGTTGAGTCCTCACTCCCAGGTGAGGAGCTAATTGCAATAAGCTACAAAATCCCTTTCCATGGACATTCTAGGATTCTAAGGTCACTAAACAGCAGCTGAGACAGTTGCCTGGGGACCATGGAAAGAGCAGGCAGCTTCCTAGTGGGGCCCAACACAGTCTCCAACAACAACATCCTTAAGAAGGCCTTTTGACATCTCTTTGATGCATTGACTTCAGAATTACATAAAGATCTAAAAGGAAGAAACTGGTTATATTTATGCTCAATAATTCAATAAAAGTGAGAGTTAGAATTCCAGATCCACTGACTCCTGGCTTGCTGCCTTTTTCTCCAGAGTCAGCATCCACATTCCTTTTGCTCCTCTGTTAATTAACTTCTAGGTTATAATTTTGCTCAGTGCAGCTCTGATGCCATGACCTTGGAAAGTAAACAAACACACACCATGAAGCCTGAGGAGCTCCTGGAAGTTTGGCGAATGGAGTAGGTCTGAGTGCTAAGGAGGACACAATTCCTGAGCAGGGGAAGGGAAGGAGAGGGTCNTTAGATTTAACCAGCAGCGAGTCGGAGTGCCATGATGATGCCGGCAAGGGAAAACCAAATTAGAACCCAGGATGGGGTGCCCATGATGAGGAGTGTGTTTTCTTTTGAATGCAAATGGAAAAGGAGCACGTTTGACCAGAATTTAAACAGTCCATCATTATACCAATTTTAATTAGGAGATTAGGTGTCAGCGGAATAAACTGTGTGGCAAGATAATGGTCTCTTGCTGCTAGATAAATACCTAGACCTTTTGGAAAATGGGCAATTGGTCAGGCAGGGACCGTGTATTTTTGGACTCTGAAGTATTTATTACCCCAGCCACACTTGGTTATAATGACTTTCATGTTTATTGTCTGGAAGGATTAAGAAANGTCAGCGGAATAAACTGTGTGGCAAGATAATGGTCTCTTGCTGCTAGATAAATACCTAGACCTTTTGGAAAATGGGCAATTGGTCAGGCAGGGACCGTGTATTTTTGGACTCTGAAGTATTTATTACCCCAGCCACACTTGGTTATAATGACTTTCATGTTTATTGTCTGGAAGGATTAAGAAATAAAAGCAAATATTAAAAATAGGCTTCTGGAGGCTGATGCAGCCCAGAGAAAGCTGCCGGCTCCAACCCCACAGGAAGGCTGTGTTCTCTTCGAGAAGCTCTGGTATGTTATTGTCTGAAGCGTTTACTGTGAAAATTTACAGGCCAAACTAAATTGCGACGATGACTAGAATTCTGCAAAGACGTTTGCTCTGAAATGGTTGGAGCTACACATTTACTCATAAGCTGGTGGTATCAACTTAAATTTCTTTAAATTGTAGTCATTCCCGAGTCATATGTCTTCTCCAAGGCAGGAAAGGCCTAGAGGGAATAATAACTGTATCTGTCTCCGCCTTCGAGATTCATACATTATTGACGGTGCCTTCCTGACAGGGAACATCTGGATGAAAGTGAACAATTAGGCATCGAGCTAGAGTCGCAGCCACTTCCCTGCAGGTCTGTCTTTTCTTTAACCGAGTCCTCCACGTGCAGACACAAGATTGGCTCTTACTCTTGAGTGACACACCCAGCTTCAGGCTCTCCTGTATGGAGCTGCCATGTCTCTTTCTATCTGCTCCATGGGTCACCATGGGCTTAGTTATCTGGGTGATGAGCAAATACCCATCTCTTCTATTAGGCTTTAAGGACAGATGAGATTCAAGCTGCCATACTGGGTTGGATCCATGGTCCATCTAATTTGGAGCTTGGCTTCTGCTACAGGTGCTTGGTCATGAGTTCCTGGTAGAATTATTTCCAAAGGCACAGTGCTCAAAGCCTCATTTCTTTCCATAGTTAACTCTGATGTTAACTCCTGTTTTCACTTATTAGAAATTTATTTGAACCCAGAATAAACAAAATTAAACATATTTCTTTACTGCAGTTTTTCCCCTAAGTCTTTAATATGCGTAGTGAATCCCTATGCATAGAGAAATCTGGTTTGCAATATTTTGCTGAATTAGATGACCATGGGGCCTTCCCAGTCCTCAATGATTTCAAATCCTTCTCCTTGGTAGTAATTCATAGCTTGAAGGTCATCATCTAAGTATCATTTAAATGCTTGTGTCCTAAATGTGCTATTTTATTCTTGCTTACACTGAAGGTTATCTGTCGCTTTCATGCTGACTTACAAATCTTAGAAGAGTCTTAGAAACTTATCCCAATTGATTTAATATTTTTCACATCAGAAGAATTTGGAGAAATATACAAATGCATAAATTTCATGGTGTTCTCCCTCTCTCAGATGAGTTATAAAATTTGAAAATAAAATTAGCACTAACCTGGGTCCCCAGTGAATCCTATTATTTATATATTTCCCTCAGAGAAGGATTAATTTATTCCCAGTTTTGTTCCTTGAAATTAAATCTATTTACTTCCTGACCCATAATAAATTTTTACACAATCCCAGGGTTACTTATTAATAGTCTTTGGAAAGAATCTAGCAAAGAGTCTGTAAAAATTCACATAAATCTACTCATTGCACCCTTTAAAAAAAATAATCTTTTAGGGTGAAAATCTGGCAGGCTAATCAGACAATATTTTCTCTAATTAAAAAAAAAAGTTGTTTTCATAGTAACACTCAGCCATCTTTTAATATAAACCCAAATAACTTGTCTGTCACTGGACCATGATTGCAGTGGTCTCTTCTGAAACCAGGGGTGCGTCAATCAAATTTTCACTCCTTCTCTCTCTATATATATTATCCCTGGTAAGACGTAAACCAAAAACCAATGTTATTTTAAATAAAACTAAGGTTTCATGAAAGAATGCTAATTTTAAAGGAACTTTCAAGCCTTGTTGGTCATGGCAGCCTAATATCCAACAAATAAAGATGGTGCCATCCAAAGCTTTTTGAATATTAATGACACAGACCCAGGAAATGAAGGACTTAGCCTGCCAGGGGCTGAAGGGAAAGGCCTCAGGATTGAAGGAAAAACAAATCTCTATTTCAAGAATAAACATTGAAGTGGGGCTTCCCTGGCAGTCCAGTAGTTAAGACTCCACACTCCCGACGCAGGGAGCACGGGTTCAATCCCTGGTCAAGGAACTAAGCCCCTGTTTGTTGCACAGTGCAGCAAAATAATGATAATAATAAACTCGGAGGTTTGATAATAAAAGTTCAAAAGCAACTTACAAATTCAGAAAGGACTGGAGATTATATTGATATTTCAAAGCTATTTCTGGGAAAACTGAGTCAGGTTCCCTCGTCTGAGTGGACTTATGGCTCCTTGTGGGTTCCCGAGCTCCTCTCTTCCGTCTCCTCCACCCCAGGCCTTCAGTGAGCCTCCTTCCCCTCTTTGTGTCTCTGTGATCTGCTTTCTCTATTTCTGCATGTGTAGGCCTGAGACCCTCTAAAGAGAGAGCCCCAAATTGGCTGCATCCTCTTACATAATTGTTCTTTGATGAAACTCTTTCCCTTTCATTTCCTTTTTATCTTAGTTGTACGTTCTGTGATTCCCCATCCATCCATCCATCCAGCAAATCATTATTGTGTGCCCATCTTGTGCTTCATGCTATACAATGAACAATAAAGGAGAAAAATAAGTAAAACAAATGGAATGTTAGCTGGTGATAGCACTACAGAGAAAAACAAAACTGGGAAGGGAGTGGGGGTTCTGGGGCCCAGCTCTTGCAAGCCTGGGGAGACTGCAGCTTGAGAAGATCAGACAAGGGACCAAGAGGAAGATTGGAACCACCAGTGTGTTCCACTTTGGCTTTAACCAGAATCCTGCCAGGGAACTTGTAAAGCATATAGATTCTCAGTCACCCTAGAAATCCTCATTCTGCAGGTCCTGGGGTGTGCTGTGCTATGCTAAGATGCTCAGTCATGTCCCACTCTTTGCAATCCTATGGACTGTAGCCCACCAAGCTCCTCTGTCCATGGGATTCTCCAAACAAGAATACTGGAAAGGGTTGCCATTTCCTACTCCAGGGGATATTCCTGATCCAGGGATCAAACACGAGTCTCTTGCGTCTCCTGCATCGGCAGGTGGGTTCTTTACCACTAGCACCATCTGGGAAGCCCATATGTTTTTATTTCTTTATTTATTTGACTGCACACTGAGTCTTCATTGCCAGTGTAGGACCTCTTTAATTGCAGCATGTAAAATCTAGTTCCCTGACCAGGGATTGAACCTGGGCCCGCTGCCCTGGGAGCATGGAGTCTTAGCCACTGGACCCACAGAGAAGTCCTTGAAATTAACTGCTTTAAACAAGGATATTAGGTAATTTTCATACAGCTCCTGGTCACACAGGGCTTGAGAACCAGTGTCTAGAAAGCAAAAGCCAATGAGAAGTTAAAGTCCAGGGGAGTATCCAGAAACCTTGAGGGTCATGGAAGCTGGGAAAGGAGGCAGTCAGGACACTGATATCTGGAGGCCAGCTCTCCCTTTTTCTCTCCTTCACCTAACTTCCGTAGGATAGAAAAGCATCCATCTGTCTACACCTTGGTGTAGAGTAATACTCCTTACTCAGAGCTCCAAACTCTGCTCTTCAGATGCAGAGAGAGCTGCTTTGGGAATTAGGAAAACTTTACTCCCTACAAAGCTCCCAGCTCCAAGATGGCACCTGCCACCTACTTCTGAAGCAAGGATTCAGTGGGGGATAGAAAATCCAGGACACGGTTTGTGGAGCGTGAAGCATGCAGACATTGGTTCAACATTTGAAAAATATTACCTTTGTCACGTGCTTATTAGTCCTCATGTTTCTTTCTGTTTAAGCAGCATTTAACACCTTTGGCAGCTGCTTCCTCCTCAAAAAACATTTTCCCATCCACACTCTCCTAGACTTTGATGTCAAGCTGTTCTTCCCAAGTCATCTTTGTATTAATAGATCTCTCCTCTGCCCCTCACTTATTTATGGTTCTCCCTGCAACTCTCTTCTCATTCTCTGTACACTCCTGGGGTGGGTTCACCCATGTCTGGGTTTTCTTTTTTAAATTTTTTCTTTTCTTTTTAAAAATTGAAATATAGTTGACATACAATATTATGTTAGCTTCAGGTGTACTACATGCTGATGTGACTTTCACATTCATTATGAAATGATGACTATCCTACGTCTAGTAACCATCTGTCCTGGTATGAAGTTATTACAGTATTATTGATCATATTCCTTACACTGTATATTTACATCCCCGTGGCCCATCTTTCTTACCTTTCTCTCATGAGCTCAAGATATGCTACCAACTTCTGCCTTAGATGTCACCCAGAAACCTTAAAGTCAACAGGTCTAAACTCTCCACAGGTGGGGACAAAGGTGACTCCCTCTGCCTGGGAACAGCATCCTTTTGATTGAAGCCCAGGAACCTAAACTGAACTGTATTGAGTAGAAAGATGATTTCCAATGGAGCCTTAAGTTTACTTGTAGAAAATGTTAAACAATAAGATAGATCTGAAGCAAAACCTAGGGAATCTATGAAATTCCTTCCCCCTCTCTCTTTCCTCCACGCTCCTCACCCTCCTTCTTATTTCTTACCAGCCCCTTTCTCCTAGACGTCTTAATGTTACGAACCTCTTGGAGGAACTCTGTTTTCTGCAGCTAATTCAGGCACTAAGAATTTTATTTCTGAACCAAAAGGAGAAAATGCATTGGATCCCAGGAGCACTAAATTTGTTTGGGCAATGACACTGTCTCAGTTTCTAGCGTGTACCCTGTAAAATGTTAAAGAAATCAAGACCCTGATAAAGGTCTTACCTTTTCTTTTATATGGACTATTTTTAAAAATTCTTTATTGAATTTGTTACAATATTGCTTCTGTTTTACGTTTTGGTTTTTTTTTTTTTGGTCCCAAGGCATATGAGATCTTAGCTCCCCAACCAGGGATTGAACCCACACCCCCTGCACTGGAAGTCGAAGCCTTAACCACTGGACCACCAAAAAAGCCCCTCTTTTTTCTTTTGTTCCTTCAAAGAAACAGGGCACAAAACTGTCAAAAACAAAATCTTTCTTTCTTTACTTTTAAAAAAAATCAGATGCCCTCATCAATTTCTTGTTTTTAAGGAATGATGAGATTCTTTCTGCATCTGCAGTCATTGTTTACGCACAAATAAGGATGTGTGGCGACGCAGCCTGTTTGAGCTCCTGATGTGAGCCCGTGGTTCACCTGTCTCTGCTCCTCCCTCCCCTCCTTTTGGTTAACTCAACATTTTAGTGACCAGGTGTAATAAAGGTGGTCCAGATCATGCTTTACAGCTTTTTAATGAAGCAGGCCCTTCTTTCAAACTAATTCTCACATGAATCCTCAGTCTATATAACGCAGCTGACTGTGGAGCAGGGCTCTGGGCTCCACCTATAGAAGGACAATCCCCTTCTCATATTTCCTCGTGGGGAATTTCTCTACGAGGTGGTTCTCAATTCCAGCTTTACATCAGAATTGCCTCGGGAGCTGTAAAGTCCCCTCAAAACCAGGCTGCATTCCAGACCAAACCGATTTCGTCTCCATGTGGGGCCCAGACAGCAATAGCTTGCAGAGCTCCCCAGGTGACACGGACTGCATACCCACTCCTGCTCTACACGCCCTCACGTGGCAGGCCCTGGTGCGGAAAGGAGGCACTGAGCATGCGCGGGCCTGCTCTTGAGGGATGGGGTCGACGCCCTTCTGCCAGGAAAGGCTGCTGTTCCTCTAATGAAGCATTAGCAAGCCCACACTCCCTGAAGGCAGAGTTTACTTCTCAAGCAGCTTTACCAGAGAGAAAGGAGGTTTCTCTCTGAAACAAGCGGGAACCCTTAGTGTTGTCTGGCCCGTGGCAAGAACTGTGTGCGCTTTGATGCGAAAGTGAAAGTATTCGTTGCTCTGACGGTGTCCAACTCTTTGCGACGCTATGGACTATAGCCTGCCAGTCTCCTCTGCCCATGGGCTTCTCCAGGCAAGAGACTGGAGTGGGTTGCCATTATCTTTCTCCAGGGGATGTGAGCTTCCATTGGTGTTCAGTCGCTCATTTGTGTGACCCCGTGGCCTGCAGCATGCCTGCCCTTCACCATCTTGCTCAAACACATGTCCATTGAGTCAGTGGTGCCATCCAATCATCTCATCCTCTGTCATCCCCTTTTCTTGCCTTCAGTCTTTCTCAGCATCAGAGTCTTTTCCAATAAATCAGCTCTTCATATCAGGTGGCCAAACTATTGGAACTTCAGCTTCAGCATCAGTCCTTCCAATGAATATTCAGAGTTGATTCCTTTAGGATTGACTGGTTTGATGTCCTTGCAGTCCAAGGGATACTCAAGAGTCTTCTCCAACACCACAGTTTGAAAGCATCAATTCTTCACTGATCAGCCTTTTTTATGGTCCAACTCTCACATCCATACAAGACTACTGGAAAAACCATAGCAGCCCCTTAGCCATTTCTCTTCGGAAGGGCTGAAGGACTCAGTCCTGAGCGGTTGCAGAATTCAGAACAGACATCAAAGTCAGACCAGTAGTTGAGGTGCCTTCAGTGAGGATCAAGCGAGAGAACTTGGCCAGGAAGCAGGACAAACAGTAGGTTTTATTTGTACAAATGGTAGGGAAGGGTGGATCCCTGGCTGGGGGTAGGAGGGAGCCCCGGGTTTAATGGCATCTTGTAAATGAGACTCTTCCCTCTGACTTGGCCATGAGGATTAGCCTGGGTGTGCCTGGCTGCCTAGAGGTCTGCCAAGGCCATTCTCATACCCCTCCCTAATAATCCATGGCCGTTTCTTCCCTATTTCAGACTCGACTCAAAGCTCCCCTTTGTTTCAGGATGTTCTCTAGTTCCTTACTATGTAAAGGCTGAAGACAGGAGGAGAAGGGGACAACAGAGGATGACATGGTTGGATGACATCATCGACTCAAAGGACATGAGTTTGAGCTAACTCTGGGAGATGGTGAAGGACAGGGAAGCCTGGTGAGCTGCAGTCCATTGGGTCGCAAAGAGTTGGACATGACTGAGAGACTGAACAACAACAACATGTAAAGGATGGCTCACTGTTCAGAAGCATCCACATCACCAGGGAGCTTGTTAGAGATTCAGAATCTCAGGGCCTGTCCCAGACCTACTGAATCAGAATCTGCATTTTAACAAGATCTCCAAGTGATCTGTTATACAGGAAAGTCGGGGAAGAGGCCCTCCAGTTTTCTCCTGGGTGCCCTCAAAGTGCCCTGCCAGAGCTTGATTCATGGCAGCTGGGGCTGTGATAGGTTGGAGAAAGGGAAGACTCTCCAGGACAGTTTCGTGCGCTTTCTGGATAACAGGATTGAAGGGCACAGCAGGCAGGACATTGGACAAGTGACACAAAGCAAACCCCCTTCCCTCACAATCTGTAGAGAGGAAACCTGCTCCTTACAGAAGATACTCTGCATTTCTTGTGTCTTACCTCACTCAGTTTTTCAGGACTGAAAGCCGTAGTCAGAACACTTCTGACCTCTTCCCATCTTTTGTCGCGTAAGAACAGGACACTGTCGGCCACTGGTTTGGGCTCCAAACCCGTTGCCTTTTGGAAAGAGACAAGCAGAGAGTCAGGACTCCAGGATGCCCAAGCCAGCTCGGTGGTCACAGAGTCTACAGTAAACACTCTGGTTAAAGTCACCCAGGACCAACATTAGATTTCTCTTGCAAGTGTTTGAGGAATATAAAGTCTCATGGACAGTGATCTCAAGATCCATGGCTGAGGCCCCCTGGGAGCAGACAGGGAGGCTTCTCTGGCCCAGTCCTACCTCGTTAATCTGTGGTCATCACCAGAGACAACTCAGTGGCTTCTGTGTGTTCCGTAGCCCCTTGCTGAGTGAACATTCCCTGAAGACCCAGCAGCAGGCTTCAGAGGTAGGCTGATCTTTCCTGGGATTGAGTGTCATGTCTGAACTATGTGGCAAGGGGTTTTGTGTGGCCTGATTGGTTAGATTGGGCCAGATGTCTGGGTCCTTGGAATGTGGGTGGGAGAGGGGAAGGGAAGAAAGAGAGTCCTTAAGAAGCATGTGTCCACAGAGCTGCTTCCAAGAGAAGGCCTGTCACCATGTTTGTGTGTACTTTCACTCATTCATTCATTCATTTTTCTCATTCAGGAAATGTTTGTTGAATGTCTATGTGAGAAGTTACCTCTACAGTGCTAAATAAAGAAGACATTGTACTGACTCTCGCTGAGTTGGTAGTCTAGTGGGGAAGCAGATCACTCCTAAACCAACAAATAGCTATCTTATAGTTCAAGGCAAAGTATGTGTTATGAAGGGAGTGATGTGCTTAGTTGCTCAGTCATGTCCAACTCTTTGTGACCCCATGGACTGTAGCCCGCCAGGCTCCTCTGTCCATGGGGTTTCTCCAGGCTAGAATACTGGAGTGGGTTGCCTTGCCCTCCTCCAGGGGATCTTCCCAACCCAGCTCTCCCATATTGCTGGCAGATTCTTTACCATCTGTTCACCAGGGAAGCCCAAGAATACTGGAGTGGGTAGCCTATCCCTTCTCCAGGGATCTTCCTGACCCAGGAATTGAACCAGGGTCTCCTAAATTGCAGGTGGATTCTTTACCAACTGAGCTACCAGGTAAGCCCCTTATGAATGGAGTAGAGTGGGGGAAGCGAGGTGAGAAAATGATAGGGGATTAAATGGCCAGGAAGGCTTCCCTGAGGAGAAGATAGTCCTGCTGAATCTGGAAGCATGCAATGAATGAGGTCTTCTCATCCCTTCTTTAAGAAAAAAAAAAATATTTAATGTATTTGGCTGCGGTCTTAGTTGCAGTGCACAAATTCTCTAGCTGTGCTGTGCTGGCTTAGTTGCTCCATAGCACGTGGGATCTTAGTTCTCCAATCAGGGATTGAACCCACATCCCTTGCGTTGCACAGTGGATTCTTAACCACTGGACCACCAGGGAAATCCCTTCTCATCATCCCTTCTTCCCAGGCCATTTTCTTCCTTCCTAAAACCAGCCACTCTGACCAAGTGGTCAAAACTGGGGGCCTCCATGGCTGTCAGAGCACCCCTAGCCCCAGAGCTGAAGGGTGAGGGGAAGTAGAGGGACTGGAGGACCAAGCTTTCTTCAGAACCACACATGTGATGTACGGTTTTGCTATTTCTTTTCACTGTTTTAATTATAGTTGAAACATGAAGCCAGCCACCATAACTCAAAAGCCCTGTAAGAACTCCTGTTTAGAAGAAAATTATAATTTTCTGATAAAATATGAACACTCAAAATAAGCTATAAAACATAACTGCAAAGTATCTGGAGGGACTTAATTATATGTTATTAAATAGAATAAAGTTTCTGGGATATTTTTCTGCAGAGGAATACCTCTCTATATTTAGAATAAAATTCTTTAGGAGTACTGTGGTCACTATACTGAATTGTGGTTTTATGGAATTTTTAGAACATAACCCATTTGTTTAGGTTCCAGAATCAAAGGAGGAAATCATACAATATGTTTATTTATATGTTGGCAAATGCCAGTCCTGTGCTATGCTACATGTAATAAAGCATTTCACTTCTAGGAAAGGTAGGTGGTGGTTTATGGGGTTCTGATGAAATAGAATAAATTGGAGATGAGCCAAGGTTGATTATTGGATTTCGTGTCTGTCCTTCAGACCTAAGGATTGTCTCCATGACAATTTTTATCTCATACTTAGAGGAGAAATCCAGTCCCTGTGCAATATTTAAGCATTGGTCTCCCTTATCGGCCTGCCACAACAGTACTGTCCCCTGGGCCTACAGTTTCTATTAGAATTCTTCCTTCATTGATGGAGGATTTCAGGGGCACTGGTTAGAGTAATGGTTTCATTTCTAGATATGATACCAGAAGAGGGAAACAGCCAATTGGTCATTCCAGAAGAGTGGTCGGATGGTGAGGGGACAAGCTGACAGATGTAGGAATGAATAGCTGGAAAGCTTGGGAGATCAGATCATGGTCCTTAATCTGTGCTCAAAAGCTATTTCTTGAATGTATATTACATGGAAGAGGAAACTTGGCTTGTTTTTTGACCCTGGATAGTAGAATTGGGGTCAATAGTGGGAGCTGTGGGAAAATTCCAGCTCATCTAAAGAACTTCCCAATAAAGTCAAAAGGTTCCAAGATAAAATAACCTGCCTTGAGTGGTGAGCTCCTGTCACTGGAGACTGTATCCTACTTCTTGGAAATTCTGCACGGGAGATTTGAGTGGCCTGGGTGGAGCAGGGAGTATAAATGACTTTTAAGAACTCTCTCAACCCTGAGGACTTAACCTCCAGATGACCACACCAGATATATATAGCTTAAAGGTATACATGTATCCATTCTCCCCCAAACTCCCCTCCCACCCAGGCTGCCACATGACCTTGAGCAGAGTTCCTGGTGCTATACAGTAGGTCCTTGTTGGTTATCCATTTAAAATATGGTCTTCCCTTCTGGCTCAGACAGAAGGAGACTTCCTTCCCTGGGTCAGGAAGATCCTCTGGAGGAGGAAATGGCAACCCACTCTAGTATTCTTGCCTGGAAAATCCCATGGATGGAGGAGCCTGACAGGCTACAGTCCACAGGGTCACATGGGGTGGAGGGGGTTGTCTAAATGACTTTTAAGAACTTTCTCAACCTCAAGGACTTAACCTCCTGATGACCACACCAGATATAGTTTAAACATATACATGTATCCATTTTCTCCCAAACTCCCCTCCCATCCAAGCTGCCACATGACATTGAACAGAGTTCCAGGTGCTATCCAGTAGATCCTTGTTGGTTATCCATCTAAAATACAGCAGTGTGTACACGACCTTCCAAACTCCCTAACTATCCCTTCCTCCCATCCTTTCCCCCTGGGAACCATAAGTTCCTTCTCTAAATCACTACAGCTATTTTAAAATTAGTTTGTTTCAAAGTGAAAATTGCTCAGTTGCGTCTGACTTTGCAACCCCATGGACTATAGCACACCAGGCTCCTCTGTCCATGGGATTCTCCAGACAAGAATACTGGAGGGGGTAGCCATTCGCTTCTCTAGGGGATATTCCCCATCCAGGGATAGAACCTGGCTCTCCTTCACTGCAGGCAGATTTTTTACTGTCTGAGCCACCAGGGAAGCCAATTTGTTTGTTTACACACACACATACATATAATACATATATTTTTTAGTTGTGGCAAAATGCACATAATGTAACATTTACCATTTTAACCATTTTTAAGTGGACAGTTCAGTAGTATTAAGGACATTCACGTTGTGTAACCATCGCCCTATCCATCCCCAGAACTTCATCCTGCATAACTGAAACTCCACACCCGTGTCACAATAACTCCCCATCCATCCCCCTCCCACAGCCCCGTCTACACATAATCACTGATTAAATGTACTGAGCAAGGCCTTTGAAAGGCACAGGGGGCTTGCCCTGCAGGAATGAGACTGGTAAAACTGATGGGGTCGGACTGTGAGTGCTGAGGCAGGAAAGGAAGACCCAGCTGAGGAAGGGAGGTCCAAGGCAACCAGGCTGCACTCAGACTCTGGTCAAGGGCTTCCAGACTGCAGGCCATAACCGGTCATGAATGAATGTTGTGGATGGCAACCAGCATTGAAAAGAAGAAAAGAGAAAGAAACAAGGAATGGGGCAGAGTAGAAAATATTAGAGGGACGTTTTGTGAAGCAAGGGAAAGGGTTTTGTTGTCAAACTTTTGTTCAAGATGGGGATGTATTTACGGGTGTGTCTGTGAGAATGTTGGAGAGAGTATGTGAGTGTGTGTGTGTGAGAGAGAAAGCATTCGGTGTTGTGTCCTGACGTGAAATACATTTCTTACCGGAGGTCATAGTCAGAAACGTTTGAAAACCCTACTCTAACCCCAAACCTAAGAGACGTCCTCACCCTCAGCTGAAATCATGTTGGTCACCATGCTAACAAGCTGTGCACATTTATTGAGCACCTACTATTAATGTGTGCCAGTGCCGTGGTGGCTCTGAAACTACTGAGTCAAAGAATGGAACCCTTGTCCTCAGAGAGCTCACAGCTGATTTGGAGATGGAGATGGGGTGGTTTATAACCAATACTGTGGATCTCACAAGAGTCAAAGTACTTTTCACATTATTTCATTAGTTTGGGGATAATTCTCCAATGGTTAGGTGTCGGGAGCCGCGTTAGGCATTGCTGACAAAATGGAGGCGTGGCCCCAGCCCCCTCTCCTCATCCCGCAGGCATGGACCCGGGATGAAGAGTTAGCTCTTGTGATTCTGACTTGTTTCTTCCTTTCTTAGGTTGAGCTGGCTGGAAAGAATGATAAGGTGCTTATTGTTCTTGAGAGGAGCATGAGAAAGCACAAAGCCTTCTGCAGTTGTGCCCAGAAAATAATCTGTAAAGTAACCATTGACATTTGTTCAAGGATTTTTACAAAGAATGTCCCAGGATGAGCACATAGGCCGCAGCTTGAGGCTATGAGAAGGATTGTTATCTGAGACCTGTTTGTGAGGGATATGTTTATGGCAAAGGAAGTTTGCTGAGCTTAGGGTTTAGGAATAATTAAGAATAGCTAGAAGCTCTTTTCCAGAGAAGGCAATGGCACCCCACTCCAGTAGTCTTGCCTGGAAAATCCCATGGGTGGAGGAGCGTGGTAGGCTGCAGTCCATGGGGTCACGAAGAGTTNTATGTAATTAAGGGTAATGGGAAAAATTATTAGGAAAGTTGCAGATCAACCTCAGGATAGTGTTCATCTTTGGGACTGGGAGGGTAATAATGGTTTCAATTGTATCTATAATATTTTGTGTTTTAACATTTATCTAAGACAATTTGGACAAACATTAAAGAAAGTATTGTTCTAATATGCAGAGCTTTAGGTGAGAAAATGAACTCCCTCACTCTCCTTCCAGAACCAATCGAGCCAAGAAGTTAAAATATGTTGGATTGATCCAGGCTTTATAGCAAATAACCTATACTAGGACACAGAAGCCAGAGAAGGCAATGGCACCCCACTCCAGTACTCTTGCCTGGAAAATTCCATGGATGGAGGAGCCTGGTGGGCTGCAGTCCATGGGGTCACTAAGAGTCGGACACGACTGAGTGACTTCACTTTCACTTTTCACTTTCATGCACTGGAGAAGGAAATGGCAACCCACTCCAGTGTTCTTGCCTGGAGAATCCCAGGGATGGAGGAGCCTGGTGGGCTGCTGTCTCTGGGGTCACACAGAGTTGGACACGACTGAAGCGACTTAGCAGCAGCAGCAGGACGTAGAAGCTGAAACTTTTAAAAATCCAAAAGGATGATCATTTTCATAGTATTTAGACATGTCATGGGGTACAACCAAAGTTAAGAAGTGTATTTAAGGTGGTTTCTGTTCAAACTATCCAAAGGTTCTTCATAACTGGGTAACTTCTTTGGCTCTTTTTGTTTTCCTTAGACTGTCTCTGGGTGAAACAGCATTTCTGATGGTTTCCATTGCCTCAAGGGCTTATCTTCAGCTCAGACCTCTTTCTGAGTTCTAGGCCCATGTGACTGACTTCTGAGTTCATGTGGGCTTCACTGGTTTCAGTTCCCATTCTGCTTTTCCTCTTGTTAAACGTGACTTATTAAATGCGAACTCCATCCACCTAGCACCTCATGGCAGTAACTGAGCATCTCACGGATCTCTCCCTCTCCTTCAGCCCTCACGTCTAATTAGTTCTCAGAGCCCTAAATCTGCTTCCTTCACATCACTCAGACACACCTATTTCTCTCGGTTACCTGTTCAGGCATGCTCCAATTCTCTGTAGATAAGAACAACTTTCTAGCTGGTCTTCCTCCCCTAATCCATGCTTCACAGCCAGAAAGACCATTCTAAAAGGCAAAGTCAATCACATAACTCTTTTGCTTCAAATGTCCTAGACTGAAACGAGTCCTTTGTGACCTACTTCCTGTCCATCTCTGCAGGCTCATCTTTTGCTTGTCCTTCTTCCGTCCTCTGCGCTGGAACTACGGGAGAGGACGTTTACTGTGCATCTCTGCATGCTTTTGTACCTGCTAGTACTCTCTCTGCTCTTCCTCACATCCTTCTGCTTGATTTCTGCTTATCTTTTAAAATCCATCTAAGTTTCTTCAAGTTACCTTCAGATTAATGACCCCTTCCATGTATTACAGCAGACACAGTCTAGTACTTACATGGTATTGTAACTTCACTCTCTTTCCCCACTGGACTGAGAGCTCCTTGAAGGCTGAAACTTTTTCTTACCACTCAGTTCCTGGAGATGTTGAAAAAAGTCTGGCCTCAAAAGAAAATACTTCTAGCTAATGACTAAATGAAATACTCTAGAGTAAGAATATATGTTCCTGTGCTACTTCTTGCTGGAAATAAACTAAATTTAGGCTTCACAGAAGTAGATATTACTGAAGTCAAAAAAGTTGTGCAAGGAAGGCAGAGTTAGATTTTTAAGATACTGGTCAGTTAGGCTTGATTGTTGGAACGTGTCTCTCCTAAAGACAAAGGGGAGAGTCTTGGCAGTTGCCAACTTCCCAGCAGCCGCTAGGGACAAAAGCAGTTACGTGGGAGAGAGCCTGACTCTGTGCACCTGTGGACAGATGTTAACAAAGGACCCCAGACATGTGCTTAGGGGCTGACAGTCCCCACGGAAGCAAGTTTAAAAGTTTCCACTGGGCTTGTGGCCAAAAAAAAAGTCTTTCTTCCATTGTTTCAGTTCTGTAGATTCTTAATTTGAAAAATACATAGTAGGCTCCTATAGGCCTTATCAAATTTACACTTCAATTATATATATTTATATATTTCAAAAATTATTTATTTTTAATGAAAGGATAATTGTTTTATAATATTGGTTTGATTTCTGCCACACATCAACATGAATTAGCCATAGATGTACGTATGTTCCCTCTCTCTTGAATCTCCCTCCCTAGATATATTTTTAAAACAAATTTTGAAAACGAATTTCATGCCTCACTTGAAAATACAGCCACTTTGTGGACTACATGAATAATTTCTGTATCATTACCTCCACATTTGTCAATGCTCTGCTGAAAAGCTGCCTTTCTGGGTTCTATCTGCTATATTTTCTACCCAAACCTCTCCAACCCACACTCTTGTCTCTCCACCAGAAATGTCATCTATGTTCTTTAACCATCAGGCTGTCCTAAGGACAGAAAACCCTGAAAACAGCTTGTACTCAAAGAAAGCTTGGCTTTGGCTTCACAGCCCAGTGGAAACCTGACTAACTCTCAACTTGGGAAGCTGTGAGGGCACAAGATACTTACTGATTTTGTCATCAAAGGGAGAATGGAATAGAGGTGCTACCTTCACATGCTATGTGGGCTTTGTAAATAAATAGATCTACTGCTCTAGTAGAGATGGGCCGAGGTTCAAAGCTGGCTCTGGGGAGTAGGAGTTACGATATCACCAAACCAGCCATTCGACGACTTGCTGGGTGACTCTCAGCCACACTTCCAACTTTGTCTCTAGGGAAACTGTGCTTATCGGAAAACGCAGTTTGGTTGCTTATGTTTTCCATCCTAACGTAGAACTTAGCAACATTTTAAGGTTTCCAAAGTTGAGTGTGAATAGGTATGCTCTGATTAGAAACTGTAAAGGAAACTCTAATACACTAAAAAGGAAATCAGATCAAGTATGTTTTATGTCAGGAAGGCCAGGTGGCACAGTGGTAAAGAATCTGCTGCCGATGCAGGAGACACAAGAGATGTGGTTTCGATCCCTGGATCGGGAAGAGCCCCTGGAGTAGGAAATGGCAACCCACTCCAGTCTTCTTGCCTGGAAAATTACATGGACAGTGGAGCCTGGCTGCTCCGTGGAGTCGCAAAGAGTCGGACACAAGTGAGCACCATCCACACACACGTTTAATGTGCCACATCTTCTTTATCCGCTCATCTGCTGATGGACACTAAGGTTGCTTCCGTGTCTTGGCCACTGTAAATAGTGCTGCAGTGAACTCTGAAGTTCATACCTTTTCAAATTAGTCTCTTCTCCAGAACATTATTCAGCCATAGAAACGAATAAAATAATGCCATTTGCAACAAATGGATGGACCCAGAGATTATCACATTAAGTGAAGTCAGAAAAAGCAAAATATCGTATGATATCACTTATATATGGGCTCTTAGGAAATGATATAAATGACCTTATTTACAAATCAGAAATAAATTCACAGATATAGAAAACAAACTTAACAGTTACCAGAGGGGATAGTGGGGGTGGAGGGGGAGATAAATTCAGAGTTTGGAATTAGCAGATACAAGCTACTATATATAAAATAGATAAACAACAAAGACCTACTGTATAGCACAGGGAACTATATACAGTGTCTTGTAATAACCTATAATGGAAAAGAACCTTAAAAAAAAAATATATATATATAGTTAAAGTGTTACTTGCTCAGTCGTGTCTGACTCTTTGTGACCCCATGAACGGTAGCCTGCCAGGTTTCTTTGCCCATGGGATTTTCCAGGCAAGAATATTGGAGTGGGTTGCCATTTCCTTCTCCAGGGATCTTCCTGACCCAGGGATTGCACCTGGGTCTCCTGCATTGCAGGCAGATTCTTTACTGTCTGAGGAGGGAGATAAATTAGGAGTTTGGGATTAGCAGATAAACACTACATATAAAATAGGTAAACAACAAGGACCAACTGTATAGCACACAGAACTATATTCAATGTCTTATAATAACCTATAGTAGAAAAGAACCTAAAAAAGAAAGATATATATATATGTGTGTGTGTGTGTATCTGAATCATCTTGCTGTACACCTGAAGCTAACACAACATTATAAATGAACTGGGCTTTGATTTTAAAAATTGTTCTAAACATTGGTTATGTTTTATAAGCTGCCATGCCTCTTGCAGCCTTCTTTCTGTCAGGCGCAGCCCCACTTTTTCGGTCACTGACACTCAAGAGCTTGAAGACAGCTTTCTGTTTCTCCCCTTCCATTGTCCACCCATCAGTCACACAATAGTCAACATGTACAGATTTTACTTTTACTTCACCTTTCCTCTCACCTCTTTCTCTGACTTTGTCCACCACCCTCTGAGCTCTGGCCCACTGGATGGATTAATCCTGCTTTTAGATTAGTAAAACAAGATTCTGATGTTTTCACCGTCAAGCCACCCAACACCCACTGCTCATTTTCCTGAAACATGTCTTGAAAAATGTCATTCCCCTGATCAAAAGTGCTCAAGGGAGCCCCACTCTTTGCTAAATCAGTTCCACCTCCCCAGATTTTCCACCTACTTTTCCTGCTCTATCCTGTGTTATTTCCACTGTGGATACATGTTCACCCTTCTTTCCACACACACTCCTGTATCTGTGCTGTTGCCCATACTGATTCACCCAGGCTACCTGATTTAAGGGCCGGTTCCAGCACTTACTAGTTTTGTGCTTCTGTTTCCTCATTTATAACACGGGGATCATAATAGCGCCTACTTCATAGGGTTTTGTCCTGATTACATGAAGAAATCCACACAAAACTCTTAGAAGAGCCCCAGACACAAAGTAAGTATCCAGTGACAGTTAGTGATCATTACTATTATCGTCATCCCTTTCAAGAACCATTTCAAAGCCACCTCTTTAGCAAAGGCTTTTTTAATTGCCCAACTCAATGTTGTTTTTTTCCTCTTTTTGTGCTTCTCTGAATAGCATTTGACACAGAATGCCCTGCCTTAGAATAGTGTGCGCACTTATTGTCGCCTGGCCTGGACTATACAGTTACTGAGGTTGAGGAAGTTTTGTTCATCATCGTATGCACTGAAGGACCTTGCATAGCACCTGGCACATCACAAGGACTTAATAAATACTGGCTAAATGGAAATAAACTGACTTTCCTATTTTTGAAACTCCGTTCCACAAGCTGAGGAAAAATATCCCATAAAGATAAGCAAATGAACACCTTGATAACAAGGATGTTACTGGTGAAAGACACAGAGATTGATGTCATTAGAAAGCTTGCCCTGATAACATCCTTTCATCCTTGTTCTTGGTTGCAGGTCTGCTTAGTGGCCTATCTCGGTTTGTTTATGCTTTGTGTCTCCTATCAAGTTGACGAACGGACATGTATCCAGTTTGCCATGAAAGTAAGTTGTCATTTTTCTTTCTCTTTTATCGTCACATAGAAAGAAACATGAGTACAAAATCAAGAAGGACTTTTTAAAGGGTTGCATATCTGATTATTCTAGAAATTGGATTTTTAGGCAGGTCAAAAAATGTTTTAGGAGGGCATTCATCCAGCCCCCAGAGGTAATGCAGATTTTTTTTTTTGTAAGTCTTAATTTCCTTGAACTGGATTTGCACGGAGCACATGAAGTCTGTCCTCCAATGCCCTTAAAAGGAATATCGAAATTTTGTCAGCTCAACAAAACACTTGGCTAAGGAAAAGGTGTCTTAGATCAGTGCCCACTTTCCTGTGTTGGGCTTTTTTTTTTTTTTTTAGAATGTTTTAATAATGAAGCAGTCTAAGTGCATTTCCCCTTGTAGGTGGGATCACTGAAACAAAGAAAAATATATTGGGTGCACCCAAATGATCTGTGCCAAGAGTCTGAGGGCAAAGGTGGGAGATTGGGATATGCTTGGTGTAGCAAGTGTGTGTGTCTTTTTCCTGTTAAAGACGGTGCGTTTGGTTGGAGCCCATTCAAGTACACAGCATTTTCACTGCACAGTAGAATCTGCTCCAAAGGAAAACACAGACACACCCTTGCAGAGTTTAGGGAGATAAACACCCCACTCAGCCATCGGAGTTAGTAGAAATTCAATTCCTACATTCTCTTTCGACTCCTGCAGCAGAGAACAAAAAGCTTTCTGTAATGTTGGTGGTGTTTTTTTTGGGGGGTGGGGTATCCACTCACATTTTCTTCTACAAGAAAACACACAAAAACTGGATATTCTTTTAGTTCACTAAAATAAGAAAGCATAAGGCATAAGAGTAAGTTAACTATATCATTTGGAAATTACGAAAATGAAGAAAATAAGATGTCAGTATATTCTAGTATATTGACATAAAAAACAATGTGCTGATACATACATACCTATATGTATACATATTTAAGTCACTGTAAAAGATCAACTAGTGAAGAAATACTCAAATTATTTTGACTAGCAAAGAAACTGGCTACACAAAATATATGGTATGATCATACAAAAATTAAAAAATAGCTCTTATGTACCGAGAAAAAAATAGTTTCTCTGAGTGGTGGGATTGTAGATACATTCTGGTAGGTTTTTCTCTTCAATTTTGAGGTGTTCTCCAATAGTTAGATGTAACTTTTCTAATTTAAAAGTTGAATGGATGCTATTTTAAAAATTGATAGAATTTTGGTGGCTATGCCTCACTTGGAAATTTTACTTTTTCTGTCTGAAGATGTTCCTTAAAGAAGCCCAGACTAAGCAGACATCATCCCTGTTTACTTTTTGAGTAGAAGTCTGAAAAAACTGCAAGACCTAGTAATGTTTTTTTTTTTCAAAGCCAGAAAGCCTAGTAAGAAATGGTATGTTAAACCATGTGAACTTCGTTCATCAAGTGAAAAGGGCTCTAAGCCAGATTCATCAGTTTCTGTGAANATCCATCATGTGAGTTGACCCTTCTTGAGAAATGCAAAGCTGAAAAAAGTAGTCAGTGTTTGACTCAGTGATAAGAGCTTCCCCGTTATGGACCAAAACCATCCTCACAACTTAAATCTTCCTGTACCCACTTGAAAACTGGAATGTTTTCTCTGACTCGATGTTTTATTTAAAAGAAAGGGGCCCAGAAACTCTAGATGAGCGAAGATTCCAAAGCTGTCGGTGAAGAGGTGCTGGCTGCAGGTGGAGGGACACATTTGTGGCTAGCTGGCCAAGGCTCTTTTGTCCTCAGTGAGTGGCAGCAGGCTGGTCCCTGGGGGCCCAGCTCAGGTGGCCTGACCCACCTGGAGCACTGGATGGAGTTTGCCTTGCTCTTGAGCTCTGCAACCAGCCACACGCTCCTGCTCCTGGGATGGGCCTGGCTACAGATGCAGTGGGTTATAAGGTCTGCAATGATGCATTTGCCTCAGAACTTCAGCACTCTTTGCTGGTGCCAAGGGCTTCGTGGCTTCACACGAACTTGCTCTAAAATTCCAGTGTCTGTGCAGTGAGATGGCGAAGGTAGCCTTGAAGAGGCTGCCCCCTGGGGAGTCAGGCTCAGGAGTTTTATGTGTGTGCTATGTACTAAGTCACTCAGTTGTGTCTGATTCTTTGTGAACCTATGGACTATAGTCCAACAGCTCCTCTGTCCATGGGATTTCACAGGCAAATATACTGGAGTGGGTTGCCATGCCCTCCTCCAGGGGATCTCCCCGACCCAGGGATCAAACCCACATCTCTCTGTCTCCTGCATTGGCAGGCAGGTTCTTTACCACTAGTGCCATCTGGGAAGCAGGTTTCATGGTCCTGGATAAAACCACTCACCAACTCCATCACCTAGTTTTAGATGTGAATTAACAGTGTGATTGGACCTGTGCCTGGACGGTTGACCCCGAATTGCCTGAGAGGATCTGAGGGTTGGTACTCCCACCTGACACACGTGTGACCACCACCACCTTCCAGTTCACTCCACAAACATATAACAAAACCTGGCAGTGGGCACACCTGCTGCCTGACCCACTTGCCAGGCTCATTTCAGACCAGAACTCAAGAGCTCCAGGTGGCAGCTTTAGTGGTTAAGCTCCCCTAGTCTGGATCTGCATCCAGCTAGACCAACCTCATGTGGGCCAAAGGCCCCCCTCCACTTCCTCTTATCACCCTTCCCACGGCTTCCCAACCCTGAGCCTTCATGACAAGCCAGAAATGAAGTGGTCTACTACTGATAATAGCATTTCTGCTGAGTCACATGGACCCAGCTCCAGTTTCTGCAGATAAAAAAAAAAAGAGCGAACTGCCCCATGGCTTCACCAAGTACCTGATAGCCACGAGGAGCTAAGTAAAAATATCTGCACAAAAATAACCAAGACCAGAAGTGCTGGGAAAACTGAGGTTCTGTATATGTTAAAGAGAATGATTGGGGTTTAACGATAAAGTGTGGTTGCACCCATCCAGAAGCAACTGGAGGAAATGCTGAGAGCGTAAGAGAGGCCCAAGGGGTCCATTTGGAAAACAGGCAGGAGAGATCAGTCACATTCCACTGAGTGCCTTGAAAATGTGAATTGGAAAATACGAAATAGTAGCTACCACCCTGGGTCCAACCCATAGAGTTTGTTCAGCCCCGTGTTCTTAAACTGGAAAAAAAAATGTATCATTGAACAGTTTTTTAATTCAAATATATGCTCAGTACTGACTTATGTCAGGGAGTTCCCCATGGTGGCACCCCACCTCCAGCCAAACGTGCCCTATTTAGTTCCTCATGGGATGCCTGCAGCCAACATCCGAGTTCAAAGGTGAACCCATCCCCGCCATTCTCCACCAGGCTGTCATGCGTACACATAAGTCAAGCCTGGATTGTGAGCAGAGATGGTTTCTCACAGTTGGAAAATGAAACCATGCGTTATTTAAGTTCCTTTTCACTTAATGCATCAAACTAATATGTGGAGGTCTTTTCTGTATCACGAGGGACCATTTGGTAGAGGCTTGCATGGAGTAAGCATTTAGTGTTTACTGAATGAATGTGTAATAAAGTTGAATCGCTGAACACTCAAGTAAACATGGCTTATTAGAGGGGAGGCAGCATGGTGTCAGGAAGAATAAATCACGTCTCGCTAATCTCCTTGAGTTCCTTGAGCAGACACATAAGCATATGGATAAGAGGGAACCGCAGAGCCCAATTTAATTTGACTTCCAAAACCTATGAGGAAATCCCACTCTAAAGATGATCTTCTAAAAATTGAGTCACTAAGGATTGTTTTTATCATGAATATGGGGTTGGCTTAAAGACCACAAACTAAACTGAAGATAAGTAGATATATTCCCAGATGGAAAACTATAAACATTGGGGTTTCCAAGAGCTCTCATCCTTGATGGATCTTCTTACATGTCTGTGAATGACTTATAAGAGGAAGAGTGTATATTGAATCTCCAAGTACTACCTCAATCATCTGGGGAGAATGTTAAGTTGATGGAGAGTCAATTCAGTTTGAACACGGGTATATTGGATACGGAGGAGTCATTATGTGGTTGGGCCCTGGGGTATAAAGTGGAAGGATAAGCTTAAAGTTAATCAAGTTAGGGTGAAAGTCATTCATTCATTTACAGTAAATAGTCGAAGGCACAATGGGAGTGACTGTGAGAATGATGGGAATGACATAGTCCAGGGGTGCCCAGCCTCTGGGATCTAATGCCTGATGATCTGAGGTGGAACTGATGTAATAATAATTGAAATAAAGTACACAGTAAATCTGACCTGCTTTCATCATTCTGAAACTATTCCCCACACCAAGCCTGTTGAAAAAATTATCCTCCATGAAACCAGTCCCCAGTGCCAAAAAAGTTGGGTACCACTGATGCAGATGAGCAAGGCTGTTAGAGTTAAGAGAGGGGGATTAGTAAATGGGAGCTGAAGTAGGGAGGGTTTTATGGGGGAGAAAGAATCTGAGGAGAGCCTGAAAGACTACCAGGGGTTTGGACAGATGTAGGAAAGGTCGGGGACTCTCCTGTGAACAGCAATTGGACACGATGCTCCGGGACTGGAAGGTGAGTGTGTTTGGGGCAAGTAACCAATTACTCCGTGAAACCGTGACAATCCAGAAACATCACCTAGGCAGCTGTTACAATAATGGCAGTAGAAAAAGCCCTGGACTTGAGTTGGGAGATGGCACATGGATTCTATCAGTCTTTCTCCTATAACCTGAGTCTTATTTCTTTGTCAGTAAAATACATGTGATAACTGTACCAGTCTCATAAGTTTCTGTGAAACTGAATGTGAAGAAAGACTCTGGACAGCTCAACCAGTGCAGAACGCAGGCAGGCACTGCCAATTTCTTTAAGAAGACAGTCTCAGCCGCCTTACCTCTAATAAGACTTTCCCTTTTCCCATTCTGGGTGGAGCAGTGTCTTCCATGCTCACCACTCTGTATTATACTGGTTTCCTTCCTCTCTGCTTCTGTCATTAGACTATGAGCTCCTCGAGGACAATACTGAGTTTTCTATCTCTTTCTAATCAGTACCTAGACAGTGCCTGGTATATATCACAGGTGTGCAAAGGTTGATCAAATAACCAACAAAAGAGTAAGTACATTGCTTACTATTCCTATAAGAATGGAAGATGAGTTTAATTTGACAAAAAAAAAAAAAATAAAATGATTGGCACATAGAGATTCTCTGAATTCTCACAAGCAACTGTTTATTCACTCACTTTAGACTATTTTCTAAAAATCAGCATGAAGGCTGTTGACCCTCTCTATTAGGATTCTTATCTCCTCATTTTATGAAAATATGGACAGCCCTGACCTGTGCCGTTTTCTGTCATCTCTTCCATTCTTTGGGCTTTCTCATCAAAGACAAAGAGTAAGATATGTACTTTGCAAAAAAAAAAAAAAAAAAAAAAGATGGACTATATGCCTCCTTTAGTGGGTTAGAGACTTGTTACTTGGGGATGAATTTCCCTCGTCATGTTACTTGTCTTCCTTTTCCAGTCTTAAGACGTTGATGCTCTCTGGGAAAGATGTAAGTGTGGGAGTCTTGACGTGTTACTTTCCCTCTGATATTTATTAACCTTCCTTGGTCTTCCTCAGATGCTTGACCTATGCCCTCTGGATTCCTCTAGCTTTGAACACAGCTTAAAAAACCCTCCCGGTTTCAGCATTTTTATCAGCTACCGCTTCTCTCGAGCTTTCGCTTTCTTGAAGCATTTTTTAAATGTAAACGCTATTCTTTTGTAACAGTCCATCTCTTTTGAAAACTCAAATTCACTGGGGAGCTCAGTTTTGAGTTGAACTGATCTAAAACCTGTAAGAGGCCCAATCACGTCCCTGTTAGATGTGATGTGTGGTCCTTGCATCTTAGAAGGGTTCCCCCTCCATCCATATGCAGAAAGAAAATTACATACCATTCTGTTGGTAAAGTTACTGAACTTCTCAACCAACACCTGCTCAATCATGTCTGGCTCAGAGATAACAATAAACATCCGACGACCAAGATAGTACCTGGGAGGAATAAGAGAATTAGTTTAAAATGTTTAACTTAAAATTAACTTTAAAATGATAAATGTCATATTTATCTGCTCTCTTCTCCTTTCCATAAAGATTTAACAGTGGCTTAGAATCAGGGATAAAGAATAAATAGGGAGTAAAGGTGTGGAGAAGATGAGGAAATTCATGTGCTAAGCGTGAGGAACAGCAGAGCTCTGATGATCTAACACCAAACTTCATTCCACAAAGATTTATGGAATCCCACCTGGTACCAGTCCCTGGAGACTCTGGGATGAATAAGAGACAGGCTTTAGCCCCAGGAAACTCACCCCCTTGATAGGAAAGACAGATCTGTAAGTTTAAACACAATAATAAAGACTTTATAGGATCCAGTAGTAAGACCAAGAAGGAAAATGGTACAGGTCAGTGTTGTCTCTGTTTTCCAAAATTGAGGAGACAAGCATTCTAGCAAAAGAAGATCAGTGACTTGTATATAATGATTCTTGGGCAAAAGCCTAAAGTGTATTAACAAAGCTTTGTGAGAATTCAGGGACGATTAAACCTTCTGGGAAAAGACTGAACACCTGGGTGCTAACCTACATGTGAAGGTGCTTAGAGATACTAGAAACAGGGACTTCCCTAGTGGTCCAGTGGTTAAGACTTAGCCTTCCAACGCAGGGGATATGGGTTCAATCCCTTGTTGGGGAGGCTAAGATCACACAAGCCTTGGGGCCAAAAACCCAAAACATCAAACAGAAGCAATATTGTAACAAATTCAATAAAGACTTTGAAAATGATCCACATCAAAAAAATCTTAAAAAGAAATGGAGGAAAGTCTCAGCCAATCAGCAGTGGTGGTGAATGCCAACAGGAAGCTGTTTAAGGACATACTTTTGTTTATTTATTAAATAAATCTTGCTATTTATTGAAGTTCAGGGGGGCATAAAAGTATCCAAGACCCAGTCATAGCCTTCAAGGGTCTCAGAGCCTGGTGGCAGTGGCAATTAAGCAATCACCATCCACTGTGACATCTGGCAAGCATGGGTGGGTGACATTGGGCACACCCCACTGAAAGCCTGGAGGAGAGAGAATGAAGCCTTCCTAGAGGCGGTACTTCCTGAAGTGGGTTTCAAAGGATGGGCAAGAGTTAGTCCAGACAGGTGGGTGGCAAAGGGGAGTGAGGGTGTGGCAAGCAGAGGAATCAGTTCGACAATTGCCCAGGGACAAGCGTGCCTGGAGGAGCTATGCGCGCTCAACTAACAACTGTATAAAGCCAACCAGAGTGATGCCAAGTAGTCCCACTGCATAATGCCATGTTTTCAGTGTATGGGATTATTTTTCAGGATGTTATTTGATCACTGGCACATCCAGTTCAGAGCAGTCAAGAGCAGAGCAGTTCAAGTCACATGGCATGAAAGCAGCAAAGTTTGCTCTGATTTCTTAGTTACATAGAACTTTTCATAAGCAAAAAGTGTCTTTAATGTTTTAACTCTTCCCCTTCTTACTAACTAGGGAAAAAATAATATTTGTCTGGCACAAGTCAGGCACTCAGAAATATTCATCTGAGTGATCATATTTCCCAAACTGTTAGAGAAATCTTTGGGACACAGGAATTCAACAGATGTGGTAGACGAAAAAATATTCACTAGTTTTTTATTTTATTGATTTTAGCCAAGAAGACCAGAAATAACCCAATAAAACCATGAACCAATGCTTTTATAAACTTTATGAGGCATGTCATAGAATTTTTTTTTTTTGAGAAACTGGTAAAAACTGTGGACATTTCCCTAAGACATTTCCCATTCACAGCATTTAAAAATGAAGTTTGAGGGATTCTTTGACGCCTGAAATGAAAACAACCAATCTAGGAAGGTTACATATTATATGATTTCATTTGTATGTTTTGAAAAGGCAGTGAGATTAGTTGTTTCTAAAGGAAAAGAGAGGAGTAGATTCTAAACTCTAGGGATGCACGGGGTGTGATGGGGTGGTGTGACTGTAAAAGGTAGCACAAGAGAGCCTTGTGGTGACCAGTTGTATATCTTAATGTACAGTTGTGGTTACACAAACCTACAAATCTGATAAAACTTCAGAGGATTCTACATACACACATACACACAAAGACTTGAAAATCTGATAAAATTTGAGCAAGTATTATGGATCATGCTGTGTGTGCTCAGTTGCTTCAGTCGTGTCCAGCTCTTTGAGATCCTATGGACTGTAGCCTGCCAGCCTCCCTCGTCCTTGGGATTCTCCAGGCAAGCATACTGGAGTGGGTCACCATGCCCTCCTCCAGGGAATCTTCCCGACCCAGGGATTGAACCTGTGTCTCTTTCTTCACCCACTGAGCCACCTGGGAAGCCCATTATGGAGTGTATCAATGTTAATTTCCTGGTTTTGATAATGTACTGTAGTTCTGCAAGAGGTAACCATTGGTGGAAACAGGGTCAAGGATATACAGGATCTTTTTGTACATTTCCTTTTGTAACTTCCTGTAAATCTATAATTATCTCAAAAAATTCAAAAGTTTAAAAGTCACTTGGGCACTTAAACTACAGCCACAGCTCTGCTCCTCCCCAGAGCAGATCTAGTAGGCTGGGAGGTGCCCAGAAATCTGAATCTGAACAGGCTCTCTGGATTCTGACTACCCCCACAATTCAAGAAATGCTGTTCTAGGGCAATGGTTTCAGCCTCAAGGACTGGTCAAAAGCACTGGCTAAGCATTCAAAAAGTAGTGATGCCTGTGACCTCTTGACCAGCATCTCTGGGATGGGACCCAGTCCCTTCTAACTTTAATAAGCTCTCCTGTAACCAGTACTGACAATTGATCGACAGTAACCAGTTGGGGGACCCACACCCCCGTGTTAAAAACACTACTTTAGATTTAACTAAAGCTCACGCTGTGATTCTCATTTCCCTAAACTCTTAGTTCTAAAAGGAACGCATTTACCTTGAGACGCACACCTATTTTGGTAACGATTCATTTGTATTGATTTAGTTATTACCAAAATAATTTTACATCAGTCAGTTCAATCGCTTAGTCGTGTCTGACGCTTTGTGACCCTATGGACTGCAGCATGCCAGGCTTCCCTGTCCATCACCAGCTCCTGGAGCCTACTCAAACTCATGTCCATATAATCTGGATTTTCAAAGAAAAAAAAAACCAAAATAATACTTCTACATTCAAATGAAAGTTGTCCTTCCAAGTGGGCACCTTGGGAGCCTTTGAGCTTTTTTCTAGTAATGTTGCTAATGCTAAAAACAATTTTGTCACCATTTCTTTAGAATTGCTTCAGAGCTGGTTTATGAACCTCGTGAGAAAACTGGCCCCATTTTACATGTAAATTGTGTAATCTTATGGATTTATATTTATACTAACACTCATCTGTAGCTTGAGGAGCTCCTGGAAAGATCTTGATCAGAGAAACATTTAAGTGAAGCTTGTTTTTCCTTTTGGAGGTCTGGATGGCTGCCCTGATTTTGTCTGCCCAGCCCTCCTTGAGGAAGCACCCTCCCCCATTCCACCAGTTCTGGAGGAGCTGTCGATGACAGAGCCTGCCCTTCTGGTCATGGGGGTGGACTCACCATCAGGCATGGCTGATTATGGTATCTCATCTCCTTGACAACAGTGACTGGTCCACAGGGTGGGGGCAGGACTGAGTCAGGACCAGTCAGAACCCTTCATTGGGTGTATGTGTAAGTATACTTGGAGGCTGCTTGAGGAAAGCTCTGTTTTTCTCCTGAAGGTGCTTAACTAGGAATTTATGGACCCAGAACAGTCAGTGGCCGTCTTTGTACCACATGCTGGCACAAACTCCAGGTCAAGGTATGCTTCCTGCAGTGTTCCTTGCATCTTTCAAGCTTAAATTAGCTTGCACTTTTGTTTCTATCGTTTGTAATCCAGAAGTCCTAAATATTGTGAGGTATTCCTTTTCCTTTTCAACCTTGTGACTACCTAATGATGTTCTGCCTCTCAAAACATACTTCCCCAAGAGGCTCTGATCTTGGAGGCTTCCCCGGTGGCCCAGCAGTTAAGCATCTGCCTTCCGATGCAGGGGACATGCCTGTGCTCCTTGGTAAGGAAAGTAAGATCTCACATCTTTTGGGGCAACTAAGCCCATGAACAGCAACTACTGAGCCCCCACACTCAGTCCTGCATGCTTCAGTGAAGCATGTCACGACTAAGACCCAACAAAGACAAATAAATAAATACTTTAAAAAAAAAGAGAGAGTCTGATCTCAGTTTTGTACACTGGTACGAATGTATGGCCACATGTTACTGCCTCCTGAGGTGGTGTGAAAGTGTTAGAGGCTCAGTGGTATCTGACTCTCTGTGACCTCTTGGACTGTAGTCCACCAGGCTCCTCTGTCCATGAGATTCTCCAGGCAAGAATACTGGAGTGGGTAGCCAGTCCCTTCTCCAGGCATCTTCCCAATCTAGGGATGGAAGCTGGGTGTCCTGCATTGCAGGCAGATTCTTTACCATCTGAGCCACCAAGAAGCCCCGAGGGGATGGAATACTGCAAAGCCACCGCAAAATCAACCCTGAATATTCATTGGAAGGACTGATGCTGAAGCTGAAGCTCCAATCCTTTGGCCACCTGATGTGAAGAGCCAACTCGTTGGGAAAGATCCTGATGCTGGGAAGGATTGAAAGCAGGAGGAGAAGGAGATGACAGAGGATGAGATGGTTGGATGGCATCACTGATTCAATGGAAATTAGTTTGAGCAAACTCCAGCAGATGGTGAAAGACAGGGAAGCCTGACATGCTANCAACTCGTTGGGAAAGATCCTGATGCTGGGAAGGATTGAAAGCAGGAGGAGAAGGAGATGACAGAGGATGAGATGGTTGGATGGCATCACTGATTCAATGGAAATTAGTTTGAGCAAACTCCAGCAGATGGTGAAAGACAGGGAAGCCTGACATGCTAAAGTTCAGGGGAGGCTGCAAAGGGTCAGACATGACTTAGTGACTGAACAGCTATAGGGCTTGAAAATACATCCTGCTAACAGTGGAAGTATTTGTCAGTGAAGTATTTGAATGACTTGAAGACCCTTCTCAGAATCTCTGATAAGCATAATTGTTAGTGTATATTGAGTGCTTACTACCTACCAGCCATGTCCTGAGTGCACTGCCTGTAGGATTTCATGTAATCTTCATAGGAAATGGATGGGGTAGTTACTATACCCATTTGTCAGAATAGAAAACTGACAAGAGATGTTAAGAGATGTTAGAGATGTTAAGTAATTGCCCAAGATAGGGATTTGATCCCAGTCTGATGGCTGCCAGAGCCTGGGCCTGTGGCCATGACCTTTC
>SJYA01000655.1:1966851-2027188 GCA_006410615.1 Neotragus moschatus
TGAGAGTATGTAGCAAAATCTCCTCTCCCTCAGTGATGTGTGAACTCAGAATACGAATTGAGGGGCTTGGCATGAGCTAGAATGAGTCCTGAAAAGACGGTGTGGCCTGGAACTCCATGCTGCCCGAGGAATGTGCTGTCTCGGGCTAGGTATTATTAGAAAGCCCAGATGCGGAACTGTCAAGAAAGGAGGATTTAATGGCCAAAGAATTTTAGGCACAGCTGGGGAAAAATAAGAAGTGGGACAGTGAGGGGATGGGAATTAAAGCACAGATCATAGCATTTCAGGAACAGAAGGAAGCTTGACGATGATCATTCTAGCCAAACACCCCCATTTCACAGCTAGGAAAACAGAGGTCGCAAGAGGTGAGATAACTGGGTGGGCAGCACTTGAACACAGGGCATCACCCCGGAGCAGCCCCTGTGCAGCAGGAGGCATGAGAGGCCAGAGAATGCCCACAGGGAACTAGGGAAATCCACCCCAGGGTTAGCAAGGGATGGGCTCCTGCAGTGGGTACTCCTCTGGGATGGCAGGTGGCTGCGAGAGGACCTGTGAAAGCCCACCCTGAGGGGCTGAGGCATCATGGTCAGGATCCCTACTCCCTGCGGGGGTGAGGGCCTGCTGGAGGAGACCACCGACAGTTCCTTTGGTTTCACATCAGCCTGGGAGGCGGGCAGGTGCTCGGGTATCTGTTAAAAGTGAGGATGATGGTGAAGTCACTCATTCTAGTCCCACAGCTGGAAAGAGCTGAGCTCCGACCGGCCTCAGTTCTGCCTCCCAATCCAGTGCTCTTTCTGTCACCTTAGGCAGACCCCTAAGAGTAGGGCTAGAGAAAAGGTTTCCCTGGGGAGGGAAACCAATGATCTGAGAGCAGAGCCCAGCCCAGTGGAGTGCATTATAAGAGTCTGCCCTTCACCTTATCCTATGGGTCCCAAGATGGTCTGATGTGGGATTAAATCAATTCTATATTTTATGGGCTAATTCCTGGATGGATGACTCATAAGTCACAGATGGGGAAAGATTATAGATGCTGCCCCCCAAACCCTTGATTTTAGGATGAAGGAGTTCCCCCAAGTCCTTTCATTATGTTCCGGGGAAATAATACTAATTACCCAAATCACCAAAACCTAAGACCTTCCTGTTTGCGGTTTTCTTGGGGACAGATTTGTCCTGAAAGGCACATATTCAGTGGAGATTCCTTTAGTTATGCAGCAAATAGTTTTGTGCAGTCTAGGCCCTGGGAGTATCCGAACAAACAAGAGACAGAGTTCCTGTCCTCGTGGACTTTATACTCTAACAGGACAGCAGGACAGTAAACAGTGACACGCCCTGCTGTTAGGGCCGTCCGCCTAAGGCAGGAGTGCACGGAGTGTCCAAGGAGCAACCAGGGGGACGGGAGGATGGGAGCGGAAGAGGCTTTGGATTAACAAAGGCTTCCCAGGTGGCTCAGTGGTAAAGAATCTGCCTGCCAATGCAGGAGACAGAGGCTCGATCCCTGGGTCGGGAAGATCCCCTGGAAGAGGAAATGGCAACCCACTCCACTATTCCTGCCTGGAGAATTCCATGGACAGAGGAGCCTGGCAGGCTACAGTCCATAGGGTTGCGAAGAGTTGGACACAACTGAGCACGGGTGTACATAACAAGGAGAACCTGCCCTCCCCTGTGCTTACCTCTTACTAACCACATGCCGTCCTTGTCTTAAAGTCACTGATGTTTCCAAATACTGGATTGGCCAAAAAGTCCATCAAGTCCAAAACAGACTTTTTGGTCACCCCAATAAACTGAAGCTAATGCAATTAGGCCAGGCAAACTTGAAGTGTTCTTGGGATAGTCACATGAGATACTGTATTGAAAGGCCAAGACCCAGACAGAGGACTGGAAAATTGTTATGGATTTTACTACATGTGGCCCCAGGGAACAAAGATCTCTCTTTCTTATGGTCTTAAAACCAAGCCGTACAGCCCATAGAATGCACACACTGGTCCAGAAAGGGCCCAAAAAAGGATGTCCACTGCAGCCTTGTTTGCTGGAGGCCACTGGGTATCCCCTTCTGGGAGAGTGGATGGGAAAGCCGGGCAGGGTTGCACTGCAGAATGACAGGCAGCAGTTGGAGGTAACAGACTTGATGGGTGCACAGTGTCATGATGGAGCTTCACAGCACAGTGCAAAGTAAAGGAACTAAAGGATAAATGAGTGATATGACACCACCATTGGCATGAGCTGAAGAGTCCCCTGGACAGAAAGTAGATCAAACCAGTCTATCCCAAAGGAAATCAACCAATTCATTGGAAGGACTGATGCTGAAGCTCCAATACTTTGGCCATCTAATGCAAAGAGTCAACTCATTGGAAAAGACCCTATTGCTGGGAAAGATTGAGGGCAAGAGGAGAAGCGGATGACAGAGGATGAGACGGTTGGATGGCATCACTGACTCAATGGACATGAGTTTGAGCAAGTTCTGGGAGATGGTGAAGGACACGGAAGGCTGGTGTGCTGCAGTCTATGGAGTTGCAAAGAGTCAGACATGACTGAGCGACTGAATAACAACAAAGAAAACACACGTGAACCACAATACCCAGTTTGCAAGAACTTGCAACACTCACCCCCCTCCCAAAATACACATTAAGCACAATGGAATGGTTGTCTGTTGGGAACAGGAAGGGACCAGAGAGAAAGGTGTGGAGATAAAAGGGAGTCAAACATGCAAGGCATGAGGCTGTGTCCCCAGTTCTCCACAGCGCCACAGAATAAACACACTCCCACTCACACAGCCTCCAAAGGGAGGTGATTAATAATCACTGTCGGGAACACTGATGATTTACAATGGTGAAGTAAACTCTTCTTATCAATGCCTGTTTTTCATGGGGAATTCTTTAGAAGTAAAATGCTGCTGCTTATTAGATCAGCGTTTCCTTTCAGTGCCTGTTCTCCATATTCTAGTCCCAAGAGACATTCCAGAAAGGGGGGAGAAAAAAAGTTCTGTGGTCAAATAAACACTGCATACTAAATTTCCCTCTTGGAGATGTTCCAAGCACATTATTACGTGAACAGTTCTGAGAGATCTGTGTTCCATGGATTAACCCAGTGTTTTCAGCCTTTGACCGAGGGGAACTCCCCATTTGAGTTCCATGTAACTATTATTTTTGTCAATGGAAATGGTCCAGAGGCTGCACTGTGGGAAATGCCACTGGAGGATAAGAGGCAGGTGATTCCAGATTCCAAGTGTAGCCTGGGGCTCCCCCACTCACTACTCTTTCCCAGCATGGCCAGGCCATCCTTCCAGGGCTCTGTTCCCAAGCCACCTTGGACCCAAAGTCTCAGTCACAGTTACAACTGATGGTGGCGAGGATGGTGCTGTCTTCCCCTCTGCTATGTTCCATCTCCTCATTANATCACCTGCCCCCACTCACTACTCTTTCCCAGCATGGCCAGGCCATCCTTCCAGGGCTCTGTTCCCAAGCCACCTTGGACCCAAAGTCTCAGTCACAGTTACAACTGATGGTGGCGAGGATGGTGCTGTCTTCCCCTCTGCTATGTTCCATCTCCTCATTATGTAGGGAATGATCGTTTTCTCTCTAGAATTCAAAGCCAACATCAGTGATTAATGTTGCCTAGTCCTTATTCGGGCTTCCCTGGTGGTGCAGAGGTTAAAGCATCACTAACTAGTTCAATTCTGCTGTCCTTTATGAAAGTCTACCTCTCTTTTCCTCATGTTTCTGATGATCCAAATCAGTTATCACTCACCGGGGTTGTTAGAATGGTTGTCTGCTTGTCTTTTATAAATTCCATCCTCCCTCTTCATCCCTGGTGGCTCAGATGATAAAGAATCTGCCTGCAAGGCAGGAGATCCAGGTTTGATCCCTGGGTTAGAAAGATCCCCTGGAGGAGGGCATGGCAACCCACTCCAGTATTCTTGCCTGGAGAATTCCATGGACAGAGGAGCCTGGTGGGCTACAGACCATGGGGTTGCAAAGGGTTGGACAAGACTGGGTGACTCACACACACAGCCTTCATTCCTCACCTTGCCCTTCCCCATTCTGTGCATCTGTACAATAAGCTACTTCAAATAACCCACTTCCTTAGCACTGTTCCTGAGATCCATCTCCCCTCCTGCCACTGCAGAGAGGTTGTCCTCTCCAGTGTCCAAACCATCACATTTTCTTAGCACACCTTTGGCCTCTATAGTCTCCCTTTCAACATCTCAGCTAAAACCTCTAAACTTCCTTGCAAGCCTATGTGCCTGGGCCCACAGGCCACCTGCCAGCTCTCCCTTACCTGGGCGGCTACAGAGCTAGGTAACCTCTCAATGAAAGCACACGCTGTGCTCTGGGGAGGACCCAGGGGAGCTCAGCGCGTCTCCTCCAGCAAACGGCCACAAAGCTGGAACACAGGCCTCGAAAAATAGCTAAAAGACTGTGTGAAAGAAGCACAGAGGGAGGAAGCTCAGAGGCTACAAGTGACAGGGACCTGATCTTGACAAATTGCTGCAGGTAGGAAGCCTGGAGATGGAAGGTGCCGGGGAGAAGAGTAGGCCTGGTGAATGAGAAAGAGTTCCAGATAGAGAAGGTTACGTTTAAATGAGACCCAAAGGCCACAGTGACCTGGTGGGAAAGAGGAAGCTTGGAGAGGGCTGAAAGCAGAATTGAAGAGCAAACACATAAATTGTAAAAGGCTTGGCAGAGAGGAGGGAGATAAGGCGAGAAGGGGCTCTGGGTAGGGACTACTGGGAATTTATTAAAACGAACTGAATTTATGGTTCAGTACAAGCATCTGTTGATAACGGGGTGAGTCTGGTAAAGAATGTGCTCACTGGCTTGTAGTCAACAGGAAGCCGGGGCAAGATGACAAGGGCCGGGCATTCCGATCAGAAATGTGTCATTCAGGCTGGCCAGCAAGGTTCCGGAGCACAGGGAGGGGCTTACATTTCTTCTGGAGGTCACTTGTGAGGTTAGAAGCAAGAAGTGACAGCCACTCAGTCATGGTCAAAAGGAAAAACACAGCACTGCAACTCCAGATGCAGCTGCTCCAGAAAACAGCACGGCAGTTCTGCGAAAATTAAACATAGGGCTTCTCTGGAGGCTCAGCCATCAAGAATCCACCTGCCAATGCAGGAGACATGAGTTCCATCCCTGATTCAGGAATATCCCACATGCCACGGACCAACTAAGCCTGCGCACCAAAATTACTGAGCCTGTGCTCTAGAACCCGGAGAATCGCAATTACTGAGCCCACGTGCTGCAAATACTGAAGCCCACACACCCTAGAGCCTGTGCTTTGCAACAACAGAAGATACAGCAATGAGAAGCCCGTGCATCACAACTAGAGAGTAGCATCTGCCTCTAGAGAAAAAAAGCCCTTGCAGGAACAGAGACCCAGCACAGCCAAAAAATAAAGTAATTAACTAATAAAAAAATACTAAGCCTAGAAGTAGCATAGGATCCCAGCAATTCCACTTCTGGATATAGATCCGAAAAAAAAAAAATGGAGAGGAGGTATTGAAGAGAGATTCGTACACTGGTGTTCATAGCAGCATTTTTCACAATAGCTCAAGGGTGGAGGACACCCAAGTGTCCATCGACAGATGAATGGATAAACAGAATGTAGTACATACAAAAAACAGATTGTTAGTCAACCCTGGAAAGGAAGAAAATTCTTATACATGCTCCATGGATGAACCCTGAGGCCATTATGCCGAGTGAAATAAACCAATCACAAAAGGACAAATACTGTATGATTCCACTTTTATCTGGTATAGACTAGTCAAGTTCATAGAGACAGGAAGTAGAATGGTGGCTTCTCAGGGCTAGGGGAAGGGAGAATGCAGAGTTATTGTTTAATGGGTAGAGAGTTTCCATTTTTCAAGATGAAAAAGAGTTCTGGAGAAGAATGATGGTCACGGTTGCACAGTGTGAATGTACTTTGTGCCACTGAGCTCTACACTTAAAACTGGATAGGATGGGGTCGTCTCTGGTGGTCCAGTGGTTAAGAATCTGCCTGCCAGTGCAGGGGACCAGAGTTCGATCCCTCATCCAGGAAGATCCCACATGCCACGGGGCGATTATTGACCCTGTGCTCTAGAGCCTGTGTGCCGCAACTGCCAGACCCCCGTGCCTAGAGCCGGTGCAGGAGAAGCCAACCTCCAGCAGAGAAGTCTAAGGCTTGGGGGCCTCAGTTAAGAATCTCTGGGCTGGAGTCTTTTGCAAAGATCCAGGGGCCATGTCACTCGTAAGATATAACCTGTGGTCCAGCAGTGACATGGAGAAGAGAGCTTGAGGAGTTACAGACAACTTTCAAAGACAAATGGAAGGTCCACTCAAGAACTGCCTCTCTGGTGGGTCCTATGATCCAAGTACTGCATTCTCAACAGAGAACATGGAGAGGGACAAGCCAGGGAGGGCTTGGAGTCCCTTCTCCCGGAGGTCCTGTTGTGAAGGGCCGTGGTCTTGATTAATACCAGGATGCCCATTTCCCCTGGAGCCTGAGTAGCATCAAGAGGTGTTGGTGGATGTTGTACCACAACAGACCACACTTCCCACGTCCACCTACCATGTGGTGACAGGCCATCCCCCCAGCCGTGTGTTCAGAGCAAAGATTAGTGAATTCTTCTCTAAGAGAGGCAAAAATAGAATCATCTGCTCACAGTGCCTCCTTAGTGGTTAATGTGGGGAGGGTGGTAAACATGTCAGAGAGTCAGACCTTTTGAAACAGACCAATAAACTGAGAGCCTCACCCAGAGTGGAAAAGTTGATATCATGGGCTGCAGAATTCTTGCATCTTGGGGTTGAGATGGGGGAGAAGTTGTTAGGAACATGATCTTGAGATGTGAAAAATGATCAAGGGACTTATTTGAGTAGTTAAGTTTCTATGATCTGCCCCAGGCCTGTAGGCATCATAAAACCTGGCAGTGCCTTGCTGGGAATTACTTCGTGTCCACAGCTGCAGAAATGTTACACAGAAGACTGGCCAGGAAGAATGGGAATGTATAGTAAACAATCCAAACTCTGAAAGATTTAAGGGTCCTGAGGAAGAAAAGAGAACATGTTCCATTTTAAAGATAAACTTTGATTACTCAAACTTCAGTAGAATTTCAAATGTGTGCAGTATCTGACTTTTTTTTTGGTTGACAACTTATACTGTGGACCTAGAGTTAATTTGGTCTTGCATTGCCTTTTGCCCTCTGTGAGGAACACACTTGAAAACTGTTTTGTTTTGTTTTGTTTTAATCATTCAAGGGTTCTGAGAACTTATTTGAGAGAAATTTTTCTGCTTACAAAATGGTGATCAAAGAAGAACTTGAAGCTCCATGGGAACTAGGAATTAGTTGCTTCTTTGAATTTAGCCACCTGATGCAAAGAACTGACTCATTGGAAAAGACCCTGATGCTGGGAAAGATTGAAGGCAGGAGGAGAAGGGGACGACAGGGGATGAGATGGTTGGATGACATCACCAACTCTATGGACATGAGTTTGAGTAAGCTGTGGGAGTTGGTGATGGACAGGGAGGCCTGGCGTGCTGTAGTCCATGGGGTTGCAAAGAGTCAGACATGACCAAGTGACTGAACTTGAATTTAGCAAAGATGATTTTTAAATTATGAAATTGAAGAGGGTTTGTCATTATTCTCTGAATAGAATAGGGAAGCTATTTGCATTCTCAGTTAATTAGGGTTAAGAGCCATGAGAACTGGGTGAGTGTGTGCCATTTGGGGAATTATCTACGCAAAAGCGTTGTTGACAGAAGATATGTGCCTAGTGCCCTGTGTTCTCTGGACCTGCTTCTAGATGGGAGAATGTTTTGGCAAATGCCACAGTGATTCATGACTATGTTGCATAACTCTATTTTGGGTTGAACAGCTTGGATTTGTTTCAGGTACAATACAATTAAATATGGAATTTATTATTCAAAAATATTAGCTGGAAACAGCGCTTATGTGATTTTCACGTGAAAATGTTCTATTGTTTGGGAACGCATCTTCGCAGGGCTGTCATTTGGGGGAATAAAGAAGTTACGGATGCTGTATTTGATTGTCACCGATGGAGCAGAAGCCCCCTCCCACCTTGAACCTGGTGTATTGGTGGATTTTTTGGAAACACACACCAAAGAATGCCAAGCTGAAGGTCCGTGGCTGACTTCCCAGAGGGACGTTCATCTCCCACTCGCAGTCCGGCTACCCCCAGAGGTGACATGATGGCCAGCATCCCCACCCTCACTCTGTCCCAGCCAGGATGGACCTTTTGTTCCCAGCTGGTCACAGGGGTTGGGTCTGGCTGCTGAGTCCCAAGCCTCACGTTGTGCTTTCAGTCTCAGGACTGAGAATCTGCACAAGATTTATTCTCTGGGCCCTTCCCCATGAGGCCCTGCTTGGACTCCTGCCAGACTCTCTTCTCAGGGCCAAGAATATCCCCTTTTTACTATTTTGTTTTTAGTCACTCAGTCATGTCCAAATCTATTGTGACCCCATGGACTGTAGCCCTCCAGGCTCCTCTGGCCATGAGATTCTCCAGGCAAGAATACTGGAGAGGGTTGCCATTTCCTCCTCCAGGGGATCTTTCCGACCCAGGGATCAAACCTGCATCTCCTGGATTGGCAGGTGGTTTCTTTACACCAAAGCAGCTGGGAAGCCCCAGACACCCCCTAGTTAGGCCCTAATGGCCACTAATGGGCCTTTTTGATTTCTACTTTACTGGACTCCTGGCTACTGCCCATCTAGCACCTTCTCAGTGGGCAGTTTTCTCCTGGACTTCTAGTGATTACTAGAATGGAGCTGTCAGTTTTTACTCCTTTAAATGTTATGCTTTGCTCATCGGCATGAACTCGCTCTCTCAATTCACACAGCCTGGTTGGGTGTCCATGACCAGACACCCCAGGGGATGAGCAAAAATCTTATGGAGATATATTTTACACTGTCAACTAATCATATTATCAACAAATTATGTATATTTTGGTAAGCTTTTTAGCTTGAAATATTCTGTGTTAATTCTGGGACTTAATTTTAATTAATTAACTTCAGATTTTAAAGAAGGAAAAGCTATTGGGCAGCCAGGGCTCTGCTCAGGTCCACACTGTTCAGGAGCCCCATCCCTGGAGAAATAATGTCTCATCTTTGGTTCTACTTCAGCTGACAAAATCTCTTTTGTCAGAAATTTCTCAGAATCTTAAACCACACCAGGGGAAAATAAAACCAGGGGCTAATAAAATGTTTCTAATGTAGACGGTTGGAGCTGAGTCATCCAGTTCGCAGTCACCTAATTTTGAACTGGAAAGGACTGAAGTTATCATCTGGCCCCTTGCTCTTCAAATTGCTTATCTTGACTCACCAGTGATGATGAAACCAATTTCGTGGGTCGTGATCAGATTGCATTTGTTTTGGTTTTTCATGGAATAGAGTGGAAGAGAAGAGGAGAATAGACTGGATCAAAGCGGATCTTGCATAGTAAAACATATTTAGTAAAACTTTGATTTCAGGTGTATGTGTGTACTGGATCATAATTAAAATATATTATTTACTGAGGCTCATAATTAAACAAAGGGTCAAAGTCTCTGATCTTGTCGCAACCCCCTCATTTTGTACCTGGGAAAACCGAGACTCCAAGAGGGGAAGCAACTGGCCCAAATTCTTGAAGCCAACAGGTAGTAATAGAAAGAGAGTTGGAGCTGAAATGTGAACCTCAATTTTCTATTGTAAGTTGGCATGCTCTATTTGATGTTTTTCTAGCCAAACAAGAGGAATTTATATAGGCTGTTGATGTTTAGAAGTGTGGGTCACAAAGACTTGGACAACAGTAGTCACTAAAATGCACAGCAACTGTCACCAATAGGTTGTCATAGGATGAAGATGGGGAAGAGCAAAAAAGCACTGTGAAGTAAGGGGGTAAAAGAGGAGGTCAGAGGTCCAGGAAAGTGAGTACGTTTCATAAGAGTCTTTGGATGACTTTTAGGAAGAGGGAAAGTCTTAAACTGCACAGAAGAAGAAAGTTCTATAGTAATTCACTATTTGGGATCACAAGAGACCATGAGAGGGACAGATAGGGGTGAAGAGTCTATTAAAGTTTCATTTGATAAAAATGGGGCTGTAATAGAAATCTCTCTCTTCTTGATCTAAATCGCCGATTTGTCTGAGAACAGTTGTTCTTTCAATAATCCTCCCGATTGGGCTAGGCATTTAGATTGGTGTGCGTGTGTGCGTGCTCAGTTGCTCGGTCAATGTGACCCCATGGACCGTAGCCCATCAGGCTCCTCTGTAGATGGGATTGTCCTGGCAAGAATACTGGAGTGGGCTATGATTTCCTTCTCCAGGGGACCTTCCCAGGGATCAAACCTGCGTCTCCTGCTTTGGCAGGCAGATTCTTTACCACTGAGCCACCTGGGAAGCTCCTTTGGATGGGTGGTAACTGTCAAATATGTTCCTTCTGACAGCTTTCTTCCTGTTCTCAATGATCTCCTGAAAGGAACAGCCAATCTTATCAGGGTATTTGCTTTTATTTAATAATGTGGCCCCCTAAAGTACAGTGGCACTTAAATAAACACTCACTTAAACATGTATTCTAAAAGGCAGAGTATAAGGATTGATCTAGGTTGACCAGTGAGTATTGATACCTGACTCATTGAATGATTCTCAATAATTGTGGCATAGAGACCATCAGATCTCCTATTAATTTTGGTTTCAGACTCAAATTACTTGAAGCTAGTGATTCTAAGCTTTACTTTCAACACTTTCATAAAAGGCTCAACTTTCACCAAGCTTGGGGACCCAAATATTGCCCCCAGGCTGGCCTTCTGGGCAAATGTGAAGATAATTTAGGATTTCTGTACTTAATTCCATATTTTCAAGGGTACTGAGTTTTCATTTACATCAGTTCCTCTTAAAACAGAGTCACATTTTTAGGTCACTTAGTAAGCGAATCTAATTCTCAGGCGGGTGCTCCATGTTGGCAGCAGCAGCTTTATTTAAGTTGGACTCCTATACATTGTCTGTGAGGCTCTTTTGCATCTGTGGCTCCTTTCCTGCCTAAGATTTCTGCCATTCTTCCACATCTGTGATTTTATTGAGCTCAGTCCAGTTTAAAAATGAAAACAATCTCCCTATGTCTGTTGCCCAGTGTGGGTCTGAATGTTTGTATTTTCTTGAACAAATTGGCACAGTTTCCACCCTAACGCATCGTCTCCTTCGTTTTCAAGTCCAGCATATTGAGATGTCTCAGTGTCTTCTAAACAGAGACTGGCTCCGTGGCAGAGAAGTGCACCAAGCTGAGCCCTTAGGAGCCTTTTTGTTCCCAGGATTCGGGGTCCTCCAGAAGGAGGCCAGCAAACCTCCCACATGATGATGAGAGACCCAGTTGACTGCCTTGAAGTAAACCATCTCCACGCGGCTCTTCAANGAGACTGGCTCCGTGGCAGAGAAGTGCACCAAGCTGAGCCCTTAGGAGCCTTTTTGTTCCCAGGATTCGGGGTCCTCCAGAAGGAGGCCAGCAAACCTCCCACATGATGATGAGAGACCCAGTTGACTGCCTTGAAGTAAACCATCTCCACGCGGCTCTTCAACCTCGTCTAAATAATACGCAAGCACGATGGTGCGGGGCACTTACAAAGTGTTCACACCTTAGTCATTTTGGAGAACACGCTCCCCTCGTGGATGGCGCAATGGAAGCTGAGCGTAAAAAAATCTGTTTTCTTAGCTGATGCCACATTCCGTATATATCCCAAAGTTCTCAGCTTCCTCACTCCCGGTGACCAGGTGCTATGAGTTCACAAGTGCCTCTAGTTAAATAAACACGGTGCAGGAGCCTCCAGGTCGGAGGCATATGAGACGCCTTTACCTCCCCTGCGAGTGCGCTTTGGCTCTAAGCACCAAGCCCTTTATGTCCAAACTAAAGTTTTCTTTATTTGCCAAATTGATTTAAGTGCAAAGACCCAAGGTTCCCTGGGAGATAGACTGCTTTAGATGCTGATACTTACAAAGATGTTCTTAGAACACTCTAGTGCTCCTAGGTACAAGAAGGCACTATGTGTACCAAAGGAGGGTATTCAGGGTGGCGCTGGCATGAGGTGGGCAGAGAGATGGAGCAGAGAAGTCAGAAATACACACAAGAACCAAGAGAGGACTTTTTTTTAGATGACACTTTAAATCAATTGGGAAAGGATGCATTTCCAGAACGAGCACCACCCTACTTCCACCCTTGCCCTCAAACAAATTTCTGATGGGTCAAATATCTAAGTATTTTTTAATAAAACAAAGAAACACTAGGGGAAAAAATGGAAGTTAAAAAATATATATCCTTAGGGAAGAAAGCCTTACTGAGCAAGATACAAAATGTAGATACCATTAAAGTATATTAAATTAAACAATACAAAAATATTTTCAGATTGGAACTATATATATATATATACACATATACTTTTTTATATTAATATAAAATAACAGCAGAGCCATTGCTTACAAGAGAGGTGATACAGGGGAAAGGGGCCTTTGAATAGGAGCCTTCAGGAGTTGCGCATGAGCTGAAGTTAGGTCACTGTGTAAGCAGAAGTAATTTACTAGCATCGGCACAATAAATCCTTGTCACCCACTGGATTACAAAATTTGCCACAAATTGAAGGTGACATTATCTCTATTCTGTTTATGCACACTCGGTCACCTCAGTTGTATCCAACTCTTTGCGACTCCGTGGACCGTAGCCCGTCAGGTTCCTCTGTCCATGGGATTTTCCCAGAAAGAATACTAGAGTGGGCTGCCATGCCCAATCACAAACATATTATGCTGATACTAGTCTTTCAGGGTTTGAGAAGGAATACAGATCCAACTTGGGGTTCAACCTCAGACTAAAGAAGATAACCAGTAATGTTTAATCAAAGGTTATCTAAAACAACAAAGCCTTTCTTTTTCTGTATTATGTTGCCAAGGNGAGCACCACCCTACTTCCACCCTTGCCCTCAAACAAATTTCTGATGGGTCAAATATCTAAGTATTTTTTAATAAAACAAAGAAACACTAGGGGAAAAAATGGAAGTTAAAAAATATATATCCTTAGGGAAGAAAGCCTTACTGAGCAAGATACAAAATGTAGATACCATTAAAGTATATTAAATTAAACAATACAAAAATATTTTCAGATTGGAACTATATATATATATATACACATATACTTTTTTATATTAATATAAAATAACAGCAGAGCCATTGCTTACAAGAGAGGTGATACAGGGGAAAGGGGCCTTTGAATAGGAGCCTTCAGGAGTTGCGCATGAGCTGAAGTTAGGTCACTGTGTAAGCAGAAGTAATTTACTAGCATCGGCACAATAAATCCTTGTCACCCACTGGATTACAAAATTTGCCACAAATTGAAGGTGACATTATCTCTATTCTGTTTATGCACACTCGGTCACCTCAGTTGTATCCAACTCTTTGCGACTCCGTGGACCGTAGCCCGTCAGGTTCCTCTGTCCATGGGATTTTCCCAGAAAGAATACTAGAGTGGGCTGCCATGCCCAATCACAAACATATTATGCTGATACTAGTCTTTCAGGGTTTGAGAAGGAATACAGATCCAACTTGGGGTTCAACCTCAGACTAAAGAAGATAACCAGTAATGTTTAATCAAAGGTTATCTAAAACAACAAAGCCTTTCTTTTTCCGTATTATGTTGCCAAGGGTACATTAGTTCCCCTTTATCTGCAGTTTTGCTTTACCTGTTTTCAGTTACCTGTGGTCACCTGTGGTCCAAAAGTATTAAATGGAAAATTCTAGAAATAAGCAACTTATAAGTGTTAGATTGTTAAGTGTTAGAATGTTCTGTGTGATAAAATCTCCTACCAATAAGTTCCATCCCACCGAGGATGTGAGTCATCTCTCTGTCCAGCACATCCTGCCCTCCCATTGGTCGCTTAGTAGCCAAATCAGTTTTTAGGTCATCTGACTGTCCTGGTAGCCCAATGCTTGTGTTCAAGTAGCCTTTATTTTACTTAATAACAGCCCCCAAATACAAGAACAGTGTTCTTGTACTACGATTCAGATACACTAAAGAGAAGCCATAAAGTACTTCCTTTAAGTGAAAATGTGGAAGTTCTCCACTTAATAAGGAGAGGAAAAAAAATCATATTCAGCAGCTTCTAAGATCTACAGTAAGAGGAAATCATTTATACGTGAAAGTATGGAGAAGGAAAAAGAAATTTCTTCTAGTTTTTCAGTTGCACCTCAAACTAGAAAAGTTATAGCCACAGTGCATGATAAATGCCTAGTTAAGATGGAAAAGGCACTAAATGTGTATAGTAAGTTATTCTAAGAAAGAGAGGGAAAGAGACCACAAGCACATAACTTTTATTAAATATATTGTTACAGTGGGCTTCCCCGGTGACTTAGCTGGTAAAGAATCTGCCTGTAATGCAGGAGACCCAGGTTTGATCCCTGGGTCAGGAAGATCCCCTGGAGAAGGTAATAGCTACTCACTCCAGTGTTCTTGCCTGGGAAATCCCATGGGCAGAGAAGCCTGGTGGGCTATAGTCCATGGGATTGCAGTTAGACACAACTGGGCAACTGACACTCAAAATTGTTCTGAAAAGTGAAAGTGAAAGTCACTCATTTGTGTCCGACTCTTTGTGACCCCCTGGACTATACAGTCCATGGAATTCTCCAGGCCAGAAAACTGGCGTGGTAGCCTTTCCCTTCTCCAGGGGATCTTCCCAACCCCAGGGATTGAACCCAGGTCTCCTACATTGCAGGCAGATTCTTTACCAACTGAGCTATCAGGGAAGCCCATAATTGTTCTAGTTAATTATTATTGTTGTTGATTCTTTTATTATTGTTGCTGTGCCTAATTTATAAATTAAATTTTATCTTTGGTACATATGTATAGGAAAAACATGGTATATACAGGGTTCAGTGGTTTTAGGTGTCCACTGGGGGGTCTTGGAACGTACTCCTAGAGGCTACTGTGTGTGCATGTGTGTGTTAAATCGATTCAGTCATGTTGTGTTGTGCATAACAGTTGTATAGGTGTGTGTGCCAGCCTTCCTGCTTTACATTCAAGTTCAGAGAAACAATGTGCAGATATTTATTTGCACAAAGCAAGTTGCAAAATTAGCCACTTAATGAAGTCATTTTATTCTCAGTGGTGGTGGTGGTGATTGTAACAAACATTGGTGCTCTCAACCCCTCTTGGCAGAGGGCTTCTCCAGCAATTTACTTTCCTCATAACAGGAAAGGGAAAAGGATAAGAGGCAGGTTTCCAGCTTGGGGACCCAAACTCTGACTGAGTTGCTATGATGACCACAGGTAATAAGCATAAATACTCATCATGTTTGGTGTTCAGGTACAGAGTAAAGAGATCCTCTCTGCCCACACTTTCAACATATACACTCTGTCATGCATCTCCGTGTGGCATCAACAGTGTGGGGTTTCCCTCATCAAATGATGAATCAGTCTATTATTTCAATGTTCACAGGACCAATCTGGGATCAATAACATTTCCTAATGACAGAAGGAATCCAAAAGTTAAGATAATTCAAACCAAATAATTTCCAAAAGAAGGAGATCTTTCATTGAACTTGGTCCATTCTTGCCATTCCCAACCAGTGAAACCATTTTGTTCAAATTTTAAAAGTAACAAAATAATTTTTAGGGCTGGAAAGGCCCTTAAATACAGACTAGTTTAACTCTTTCATCTGAAAGGATGAACATACTGAGTCTCACCCAGTTTACAGAACTCAAACAGGCTTTCCCAGTGGCTCAGTTGGTAAAGAGTCTACCTGCAATGCAGGAGACCCTGGTTCAATGCCTGGGTTGGAAAGATCCCCTGCAGAAGGGACAGGCTACTCACTGCAGTATTCTTGGGCTTTCCTGGTGGCTCAATTGGTAAAGAATCCACTTGCAATGTGGGAGATGTGAGTTCAAACCCTGAGTTGAGAAGATCCCCTTGAGGAGGGCATGGCAATATCTCACTCTAATATCCTTGCCTGGAGAATCCCCATGGACAGAGGAATCTGGGGGGGTGAGGACTATAGTCTATGGGGTTGCAAATAGTCAGACATGACTGAGCGACTTTCACTTTTCACAGAGCTCAAACAGGACTTTATCCCACCACTACAGTGCCTCTCAATTTGGCAGTGGACACATTTAAAAAGAAGTCAGCATTTTAAGGCTCATCAATTTTTCTAAAGCAGAGAAAGTTGATAGCTTTGTATGAAGAAATTATGCCATCACCTTTCATTTTTTCCCTTTTTAAAGATCATACTGCAATTTCTCTCTCTTCAACCTCATTTGAGATCGTTCTCTATGATTCAAGTTGTCTTGAAATGAAAAGGGTAAATTGTGTTAAGTTAAAGTTGGGCGAGTGAGAAGTTGATTGGCCATCCTGTCGTCAAGGAAATCAATCTGTCTCTCTCTCTCTGTCTCATGCACACATACACACATCACCATCACCACCACCACACAATCCACCAATTGATACAGTGCCATTTAAACTCTTCATCTGTGGTTTTAAAATTATTTTAAAGTACTCAAGAGCTCTACTCTGAAAATCTGTACAGAACTACTTCAAGGGAGTGATTCCTAGAATCAGACTTAGAGAGGCCTTTTTCTAATTCTGGGGAAACCACCATCCTTCTGAGTCAGTGCTATGTCTCAGAAATGTATGACAGTCTCCAAGGTCAATGTCAAGTCAACAGCAGAATGAAACTGTTGGAAAGAGAGGTTCTTCAGTACCTATTATACTCAGTGCAAGAAGCTATGCACTTAAAAAAAAATGGGGCAAGGGGTGGGAGGAGACCAAGCTAAAAGAAATCACAGAGTGAGATGGAATTGCCTGTTGTTTGAAGTATACATCATCTCCCCAGTCTTCTTTCAGAGGAGTACATCTCCCTGCTCCACCAGTGTCAAGCTTGGCCAAGTAACTTGCTTTGGCCTAACCACACAGCGTGTGCTTTCTGCCCAGACTTTTGGTTTCTGCGTATAACTTGGTTTGGCTGATAGGATGTTGGCAGAAACTTAACATGTTCTTGCACCATTGGGCTTGCTCTCTTGATACTTTCCCTTCCCAAGACGAGCCTGCCCTGGCCCTCCTGCCTTTCCAAGGAGGATGAGGGAAGCATGGGGCACAGCTGCCCCTGCTGAACCTGCAGAAGCCCCAGGAAACCCAGCTGAGGTTCCCAGACAGGCAAGCTCAGACCAGCCAACTCAAGCCAGCCCGTAGGCACACCATCCATAATAACTTGTTCTTTAAGTCACTGCATTTTGGATTAGTTTCTTATCCAGAAATGACAAGCTAATCCAAGGCCACCGAGTAGAATATCTTCATGTACCACATTTTCAGGGTTACATAGCAAACTAAAGAGTGATGAGAAGAACTTGTCCAAAACCATGGGTCTCCTGGCATTTCCACAAAGAATACACATCAATCCCTCTTGAAAATCATCACTGAGAGACCAGCATCACGTGCCCTACAGATAGCAGGGCTCACAAGCCAAGTGGATCCCATTAGGATATACAGTAGGAACACCATAGAACTTTGCTGCCCCTAGAAAAATTATCAGAGGCCTAAAAGTCTGGAAAAAAGCTACCTCAAATCATTCAGCAACTGAGGAGAAGCTGCAAGAGAACAGACTGAAGTGATTAGGACTCCAGCCTAGAAGGACATGGGCTGAGAATCAGTACGATTCAAGTCTATTAAATCTTTAATAGGGTAAATGGTCTGATCATGGGTTTATTTGTTAGATGCCAGAATTTTTTTTTTTTTAAAGGAGCATACTCTGAAGCATAAAAAGGGAAAATAAAGGGGCTATAGATGATAGGGGTGACAGAGGGTGAGATGGTTGGATGGCATCACTGACTCAATGGACATGAGTTTGAGCAAGCTCTGGGAGACAGTGAAGGACAGGGAAGTTTGGTGTGCTGCAGTTCATGGGGTCTCAAAGAGTCAGACACAACTTAGTGGCTGAACAGCAAAATACATATATATATACAGTTATTATTGATTTGCAATGATGTACAGCAAAAACCAGCACAACACTGTAGAAGTGATTACCTTCCAATTAAAATAAATAAAGGAAAAATCTACATAGGATCAGTTCATACTGGTATTCAATTTCTTAAGCTTGGTGATAGATACCTGTTCATTTTATTAATATCCTTTAAATTCTACATGTTACGTGCTCTTTGGCATATATTTCACAATTAAAAGAAAACATGAAGAAATTTTTTAAAAAGGGAAAATAACGGGAGAAAGAAGGGGGAGGCCCGTATTACTCTGCATGGTGAAAAATAGGGTGACCATGTGGCCCAGTCTATCCAGGTCAGTCTTAGTTTCCACTGTTGTCCTGCAGTAAGTATGAGTGGCAGCCCCTGTTACTTTGAAATGTGTACAGTGTCGCATAATAGATGATATGGCCATACAGCTGATGCATATTTTACCCACAGAGTTGAATAAAATGGGCCCAAATAAGGTTTATAAGGGGCTTCCCTGGTAGCTCAGTGGTAAACAGTCTGTCTGCTAATGCAGGAGACGTGAGTTTGATCCCTGGATCAGGAAGATTCCCTGGAGAAGGAAATGCCAACCCATTCCAGTTTTCTTGCCTGGGAAATCCCATGGACAGAGGAGCCTAGTGGGCTACAGTCCATGGGGTCCAGAAGGAGTCGGACACGACTGAGTGGCTAAAAACCAGCAACAACAAAAGCTTAGATAAGATCCTGGGGAAAGACTTGCCGTGGGTGGTCCAGGCAAATTAGACTGAGGTGAGGAGGGCCACGGCCTCCCTGCAACACGCCTTGGTACAGTGATCAGAGATGGCCAAGGCACCCAGCACCTGAACCAGCTGGTTGGGCTTTAAAGACTGGGAAACAGTGTTTTTCAGGCTAGCGCCATGCACCCTGGGCCACCTGGGATCTTCTCGAGGAGAAGATCCAGCTGTACAGTTGGGCATACTCTTTGTGAATCCTCAAAAGTGATAAACACAGGCAACATGCCCATTCTTGTCATTCCTTCCATGTCACTTCAACACACACAAATCAAAATACATGGGAGAAGAATGGAGTTTTCTTCTTACCCACTCAGAGGTCCATATTGCTTTCTGAGCTCCATGTGGCTTTCCCAGAAACCCTGCAGAAAACAAGCACTATAGTAAAAATCAGATGAAACAGAATTTCAAATATTTCAACTTCTTCAGGAAAAAAGTTTACAATCACGAGAACACAATTACATCAACCATAAAGAAATAATCGAAGCGGTATTGTTTTCAGAACTATTTCAGTTCTCAGTACTCCAGTACTTTGGAGTATTAGAATAAACTAGTGGCTTGAAAAAATAATATTGCCAAGAGACAGTCACTGTCAAGCTGTAATGGACAGATGAGATCATCTGTACTTATACTATTTGTGTATAATTGCTGCTAAAATATTTGAAAAATGTTTGCTTTCTCAACTATGCTAACATTCCCCTCTGCAATTTGGTTTATATTATTATTATTTTTGGCAAAGCCTCTTTTCACAGCCACTATAGGCATAAATGTCTGCTGAGTGTACCCAAATTATCACAAACTCTGAATTATGATCCAAGTTAAATTTTAACTAAAATCAACATATTCAAGGCATAAGAACCTTAGAGCTACTTTATAAATGAGACATGTTTTGGGGTGGGAAAGGAGGGTTCCAGGATATATACACAGCGTGGAGTAGGGTCAGAAAAATGCTTGACTCACTGTATTGTTGAGATGGGGTCTGTGTGGATATATACAGGGGGAAAGTATGGGTTAAGGGTTGAAAATGGCTGGATCCATTGTGTTATGGGAAAGAAATAAACATGAAAACATGCTTCAGTTGGGATGAAAGTAGAAGAGACTTGTGCTGTGGGAATGGAGTGGACAGGTAGACACATAAAGGGTGGGTGAGAGTAGAGAGTTGGGAAAGTAGAAGAGGTGGATGTTCTTAATGAAAATCCATCCCAGGCTCTTTCAGTCTAGCTCCACCATCTAGCTGCTGTTCAGTTGCTCAGTCTTGTCTGACTCTGCAATCCCACGGACTGCAGCATGCCAAGCTTTCCTGTCCTTCACTATCTCCCAGAGTTTGCTCAAACTCACGTCCACTGAGTCAGTGATGCCATCCAAACATCTCATCCTCTGTCGCCCCATTCTCCTCCTACCCTCAATCTTTCCCAGCATCAGGGTCTTTTCCAATGAGTTGGCTCTTTGCATTAGGTGGCCAAAGTATTGGAGCTTCAGCATCAGTCCTTCCAGTGAATGTTCAGGGTTGATTTCTTTTAGGATTGACTGGTTTGATCTCCTTGCTGTCCAAGGGACTCTCAAGAGTTTTCTCTACCACCACAGTTCGAAAGCATCAATTCTTCAGTGCTCAGCCTTCTTTATGGTTCAACTCTCACATCCATACCTGACTACTGGAAAAACCATAGCGCCACCTCCATCTAAGCTTGCCATATATTAATACCAAAGAAAGCTCATATGACTATGCTGCTGCTGCTGCTAAGTCGCTTCACTCGTGTCCGACTCTAGGACCCCATAGACAGCAGCCCACCAGGCTCCCCCATCCCTGGGATTCTCCAGGCAAGAACACTGGAGTGGGTCATATGACTATAAAAACAGTCAATGAAATGACTATGTTCTAGCAAGAACTTGGCAGGATTTGCCCATATGAGAATGAGCAGCTAAAAAGGAGCATATGTGGAAATTAGCCAAAGGCAGGCACAGTGTTCTCAGCACATCGACAGGGATATGGTTTAACTTAACATGTTGATACTGAATTAATTCAGTCAAGTCTGAATGCAACTGATCATTTCCCCCATAGAAATTTGTGAAATGGATTTGCTTTAATTTCCTATCTGGTTTGTTGTTGTGTTTTGACACTTAGAAATGTCTTCATACTTGCTTCACGGAGCTGGTGGGGAGCCTTGCTGCGATGCTGTTTGTGGGCTGAAAGTTGTGGCCTGGCCACCTCTGAGCTAGAAAGGAGAGAAGGAGGTGTTAAAAAAAAAAAAAAAAAAAACACTGGGAAGAGAGAAACAACAATAAACAGTGGGAAGGGGTGTTGAACTGAGAAAGGGACAAAATGGAAAAGAAGAGAAACTGATGAGAAAGAAAAGGGACAGAAATAGCATATGTTATTTTCTACCTGACGCCAAGGGCCAGCCTTTCCGGGGGCAGGGGTGGGGAAAGCCTAAAGAGATCTTAGAGGGGTGTTATCAGGACTGGCCCCAATTTAGTCCTTCCTGCCTTTGTTTGGCTTAGTGGCTTCACATGTAGGATCTGTAGCCTCCTAATGTTGGGTCTGGTGGCAGCACCCCCCACAGGAGTTGGCAGAATAAATCATCTGGCTTCTGAGAAAATCCAACGTGAAAAACAAAAATAACCTGCGAAGTCCCAGGGCTTTATCTCTAAATGCCCAGAGGGCATTCGAGTCATTCTGGCAAATCAAAGGCACCTCCCTAAACCAGCTGACCTCCCGACCTTTTATTTTCATGGACTCCTGGCCATTCTCCCTGTTGTCTGGCTCCAAACTTAAAGACAAGTTGACTCATTCTGCCTTGACTTCTCCTCATCTAAGCTGCCATGAGAGTTACTAATTTTGCCCCCAAAGTTCTTCTCTTTCGCTCTCATCTCCACCCTGGCCAAGTCCTCACTGCTTCACAGCCAGGGCTCAACAACTGCTGGATTCTACAGACCTGCTCTAAATTTTGCAGAGAAACCTTCCCCTTTGGTGTCCCCCTCCTACTCCCCAGTGTTGGGACACACGCAGCTCCTCACTTGCCTTTCTGAACTGTCAGTGATCTAAGTAAGTGTTAGTCACTCAGTCTTTGCAACCCCATGGACTGTAGCCCACCAGGCTCCTCTGTCCCTGGGAATCTCCACCCAAGAATACTGGAGTGGGCTGCTGTGCCCTGCTCCAGGGATCTTCCCAACCCAGGGATCGAACCCACATCTCTCACATCTCCGGAATTGGCAGGTGGGTTCTTTATCACTAGTGCCACCTGGGAAGCCTGCTCTTCTCTCTTTCTCACAGCAGTGTTCCCTGGTGTGCTCCCCAATCTCCGCTTTTTCGTCCAGGCTGCTCCCCAAGCTGTGCCCTGTTTCTCATATGGTGCCATCGTGCACATCATTGCTCCCACCTGGTGTGGGTCTCCTTGTCTGTATGTCTATTGCTCCTGAAGACCCCCTCCTCCAGGAAGTCCTCCAGGATGACTCTACCCCTGACAGATCTCCCCCTCCTCTGAAGGACAAACCACAGCTGCCATGTCTACCACCCACACTAGTGCTAGGGCATGGGCAACTTTTACTTTCTTCCACATCCCAGGGCCCGGCACACTTAGACACTCATTAAATGGGTTTTTGCATGAATGACAGAATACCAGGACTCTATATGCGTTGATGAGCGATCAGTGATGGATCGTTCTCATCACATAAGAACTGATGCAATTCACACACAGACCTCCCTGAGTGTGGGCGACCTGAATGGAAGCAATGCTTTGTGGATAAAGCTGCTCTCAGCTCAGAGCATCTTATATCAGAAGACAGTGGAAGGCAATCCTTACCTGGCGGAAAAACGCTAAGTTTCCAATAAAAGGAGAAGGCTTGGGATGTGCGATGCCCAACTTCTCTAGTCTTGAAAACGCTGATGTGGAGTACCTGAGGGGAAAAGCATGTTTTGAAAACTGAGACAAAGGTTCACACTTTTGGCCCTATCAGATACCAGATATCAGCTCTCCAGATGTAAGGACAGGAGAAGTTTCCAGGTGACGACATCTTAGGACTGACGAGGTAGAGGCCTAGAGGTCTGCGAGTGGCATGAGCTCAGTAAATTCCTCTTGATTAACAGGCTAGAGATTAAGACATCCTCAGATGTCTTAGCTGAAAGTCCCTTTAGAGATGATGTAGCCCAAACACCCCTTCCCCACCTACAATTTCTCTCAATCAACAGTATTTAAAACTGCACTTTGGGAATTCCCTGGCAGTTCAGTGGTTACGACTGCACTTTTACTGCCAAGGGCCTGGGTTCAATCCCTGGTCAGGGAACTAAGATTCCACAAGCTGCACAGCCTGGCCCCACCCTACCTCCAAAAAGCTGCACCTCTGCCCATTTCTGCTCCTCAACCTTTAAATCTACCATCAACAATTCTCTCGCAAGGTGAGGCGAGAAAAGTAACATCGGCAAAAATCACTTCCCTGCACAAATCTGTGGTTTTTCTTGGTCAAATTGACCCAAGCACATAATTTATCCCTCGTCACATTCCATGACCTAATAGAGAAAAGTAAAAAAACAAGGAAGGAGGGGACACTCTGTGGAACAAGACCTCGTCACCAACCGCTTGCAAACCCTCTATGTCTTTGTTTCCATGGCCTGAGACCATATGGGAAGCATATTTTCCTAGCCCCAAATCAGGAAACATGGCCCCACAGATGTCTGTGCCACCATCCAGGAGAAAGTGACAGTTTGAGAAGTGCAGTGTTGCAGTCAAAACGTTGGAATTACTAGGATATTTCAAAGGTTTATGGGAACACAGGGATAACACAGTGAAAGTCAGAACTAGCTTAGAAAAACCTGGGCATATGGCTGTAATCCCTAATCAGCCAGCCAATTATGTCAAAAGTTCAGTTGTTTCAGAAAAATTAATGAATCAAACTGGGTGTTTAGCATCATTCAAAGATCAGCCAAATCTCAATATCGGAGCAAGGGAAAATACAGAGAATATCCATTCGGTCAGACTTCATAGGAACACTGGAACTTGAAAAATCCTGCAGCTCCAAGCCTCACATATCATTAGAAAGAAGGAAAGTTTGCTGTAGACTCTGACCTTCCCGTTCTTGTCTGCAGTCCAATAGGGAGCAGTTAAGCACATTGCAATGAATACTCAAATATTCAGGGAAAGGACAACAGGGTAATTGTTGATTTGCATTACTTTGAGCAATGTTGCCTACCTTTAAAGTGGCCACAGGGAGAATCAAGCCAGGGTGAAAAGAGAAGGTGGGTTCTGCTCCCAGTTCTACAGACCAAGGTTTCCACTGAGTGGCGGCACTGTTGGGTTTGAATGGGTCCCCAGGACATCACATTTAAGTCCACATTCAAGGGTAATTACAAAACACACTCAAGAGCCTCGTGTGAATTACATGGACTAGTCATGCCCACATTCCTCTTCATTAGTGTGTATGCCAAAGGTTGACAGCAGAGTGTGTAAAAGTATTTCAAGTAGACGGTGATGTTTTAAATAACCCACTTCACACTTAAGACGAAAGACCAAAGGTGACTTACCAGTCTACTTAACACTTCCCTCAACGGCCTCAAATCTGGTTTCTGGTTCATTTTTTCATCAATTTTTATGAATTATTTTCTAAAATGTAATCTCTAATGGGTAGAAAGAAATATGTCGATCTTAGGCCACGTAATTACATCTTAATTTTGTAATTAGATGTCTTGATTGTCTAATTAAAGGACAAGAAGTCTGTGCCTAATTACACATGCTCATTATCATGCAAGCCCATGCCCTAATTATGTAACTCCACTTACAAAAATACCGCTTGTGTGTCTCTGCACAAAATTCAGACATTTCCAAACATATGGCATCAGCAGAGAATGTTCTGGACATAACCATAAACTTCACTCTGCAGCCCAGAGTCAAGTATAGCAGTGAAGCATCTTCAGCTAGGAATGGGCCAAATGTTGCCATTAGTAACTGGAGACCTCGCACTAGAATCAACAGTGAGAGATCTCTGCCTCCAGACTTCCGAGCAGAATTACAAAATGTGCTCCGTTTGTCTTGCTCGCAGCTCCTTCTCTGCATCCATGTTTCATACTCTCCACTCCCAGACTCCCCTGTGTCAGTCTCAATAGGTTCTTAACCCAGAATCCATGGACTCTAGGAATCGGGGGTTGAATTGTGTCACCCCTCCAAAAATCAGCAGAATTCCGGTTCCCAAAATACTATCTCATTTGGAGATAGGGTGGTTGCAAATGTAATTAGTTAAAGATGAAGGACTTCTCAGGAGCGCTGGTGGTAAAGAACCCACCTGCCAGTGCTGCAATGAAAGATGCAGATTCAATCCCTGGGTCGGGAAGATGCCCTGGAGAAGGAAATGGCAAGGCACTCCAGCATTCTTGCCTGGAGAACCCCACGGACAGAAGGGCCTGGGGGGCTACAGTCCACGGGGCTGCAGAGTTGGACGTGACTGAAGCAACTTAGGATTGATGACGGTCATACTGAAGTAGAGTGGATCTCTAATCCCATGGATAANTTCTGCTCCCAGTTCTACAGACCAAGGTTTCCACTGAGTGGCGGCACTGTTGGGTTTGAATGGGTCCCCAGGACATCACATTTAAGTCCACATTCAAGGGTAATTACAAAACACACTCAAGAGCCTCGTGTGAATTACATGGACTAGTCATGCCCACATTCCTCTTCATTAGTGTGTATGCCAAAGGTTGACAGCAGAGTGTGTAAAAGTATTTCAAGTAGACGGTGATGTTTTAAATAACCCACTTCACACTTAAGACGAAAGACCAAAGGTGACTTACCAGTCTACTTAACACTTCCCTCAACGGCCTCAAATCTGGTTTCTGGTTCATTTTTTCATCAATTTTTATGAATTATTTTCTAAAATGTAATCTCTAATGGGTAGAAAGAAATATGTCGATCTTAGGCCACGTAATTACATCTTAATTTTGTAATTAGATGTCTTGATTGTCTAATTAAAGGACAAGAAGTCTGTGCCTAATTACACATGCTCATTATCATGCAAGCCCATGCCCTAATTATGTAACTCCACTTACAAAAATACCGCTTGTGTGTCTCTGCACAAAATTCAGACATTTCCAAACATATGGCATCAGCAGAGAATGTTCTGGACATAACCATAAACTTCACTCTGCAGCCCAGAGTCAAGTATAGCAGTGAAGCATCTTCAGCTAGGAATGGGCCAAATGTTGCCATTAGTAACTGGAGACCTCGCACTAGAATCAACAGTGAGAGATCTCTGCCTCCAGACTTCCGAGCAGAATTACAAAATGTGCTCCGTTTGTCTTGCTCGCAGCTCCTTCTCTGCATCCATGTTTCATACTCTCCACTCCCAGACTCCCCTGTGTCAGTCTCAATAGGTTCTTAACCCAGAATCCATGGACTCTAGGAATCGGGGGTTGAATTGTGTCACCCCTCCAAAAATCAGCAGAATTCCGGTTCCCAAAATACTATCTCATTTGGAGATAGGGTGGTTGCAAATGTAATTAGTTAAAGATGAAGGACTTCTCAGGAGCGCTGGTGGTAAAGAACCCACCTGCCAGTGCTGCAATGAAAGATGCAGATTCAATCCCTGGGTCGGGAAGATGCCCTGGAGAAGGAAATGGCAAGGCACTCCAGCATTCTTGCCTGGAGAACCCCACGGACAGAAGGGCCTGGGGGGCTACAGTCCACGGGGCTGCAGAGTTGGACGTGACTGAAGCAACTTAGGATTGATGACGGTCATACTGAAGTAGAGTGGATCTCTAATCCCATGGATAAAGGAGCCTGGTAGGCTGCAGTCCATGGGGTCGCTAAGAGTCAGACATGACTGAGCGACTTCACTTTCACTTTTCCTTTCATGCATTGGAGAAGGAAATGGCAACCCACTCCAATGTTCTTGCCTGGAGAATCCCATGGACCGGGAAGCCTGGCGGGCTGCCGTCTATGGGGTTGCACAGAGTCGGACATGACTGAAGCGACTTAGCAGCAGCAGCAGCAAGCCATTATGTCTGGTGTCCTTACAGAAGGATGCCTCGTGAAGACATGGAGACACAGGGAGAATGCCCTGTGATAACAAAGGCAGAGATTAGAGTTACGTGGCTGTAAACCAGGAAATACCAAAGGTTGTCAGCAGATGACTGGAAGCTAGGAAAAAGGAGGATGGATTCTCATCTCCAGGGGGATCATAGCTCTGCAAAAAGCCTTGGTTTCAGACTTCTGGCTTCCAGATTTGTGAGACAAACTCTGGTGTTTTAAGCCCATTTTGTGTTATTTTAATATGGCAGCCCTAGGAAACTGGTACACCAGGAATATCCATGAATGAGTTTAGAGTCAATGAAAAAAGATTTTCTGGAAAATTTCCTGTTACCTTAAAAATTATCATTTTGAAAGAAATTTCTTTTTTGTCTCAAATTATGCCACCAAGTCCTGAGCTATTAGTAAAGAACTGGCAGGGACTTCCTGGCGGTCCAGTGGCTAAGATTTCGTGTCTCCACTGCATGGGGCATGTGCTCAGTCCTTAGTCTAGGAACTGAGATCCTGCATGCCACATAAGGAAGCCAAAAAAAAAACACCCAGTTCTGGTGGCCCAGGATGCTAGTAAATCAGATAATATTCAGCCATCATGTGGCTGCCGTGTTGCGATATTTAGAACAGCTTATCTGACCGGAATTAATGCACGTGAATTCCACAATTATGATCTTGAACATCTATCACTGTTTACATTAAGGATACTTAACTTGGAAAATGACAATGGAAAGTATATGAAGTAGCTTCAAATAGCATTCTTTGGTTTTGTGCTTACAACCAAAGTGTCATTTATCCCCCAAAGGATTCAACCCTGCAGTCCCAGTGATGCTCCTTCTACTGTCCGTTCTCAAAAAACAAACAAACAAAAAAACACAAGGAACCACATGGGATTGTTTTCAACATAAGAAATTCCCCAGTACTTTGTCTTCTGTAAGACAAAGCCCTTTCCTGATGTATTCAACAAGAGTGGTCAACCAGTTGCTCAGCCAAAGAAGCCACTCATAATAAACTGAGGGATATTTTGATAAATTGTATATTAAACTGATATATTATAGAGATGACTCAGCTGGTTGAATTGAAGTGAGGGTCATTCAGTCCTGTCTGATTCTTTGCGACCCCACTGACTGTAGCCCTCCAGGCTCTTCTGTCCATGGGATTCTCCAGGAAAGAACACTGGAGTGGGTTGTCATTCCCTTCTCCAGGGGATCTTCCTGACCCAGGGATCGAACCCGGGTCTCCTGCATTGCAAGCAGATTCTTTACCATCTGAACTCCCAGGGAAGCTGAGATTAGAGCCAAAGCAGTAGAGAGTCAAACCATGGTCTGCTCTACAAGTTTCCCTCACTGTTTATCTTAAGCTGCAGCCATAGAGGACTTGGCTTTTCCCTGCTTTTGGGAGCCACAGATCCTCAGTCCATTCTTTATGTCTTCATGATCCCTATCAAAGAATTTCTACTTAGTGAGCTGCTTTTGGAAATTTCGGAGGCTAGTGATATTTTTTGAAATAGTGGAAGATTCCTTTGGCAAATAGCAATTTTCCTGGGATAAAAATCATGGTGTGCCAGGAAGAGGTGAAGCCCAAGGGTGCCAGGTAGCCCACCTGTCCCACCTCTGGAGAAGAAAAGGCCTTTGTCATGCTTACTCTCCTTGTGACTCACACAGCCATTAAATGCTGACCCAGCAATTCCATAAAAGGCTGTGTGGCTACATGGGAAACTTTACTAGATAAGGACTTACATTTTTGGCTCTTCAAAAGATTTTAAGACACAGGAGCAGAAGATGAGGTTTGCCAGCTTTCCAGAAAATAAATCCTGAAATGCTTGACAGAAATTTGGGCAAAAGAGCTAGAAATAGCAGGGAGAAAGCCTATTCCTGTTTTATTAAAATTGTAAATTTTTTCTGAGTGTATTTTTATGTATTTGAGATCCTAGTCTCTGTAATTTTTTCTATTTCTTTACTTTTCTACTTTTTCCATTCAACATAAGGAAGACATCTTCGTATTATAAATCCCTTATGAATATTATTTTTATGGTTGTATATTCCTCTTGTGGACATATCAAAGTTTATTAAACTATCTTTATTGTTAAATATTTAGGATGTTTTCAGCTAATTTAAGTTAGGCCAATACAACTTTATACTTCAAACTCTTCCAATATTTTACACATGAAGCTTTTCTGGATCTGAAATCCCCGAGTCACTGGTTTTAAACACTGGCGTGCAATACCAAATTGTTTTCCAGAAAGTTTGCCCCAGTTAGTCTCAGTGTCAGGGTACATCCATTTCACCAAACACTCTCATTAAATTTTTCCGGGTTTTGTAGACACATCCATGTATCAACATCTCGATATCTGTACTTTTTTTGAGCGAAAACATTTTTTGCCATTGCTTTCCCTCCAATTTCAAAAATATTTTCCAACTTTGAAATTCCCCTATGTTTCCCCCTTATTTCCATTACAGTTTATCTAGGGGGCAGGCAGAATTGTGCTACACTGATTGGTAAAAGAATTAGTTGGGAAACGAACTGTCATCAACAGGTGACTTGCAGGCTGACGGCAAGCACGTGATTGGGCAGGAGAGGAGGACACGCAGATGAATTCTGAACAGCTTTTGTTTAGCAAATAACTGGCTGCAGCCTTGTTAGCTGACTGGATTGTTTTCTTCTTCCTTCCCCTATTCTTCCCCTACAACAACACTTAAAGGAACTGTAAGTACACAAATTGCTTCTTCAATCATGTCTCAGGACAGGAGTTCATTGGAAATAGAATTTCTCTATGAGATCGTCTCAGTTCCTCTTGTAGTGCCTCATTCTTTTTTCACATCCTCATCTGCACATTTGGTGCCCTCTCTTGAACCCCGCTCCCTTAAGACCTTGCCCTCCGGACTGGAAGCATCCAGTGTGCGTTCACTCATGCGTCAGTTAGTAGCAGTTAGAGAAGCTCATAGATTATAAAGATTATAAACTGCAAAGCAGAATGTTCATTAACTTATAAGAGGAGGTGTCCTTTTCCAGAAACAAGATGCTGATGTATCTACTCAGAGTACTTCCTTTTCAGGCACTTGAGAAGTCAAATCAATCATCAGAGGGTGATGTGTTAAGGCAGGTTCTACAATAAGAGGTGGCTCATCAGAAAACATATGTCACTGGGACCCTGGGAAAAATAATTCTGCCCCACAGCTGAGTGCACTTCTATTAAGGGTTGGCAAAGAGACCCACCCCTCTCTCCACTGATTTATAAGGCTGCCTCCATCCATGTCCAACTCTTTGCAACCAACCCTATGGATTATAGCCTGCCAGGCTCCTTTATCCATAGGATTCTCCAGGCAAGAATACTGGAGTGGGTTGCCAAGCTCTCCACCAGGGAATCTTCCTGACTCAGGGATCGAACCTATGACTCTTACGTCTCCAGCCTTAGCTGTCAATTTCTTTGCTATTAATGCCACCTGAGAAGCCCTGGATCCACCCTACACCCTAGAAATATCGGAGCTCTGATGTATTCTGACCGTTTGACTTGTCCCAGTGCCTCACTATTTTAACTGTTATAACTCTGTAACACCTTGTAATATCTTACTTTCTCCCATTAATTTTAGAATTGATTAGTCTAGTTTGATGAAAAATCCTCTTGGAATTTTTATTGGAATTGCATTAAATTTATAAATTAGTACCAGTGTTGTTACAACCCTGAGTCTTCTCATCTGTGTGTATATCTCTCCATTGACTCATTCTCTGTCCTTTGTAACATTTTCTAATTTTGTGCACAGAGAGGATCTTTTTGCTGTTTACATATATTGGGTTACTTTTATTGCTCATGTGTAGGAACATCATTTGTGCTTTATGTCAGTCTTGTAATCAAGATCCTTCTAAAATGTATTATTAGCTCTTCTGGTTTACATGTGGATTCTCTTTGATTTCTTACACTGACAGTTATATTTTATACAAACAATATCAGTTTGTTCTCTTTTTCCCCTAATCCCTTTATCTCACTTTTCATTTTCTTGTCACACTGACTAAGACCTTTAGTACAATGTTTAAAAGATGCAGTAAGAGAGAACATCTTTTTCTTGTTCCTGACTCTATAGGAATGGATCTCATGTTTTAAAATTAAGTGTAAGATTTTGCCATAGATTTTTAACAGGCACCCCTTATAAAGGACATTCCTTCCATTCCTAGTTTGCTTGGAAAAGTTTTCCTTGAAGAGTCTTGCTATAGGTTTGTCTATCTTTTCAAAGCCCCAACTTTCTGCTTTTGTCACTCATTTCTACATTTCTCTTTTTGCTGTTTTTATGTCTGTTTCATAATTTTATGCTCATTTTTTATTATGATCTTCCTACTATTTTCTTTGGGTTTATTCTTAGTTCTTTATTTTATTTATTTTTTCTTTTAGCTTCTTAAGTTAACAACGTGGCTCACTTATTTTCAATATTATTTTATTTCTAATAAATGCATTTAAGAATATAAATCTCCCTCTTCTTACTTGTTTAGCTGCAGCCCATGTATTTTGAAACGTACTACTTTCATTGTCTGATAGTTGCATTCTAATAGGAGACTTTTGAATATAAAATAAGCTGTAAGATGTACACAGGCAAAACTCAGTGGGACAGATATTCTGGAGTTGAATTTCCCATTGTTTTTCAATTCTGTTCAACCCTATCCATGAAATTAAGTAACAGTCATTATAATTTGTTCCCAAAGATTCAGGAAAGGAGACTGTTTACAATCTTCACTCTTCTGGGAAAAAAAATAGCAGACTACTGAACAAATACACAAATATCTGACTGATGTGCAGTTCTTTTCTCCAATAGTAGAAGAACCACAAAAACGTTGCTGTTCAGTCGCTAAGTGTCCGACTCTGTGGCCCCATGGATTGCAGCATGCCAGGCTTTCCTGTCTTTCACTGTCTTCCACAGTTTGCTCATTGAGCTATTAGTCTGACAACAATTTTATCACAGCACAAAAAAAATGCATTTATATCAACAAAGAGAGGCTGCCCTAGTGGCTCAGACGGTAAAGAATCCACCTCCAATGCAGGAGACCTGGGTTTGATCCCTAGGTTGGGAAGATCCCCTGGAGAAGGGAATGGCAACCCACTCTAGTATTCTTGCCTGGAGAATTCCATGGACAGAGGAGTTTGGCAGGCTACAGTCCATGGGGTCGCCAAGAGTTGGATATGACTGAGTGACTAACATGCACACTCACCATTATTATAATTTTTAATCTTCCCTATGTACCAGAGATTATGCCAAGAACTCTCTACATTCTGTATGAGCCTTCTAACAATTATATAAATGTAGGCATAAATATTCTTCTTATATTACTGACTAAGAAGTTACTGCTTAAGGAAATTAATTAGCAGCCCCAGGTTGGCAGGGCTGCAAAGAGATTGAGGCGGAGAGGAACCCAGGTCTGCCACATTTCAAGCAGGTGCCGTGTGAACCCTACTACCCTGTTTCTTCCTGTCCTCTAAGGTAGGGTGTTGTTGACAAACCACTGCATGAGAACGAGCAGAGGCTATACTGAGAACAAGGGCAGGCAGGTTTCTTAGAAACCAAAGGTATAATTATAACAGATACTAATTAACTGATGACCATAATGAGAGAGAGAGCGTCTTTGCCTTTCTAAAGCTGGTGCCTTCACTTCTGCTTTTACTCAGAATTCTCAACTGTTTCTTTTTTCAGTTGCACCAATTTCTCCTTTTCTACTGGATCACTGCTATCAGTATACAGACATATTCTAGTGTCTTCTATTTTAAAGAAAAGTAAAGCAGCCTCCTGTGATTCCAGCCCTTTCCTTAGTTTCCCATATTTTTCATCTTTTCTTCCCAGTAAAACCTCTTAAAAGCATCATCTAGACCTGTTCTCTCCCTCTTCTATACCCTATTCTCTTCTCCATCTTCCCAACTAGGTTTCTGCACCCACCACTTAAGTGGAACTGGCCTTGTCAAGGTCACCTGTCACTTGTCCAAGGTTTTGATCTTGTCATTCTAGTAATTTCTAGCTAGTTTTGTTTTTATTTTTTCCACTTGCTCTCAGCAGCATTTTGATACAGATAAACACTTCCTTCTTCCTGAAATATTCTCTTCTCTGGTTTCCATGACATCACCCCTCCTAACTCAGGGGCTGGCCCTCAGAATCTTCTCTGGCTTCTTTCCTTCAGTTAGTCCCATCACTTTCAACACCATCTATATGTCAATAACTTCTACGTTGCTATCTCTAGCCCCATTCTCACCACTGAACTCATCTCTATCCAGACATCACCTTGGCTGCACTCTTTTGATGTTTATTAGGCTTTTTTTAAATTTCATAATTTGTTTGCTTATTCCCTTGTTAGGCTCCCCTTGTAGCTCAATCAATAAGGAATCCACCTGCAATGCAGGAGACCCAGGTTTGATTCCTAGGTTGGAAAGATCTTGTAAAGAAAGAAATGGCAACCCATTCTAGTATTCTTGCCTGGGAAATCCCATGGACAGAGGAGATTCATGGGGTATGATCCATGGGTTCACAAGAGTCAGACATGACTTAGCAACTAAACCATCACCATTCCCTTGTTGTTGACATGTAAATTATTTTCAATTCAGTATAATTCAATTCAATACAGAATTCTACAATAAATATCTTTTGCATATGAAGCATTTTACCATATGACTTTAAAAATTAAGTTAGATTTCAGATCATTACGTGATTGATCAAAGCTATCATGGCTTTAAAGGTCCTTGAACATACTGATGTGAGAGTTGGACTGTTAAGAAGACTGAGCGCCTGAGGAATTGATGCTTTGGAACTGTGGTGTTGGAGAAGACTCTTGAGAGTCCCTTGGACTGCAAGGAGATCCAACCAGTCCATTCTGAAGGAGATCAACCCTGGGATTTCTTTGGAGGGAATGATGCTAAAGCTGAAACTCCAGTACTTTGGCCACCTCATGCGAAGAGTTGACTCATTGGAAAAGACTCTGATGCTGGGAGGGATTGGGGGCAGGAGGAGAAGGGGATGACAGAGGATGAGATGGCTGGATGGCATCACTGACTCGATGGGCATGAGTCTGAGTGAACCCTGGGAGTAGGTGATGGACAGGGAGGCCTGGCGTGCTGCGATTCATGGGGTCGCAAAGAGTCGGACCCGACTGAGCGACTGAACTGAACTGAACATACTGAAAACTGTCCCTCAAAACTCTACTGATTTCCAGTCACACAGGTGTGTACAGAAGCATTGAGTTCAAAACCAGGAAGCTGTTTGGGGCTCTTAAAGTGGTAATATGGAGAGCTCACTGTGCCCTGGCCAGTCCTGCCTAAACTTACCTTCTCCGAGCCAGCCTGGTGGATTGGATACTGTCCAGTACAGCTGCCCCTGGGTATCAAGGCAGTGGGGTCACCCACTGGAGCGTTTTGGAAGTTCTAGCCCCGAGATTAGGGGAACCTGGAAATGCACTGCTGTCTGCCCATTTAGTGTCCAAAATCTCTGGGTGATCATAGTTTTATTAGGCGTTTTAAACTTACATCTAAATCTGAACTCAATTTTCCCCCTAGAACTCTATCTCCTCTTTCATCTCTGTGTCACTGTTACAACCATAAGCCACCAATTACTCAAACCAGAAACCTCTGAGACGTGGTGCGTGCTGACATGCTAAGTCGCTCAGTCATGTCTGACTCTGTGCAACCCCATGGACCATACCCCGCCAGGCTCCTCTGTCCATGGGATTCTCCATGTAAGAATACTGGAGTGGGTTGCCATGCCTTCCTCTAGGGGATCTTGTCAACCCCGGGATCAAACCCTCATCTCTTAGGTCTCCTGCATTGGCAGGTGGGATCTTTCTCACTAGTTGGGTATGTAATTACTTAAAATATGACAATCTTTCCCAACTGGAGGGTTACACATCTCCACCTTATTTCCATAAGGCTTCATCATGTGGCTTTCTTTGGTCAACCAATCATGAAAAGACACCATGTGTGCTACATCCAAGTGGAAGCTTTGAGAGCCACACACGATGAGACTTTTGTCCTTTTCTGTCTGCCCTGAGGCCTGTAGTCTCCCAGATGAGAGCTGTTCCTGAAACCTGGGTCCTGCAATGGAGATGATGAGGGGTAAAGAAGGAAGTGGTCCATGACAGATGTTTAGCATGACCAAGAAATAAATATTTGAGTATGTAAATCACTGAGATTTGATGTGGGCATGAAGGGAGTCAGTTGTTACCCAGGCAGAACTTATCTGAAGCTGACTGATTTTAGACATGCTTAATTTTTCTCTTTTATTTTTCAAACAATCTATCAGCAAATAATTTTAGCTCCATCTTCAAATTAGCTCCATCTCCATATATGCCCACTTCTCTCCATCTATTCTCTTTCTACCCTGGTATAAGCCAGGGTTATTTGCTAGCATCTTGATATGCACTTATCCACTGAGCCATCAAATCTGCTCCTGGGAATTTGCTCTACACATATACTTTTACATAAATATGTACTGAGGTATTTATTTTTAATGTGTTTATAACAGCAAAAAATTGGAAACAACCTAACTGCCCATCTGTTTAAATAAATTATGATGCATCCATTCAATAATATGCTTTGCAACGGAGATGGAAAGTCATCAAAATACGCTCGTACGTGAAAGTAGTAAGATGCGGAAAATTGAGTTTAGTGTGCTTCCATTTATGTAAAAAAAATGAGAAGAAAAAAAAACCTAACATTATTTATATTAGCTTTTATGTTTATTAAAAACATCTCTGTAAGTCTCAATAAGGAGTTAATTGAAGAGGTTACCAGCTGCACAGAGGGAAGGAACAGTGGAGATGACAGTGGGCAGGAAGGAGATGTTTAGTTTGATGTTTTAGTGTGGAAAGTGCAAAAGTAGACGAAAGAGTAAAATGAATTCCCATGTACCTACCATTCTAACAATTAGCAACGTGTGGCCAGTCTTGTCTCAGCTTTACACGCCTACTCACCTCATGCCCAGACGTTTTTGAAGCAAATCTATGACATCACATCATTCCAACTGTAAATATTTCCGTACCCCTTTGCTAAAATATGACTCTTTCCAAAAATGACCACAGTATTACTATTAGAATTAGAAATAACAATAGTTCCTTAGTATCTTCAAATAGCTAGTCAGTGTTTCAATCCCCCGGCCGTCTCACAATTTCTCTTTATAGTATGTTTACTGAGAATCTAAGGTCTACAGTTTGAATTGGGTCATCTGACTTTAGACTCTCACTCAGTAAACATACTACAAAGAAAAACTGTGAGACAGTTGAGGAAATTGAAACACTGACTAGATATTAGAATTGGGTCAGATGTCTCGTAAGTATCTTTAAGTCTTTAAATCCTCCTTCCTATCCCACCCCCACCCTCATTTTCCCCCTTGTATTTTTTACACAACAAAACCAGGTGGTGTCTCATAGGGCTTCCCACAGTCTAAATTCTGCTGGTTGCCTCCCATGGTGTAGTTTAGCCCTTTCTTCAGTCCTAGTGAAAAGTAGAAGTGTTAGTCTCTCGGTCGTGCCTGACTCTTTGCAACCCCGTGGACTACAGCCTGCTGGGTTCCTCTGTCCATGAAATTCTCCAGGCAAGAATACTGGTGTGGGTTGCCATTCCCTTCTCCAGAGGACCTTCCCGACCCTGGGACTGAACCTGGGTCTCCTGCATTGCAGGTGGACTCTTTACCATCTGGGCCACAAGGGAAGCCCCTGTAGCTGGATCTAAACCCTTGATTCCTGAATCCGTCTGCACCTGGAGAAGCTTCAAACACTTCTGGTGCCTGTGTGCCATTCATCCCATCCCCACCCCTACCCATGCGCCGAGGTAGTAACTTAATTACCTGGGGTGTGACTTGGGCTTTGGAAGTTTTATAAGATCCTCAGGCGTTTCCAGTGTTCAGCCACGTTTAGGAACCACTGATCCAGAGGCTTTTTCTTCAAGACTACACCAGAGGAGGTTCATAATCTACTTGTCTCTTGTATTATGACCTGAGCAGCTGTGAGGATTATCACCTGAATCCATTTATGCACCACGGGCTGCAAAGTCATGTTATTCCTTCTCCATTTACCAGCTGGAATAATTCTGAATTGGCCCTCCTCTGCTAGGGACAGTTCACATGAGAAAAGTAGGATCAGCCTCGATTCTTTGCTTTTATTGTTAGCGTTCGAAGTAGTGAGTTGATTCTGTAGCATCTTACATTGGGTACACACGCTATTTTTGTATCATTATGAACTCATGAATTTAAATTTACTTGATGTGTTTTGATCCACTGCCATGATTCAGCCCCCACACCAACTTCTACTGTGTGCAGATGACTGTGTTTTAGAGTATTTTGATGTGTTTTGATCCACTGCCATGATTTTTCTGTTCATCAGATTGTCCCATCTTTGGCTAGGGGGAGCACGTATAAGTTTGTTCCTGAGTACTTTTGGGGAGAACAGCCTCCCCACTTTCTGAAATGAAAAGTTGTTCCAGGTACATCTTGTACATTTCTTACCCTAGACCTGAATCAGCCATTTTCCTGAGAAACTGTGTTTCCTTTCAGTAGAAAACTGTCTAGGGGCCATAACAGGAAGAAGACGTCTCACTCTATTTTGGTAATACTTCATGATACTATGTTTGAGATTTCAACCAGGTGGATGCCGATTCAAACCTTAAATAGATTTTAAAACGTGTTAACTGAACCTCTTGTAATTAGAATTATTTTAAATGTATAGTGATACTTTACATAAAGGACCAATGTGGTGAATCCTATCAGAAATTAAGGAATTGTTTAATCCTTCTCAACTGCATTAGTTTCCTATGGTTGCTAAAGCAAGTAACCACGAGTGTAGTGGTTTAAGATAACACAATTTATCTTGCAGATCTGGGGCCCAAAGTCCAAAATCAGTCTCGCTAGTCTGAAGCTGAGATGTCAGCAGGACTGATTCTTTCTGTGGGCCTCTGGAGAGCACCCATTTTTTGCATCCTTAGCTTGCGGCCACATCATTCCAGTCTCTGCTCCCAGACGTCACATCAACCCCTCTGCCTGACTCCTCCTGCCTCCCTCTTATAAGGACCCTTCTGATCACATTGAGGGTCCACCCAGATAATCAGGATACTCTCCTGACCTCAGGACCCTTAAGCACATCCTCAGAGTCCCTTTTGCTGTGTAAAGTGGCATTCACAGGTTCTGAAGATGAGGATGTGGACATCTTTGGAGGCCTTTATTCATCTCCCACACCAGTTTCTATTGTATACAGATAACTGCCTTTTGGAGTGTGCTTGAAAATAAGAAGTGTCTGGGGTGGAGGCTGAGGTTCTCAAGGCTTCCTGTTTAAAGAAAACTGATGAGCCAGCTGCTGGGGAAGGGTGGGGAGGGGCTGCCCAGAGCTACCACAACACTCAGCCTCTGTCTCAGGCACCACTAAACCAGGCTTGGGGGTCCTACCACCCAAACAGATAAGTATTTTAAAGAAAAGACTACAGTTTACAAACATTCGTGCCATCCAGTTGTTGGTTATTGTAGTGCATAGAATTAGCCAACTTTTCCAGCTTTATTTCACCTTGTCAGGGCAGGAGACTTGAGTCAACGAATCTCAATTGGCATTACGAGGTTAACCTTCTAAATCAACATCTTGACAATTTTTGCCATATCTGCAAATCACCTAGGCTAGCACTGGCTTCCCACTTTCTTTGATATAGACATAAATAAAAGGTAACTTTATGTCATGACCATAAATGAAAACCATTACCACTTCCATAAAGAAAAACTATGAGTGAAAATAAACACTTTATCACGGGACATTTTAAAGCCCAGGAACTCCCTAAAGTGGTCTTGCTGGCCATGGATGGTCCACAAGGATGATGCTGGGAAGATGGGGCTCTCAAGGCTGGTCCAAGTGGGCCATGTTTTCGAATGTACTCTATCTAGGTTGCCTTGGCTCAGCTGACAATCTACCGCCACAGCTGGAAAGCAGAGAAGGAACCTCAGTCCTCTCCCAAAGCACTGAAATGTGGAGAATTAGACCTAATGGATCTTATGTATTTCATTTCTAAGCACTAAAGAAAGTTGGTCTGCTTTTGACATTGGATTTACTCCAAATGGCACCCAACTCCAGTATTCTTGCCTGGAGAATCCCATGGGCTGAGGAGCCTGATAGGCTGCAGCCCATGGGGTCGCTAGGAGTCGGACACGACTGAACGACTTCCCTTTCACTTTTCACTTTCATGCATTGGAGAAGGAAATGGCAACCCACTCCAGTGTTCTTGCCTGGAGAATCCCAGGGACGGGGAAGCCTGGTGGGCTGCCGTATACGGGGTCGCACAGAGTTGGACATGACTGAAGCGGCTTAGCAGCAGCAGCAGTGATAGCAGTTTACCTTCACAAAGGGGAGGAGTCCTGGAATGACATCCTTCATCACTGTCGGCTGATGGTAACCATCATGCTACAAGTGACACATTACAAGAATGATCAGGCAGACACACGTTGTCTCCTACAAGCCAGGCATGTGCAAAGCACTGGGGGAAGCTACAGGGAGGCGGTACTTACAGCCTTGTGGACCCAACACGCATTCAGTGGCTAATGACAAGCAGCCAACACAGTACTTACGTGATGACCCTTGCAGCAGAGAAGCGTCACGTGTCAGAGGGTATGCTAGTTGAACTGTGTTTTGATCACTTAAGAGCACTTCTGTCCAGCTACTGGATGGGACATATTTGTTGAACTTGAAAAAAAAATGGCAAGTGGTCCTTATTGCTAAGTCGTTTCAGTCGTGTCCAACTCTGTGTGACCCCACAGATGGCAGCCCACCAGGCTCCCCCATCCCTGGGATTCTCCAGGCAAGAACACTGGAGTGGGTTGCCATTTCCTTCTCCAATGCAGGAAAGTGAAAAGTGAGAGTGAAGTCGCTCAGTAGTGTCCGACTCTTAGCGACCCGATGGACTGCAGCCCACCAGGCTCCTCCGTCCGTGGGATTTTCCAGGCAGGAGTACTGGAGTGGGGTGCCATTATTATTATTTTCCCCCAAGGCTAGTTTTCCAAAAGCAGGGCCCTCCAAAACAGACCAGTTTCCAAAAATATATGAAACTGAGGACAGCGGTGCGAAAGCTGGTTCAAGAAACAACTTGTCACTCATGATAGGTGAAGGAGCCGGGAGAGGCTGCTGCTTGGAGAGGAAGGGTGTCCCAGGGGGCCCCCCGCCCCGAGAAGAGCCAGCTCTGGGGGTTCCTATGGAGGAAGCCCTGGGCGCTATCCGCTCTGCTTCCCCAGGCGTGCCTTCCGGTGCCCGGCCCCACCCAGCTGATATCTTTCAGGAGTTAAGGAAGAAAGTGGAGCCAAGTGGGAGATGGTGGTTAAGCAGGGAGGGGTCTCAGAGTGAGGCCTCGGCGCAGCCTCCGCCTCTGCCTTCGTGCCCACCCCCTAGTTCTCCACCACTTCTCATGGAAGAATTCTGAGAGGCACCTTGCCCTTTGGTTTCAGTAATTAGAGAAGAAGAACGATCGAGGTAGTACCCAAAGTAGTTTCACAATATGAACACACATGTGACCCATCTTTCTATTTTAAAAACAGGACAGAACAATTGAACTGTGTGACAAGGCCGGTGCAGTGGCTGATATTTATGGAACACTTCTGGATATTTTATGTATTGGTTATTTGACTGAATTTAATTAGACCGAGCTCCCCCTCCCCATTCGGGAAATCCAATGACATATATAAATACAGCAAAAGATCTCCCCCTAAACCTCTCTTCTAGCGAGGAGAGGGAAAAAAACAGTCATGACCTAGTGCTTTAAAAGGTGTATTTATAGTAAGTATTTCTAAAATAAGATATATTTAAGTGTATTACACTCTACTTGCATTTATAAATTTTATTTTTTTATGTTTACATGTTTTACAGTGAAAATCTGCCTCTTTTATTTAGGCCTTGAATTCCTTATGTTTCAGGGATTGTCCACTCAGATGTAGCATTCTGCAGAAGACCCCGCCACCCTGCTTGCCCCAGGAGCTGGAGAATTTGTAACTTTCGAGGAAAAGAGCAAGCCAAAGAATTTTTTTCCAGCTCCCTTCAAGCAAGAAGTTTACTTCTGTGAGCACTTCTGTGTTCCCATTACGCTGAGGCCTACAACTTCGCCCACAAGAATGCAGTTCTCAGATGGAAGGCTTCTGGCTTCCTAAGATTTGAGTGGCCCAAAATGAACTTTCGTGGAGGTGGGAAAATTTCTAGGCAGTTTCAGATCAGTGGGAGCACTGCCATGACACAGTTGGAAAGACTCTTACTACTTACTGCTGGACAGGTAAGGGTCCAGGGCACAGCCCAAGTTCATTTCTCTCTCTTCATCTGCCAGTTAGTAGACTGGGCCTCACCAGTAATTGTGCTCTCAAGGTAATGGCTTGTTTAAGTAATTGATGATGTTTTTTGCCTCGCTGGGGAATCTTAGCACATCAAAAGATGTTGAGAAAGCCAAGACTCACCTAGAGTCTGAATTAATCACTTTGTCAAGCACAACAAAGGCTGTCTGGCTTTGCTAATAATCCCAAATGGGGTAGCAACCCTCCGTGAAATAAGGAAACGATGGTGTCTGTAATTAATGTTTCAGAGAGCTCAGACTTGCTCTTTTACTCCCTTGATTTTTATGAGAACATAGAGAAATATGTGCAGAACCAGCATCCTCCAGACTTCTCAAGCTCAGGGAGGGCCGGCGACCTGGCTCCATTTGAGTTCATAGAAGAAGATCCGAGGGCTTCAGTGGACCACAAGGTCAGCGTGTGCATCTGTGGCAGGGTCAGAGGAAATCAGTCCCAGGGTTGTCTCCATGGGCAGTCCCGCAGACCTAGTACTTCCCCTGCCCTGGGCTTGGCCCCTGAACACTGCCCTCCTTTCCCAGCATTGCTGCCTCTGCCTTTCCGGACAGCGCCTCTGAACCCAGCTGCCCTCCAGCTGCCTTTCTGGTCTCCGTCATCTCTCACAAGGCTCTTCACAGGCAGCTGAAGACTCCCAGGCTCTCAACAGACCCACACTCCCCCTCGCCCCCTCCTCCCTCCACTTACCAGAGCCCCTGGCCAGGTCATATGGGGCAGGTCAGCGCCCTGGGGGTCAACATGTCCAGAATGGGAGGCTGGATGTGGCGGAGTGTCAACCATGCGGAGCGAGCCCAGCCGCATGGTTGTCTTTACAAGGACTTTGACAACCTTAAGACTGCTTGGAAAGCCAGTGGGGTCTAGAAGTGGCTCAGCTCAGGTCAGTGATGCTAAGAGACTGTGGGTACCATCCAGAGGGTAAGACATGTCTGACCCCCAGAGACTGTATCCTATGGAAAACCAAAAGGGAGGGGTGTGGGGAGGTTTCCCTTGGACTTGGGGAAGCCCTGCTAACCACCTTCAGTGTACTTCTGTCTTACCTAATAGCTCCCTGTGGCTTCTAAACTGAGCCATTTGGAAAACATTTTTATTCATTTATTTACACTTTTTTGCTTCACTCTGTCTTCACTGCTGCACAGGGCTTTCTCTAGTTGCGGCGAGCAGGGCCTATGCTCTAGTTGTGGCCTGCCGGCTTCTCTGGTTGAGAAGCGTGAGCTCTAGGGTGCGGTGTTCAGTAATTGCGACACACTGGCTTCGTTGCCCCACGGCATGTGGGATCTTCCTGGACCAGCTATCGAACCCAGTTCCTCTGCATTGGCAGGCGGATTGTTCACCACTAGACTACCAGGGAAGTCCCTAAACTGTGCCATTTGTGACTCTTGCCATCAACCCTCATCTGCCCTCAGTCACCATGGACTGTCAATTCTGCCTTCAAACCGGCTCTCTCGAAAACGCTTGGAGTTTTCTAACCGCACTGCCCTATTTCAGGGCATCATTGTCTTTCCTCTGGGCATGGACTCTTCAGCGGAGTCCTGAATTGGCCTCCTAATCTGTTTCTTCCCTCATCCACCAATCTGCCGTTCGTTCCAATGCCTGAAGAATCCTGCTAACAGGAAAATCTGATCATGTTGTAGATCGGTTCAGAATTCTTCACTGGCTCCCTGTCACTTTTAGACCAACTCTAAATTCTTTTATTTGGAGCATAAAGCCTCTTATGATCTCACCCCAGCCTGACCTCTCAGGCTCGCTCCAAGGGACCTCTGTCCTCAAGCCATCTTTCTTGACTTAGACATTTCTAGTTATAGACATTTCTTTCCAGGCTCTTACCCAGGCTCTTTGCCAGGGCCAGGACTAAGGTGACACAACAGAGGCATTTAAGATACAAAACTAAAGGAGGCGCTCAATCCCAGGGGTGTGCAGATGCTGACCCTGCTCTCACATGGCCCTGAGAGTGAGTGCCCCCTTAAATCTTGTGTCCCAGGTACCTGGTTATCTCACCCTGGTCCCAGCACACTCTTCTCTGCCTGGTATACCCATCTTCTTTCTCCACCTGGCAGTCCTGAATTCTTCAAGTCTCTGCTTGAGGGCTGCCTCCTCCAGGAGCCCACCCAGATTATCCTGGGCACGCGGAAACATTGTCCGTGGCCACTGGCTCCCTTGTGGTAGAGGGATTGTAGACCGAGAGCCGAAGAACTCAGTGTATTGTTTGTAGGAATATAATCCTGCCTAAGGTCATTATTTACTGTACCTGGTTCTGTTTCCATCATGTGGGCTTAGTCATCTGTAGTTAATCCTTTTGTTTTCTTGAAGTCCTTGAAGAACCCCTTGCATGTTGTGAAAGAGAGACATCTGCCTTGAGTGAACCCCAACAGACAATGACGTTTGAGCCCAGAGAGGGCAGAGGGGGCTACTTTTGCCTCCATATCCTGCGTAACAATCGCCAGCAGTTACAGACTATTTCCCAGGGGCCAGGAGCCATTCTAAGTGCTTCATACATCAACTCGTTTATTCCTCTCCATACTCTGTGTGGGAGGTGCTATTATGATCATCATTTTGCAGATGGGAAAAGCGAGGCTCAGAGAGATTAAGTCATTCACCCAAGGCTGCACAGCTAGGAAGAGCTGAGCTGACATATCAACCCAGGCTGTCTGGCTCTGAGCCTGTGCCCTTAGCTCGCAGCCCCTGTCTCTCATTTTGGATTTGCAGAGCCGCAAATTGCCTAGAGCTCAACCTTTTGACAAGACAGAGGCTGCGGGAAGCTTTGCTCACTTCTGTAGAGTAAGGACTCTGACTTCCTGGTGAAAAAGCAGATGCTCTTCACGGGATCCTGTTATCTCTGGAATTTCGAGTGATTGCCACTGAGTCAGCAGGGCTCCAAGACTTGAGACAAAGGTCAATTCAGAGGGGAGACCTGGCCTGTGCAAAGAATAGAGGAACTGTTTTCTGATCCATTGAGTTTTCATATTCCTGAGTAATCACAGGTGGGGTAAGGAGCAGTGGATACTTTTACCAGGGGTAAAGAATGACTCTAAGCTTTTATAATGAGCTTAGTAAGCATTCAGAAAACATTTGCCAGTTGGATGTGAGGTATGTCTTTATAAACCCAGGCAATATCTTTAACTTTCTATTGTACTGTGACCTGCCCAACAGCCTGGAACAGGCCTAGGAAACTTAATTCTGCCTCCCAGCTTGGCGGACAACTTAAAGAGCTAAGGCCATCAAAATAACAAAAGAATATTGTGAGTGTTTCAAAAATATTTATAATCCCATTGCGTTTTGTTTGTTACTGGAATCTGCAAATCTTCGTATTGACCTAATTCTAGACAAATTCACTCATTGGTCTTTGATCACCTCACAGCTACAGTGATCAACTAAAGATCCAACTGGGAACTGTGTAACATTATGTCAGAAGGCGATACTCTAGTCTAAGAACACCAAGATAGTGCCTTCTGCTCAGTGATGTGGTTGGTTCTGGCTCTTATCTGTCCTGGTTTCTGGACCAGAAGCACAGACCCACAGAATCTGCCTGCCCATCTCCATGTCCAAGCCATCTGGGTCTGATCTCTTCTCTGCCCCTTATGTTTTAGTGTCCCATTACAGTCCCTGGTCTCAGCCCTGGCTCCTCCTGGCCATTCTTATCTCATCACCTGTATTGGTTATCTAATGCTGTGCAACAAATTAGCCCCAACACCTAAGTGGCTTAAAACAGCAAACATTTATCATCTTACAGTTTCCAGGAACCTGGGAGTGTGTTACCTGGGCAGTTGAGGGTGAGGGTTTTTCATAAGGGTAAGTCAAGCTGTCAGCTGAGATTGCAGTGATCTAAAGTTTGCCTGGGCCTGAAGAATCACAGTCATGTCCCCTTACGTAGCTGCTGGCAGCCTTTATCTTGTGGGCCCTTCATCAGGCTGCCCAATGTGGCAGCTGGCTTCCCCGCAAGCAAGCAACCCAGGGGAGAGATGGATGGAAGCCGCAAACTTTCATAACCTAATTTGATAAAAATATATTCCTTCTTTTTGGACTTTTTGAGCTGAGTACTAAACCTCATGAAGCCTGTAAGCCATTTCCTTCTATGATGAGATGGAGTTGTTCCATTCTTCATTCCATAAAGATGCTTTCAGTGTGAACCCTGAGCTAGATGCCACGGTACATCCCCAAGGGAATAGATGTCCACTTGGCTTTTGCCAAAATAGTAGAATCAGGAAAACTTCACACTGAGGTGAAAACTAATGGCTAATAGCAGCTAACATTTACTAAACATGTGCTATGGGCCAGGCATTGTACCGAACACTTTATAAACATGGCAGCCTTTAATCTCCACCAGCATCCTTGTTATGTCCATCATATAGATGGAGAAACTGAGACTTTGAGCCCCCTGGTCAGTGGCAAGCCTCCAGCCCAATCCTAGTCTGTCTGACCGAAGGGCCTGAACCTCTAGCCAGGCCTTTGACTGGTCTGTTCTGGATCAGCAAGGCCAATGAGGGGAAGGAGACCACAGTCAATCTCCCAGGGCTCCCATAACACAGTACCACAAACTGGGGACTTACAACAACAGACTTTTACTCTCTCCGAGTTCTGGAGGTTGGAAGTCTGAAGTCCAGATGTCAGCAGGGCCTTGGCCACCCTGAGGCTCTAAGGGAAGCCCCTCCCTGGCTCTTCCTCGCTTCTGGGGATTGTTAGCAATCCTTGGGGTTGCTGTGCAGATATGTATTCTCCTCTTGTGTCTGTATATTCATATCACCTCCACTCTGTGTGTCTCTGTGTCCAGATCCCCTCGTAAAAGGACATCAGTCTTGGATTAGGACTCCTAGCATTCAACTTGATTGCCTCTGTAAAGACACTGTCTCCAATGAAGGCCTTATTCGGAGGTGCCAAGTGACTGTGAATTTGGGGAGGGCGGGGGAACACTAACACCACTCAACCCAGTATAAAGACCATCAGAGCTGTCACCAGCCATGGAAGAGGCCAACACGTGGGTAGGTGGATGGGGACAGGTCTTCTCATCCACCCTGGAGTCAGAGGAGGTGACATGGAAAGAAACTGACTCTCACGAAAGAAAATGCTAATTCAAAAACACTTTTTTTCTGGCTCACTGAATGTTGGGCTTTGGTTTGTTTGTTTTTTTTTTTTAATGGGGATTTTTGTCTATTGGGGACTTTTTGGTTGTATTATTAGTATGCTAACTAATCTATATTTTAGTAGTTTGAGTCAGCATACCCTTTTTATAGGAAAAAAAGGAATTGAAATTGATGGCTGATTTTGGATTGCAAGAGCACCTCCCTGTTGAGACTTACCAATAACTTCCCAGAGCAGAACGTGCAAAAGCCTGTGACAGGGAAGAGCATGGCTCTTTTGATCTTTCAGAGCCCAAGTTCAGTTCACCTTGTCTCACAGGCCTTGTGATGCTGAGACACACCCTTTCTCCTTTCAGCCTCTAGCCAGCACCACAGGAAATTTTCTGGAAGGGCAAGTGATCATCCTAAAACATATCTGTTTTTCCTTTAATAACTCAGTAGGGCCCGATCATCCATGAGAATATTTATAGTAATTCTGGAGCCATTTATGTTTCCGGCTGTAGCCATGTCTTGGCATAATACCTTACATAAATGTATTGCTGTGTATAAAACAATGAATTTGTCCCAGACAATGGAGCTCACAATCTATAAGGATGTCCCCTGGTTGTTATAGTTCAGGGTATAGTGAACACAGCAGACTTTCAGCTTTCAGGCTTCCAGAGTACTTCAGAAGTGTTCCCCTTCAATCCTGCTTTTTCAAACTCAAGTTGGATCCTCTATGTAGCAGCTACTCTCTTCCCGACCCCATCCCTGAATCAATATTTACCCTTCTCAGGGTGAGCTGTTGCTCCATCACTGGTCAGTTCCTTATTCAGCTAGAAATTCTTGGGTTCACCCCCAGGCTCAGTCAACTCCAAGCCGAGCCCCTGCACTGGGTGCACGACCCTGCTTCAGCCCTCCTGGGGCTAGCTCCTCACAGCCAAGACCTACTGTGACTCACCACCTTGGAGTCTTGTTGAACCCCCCCATCCATTTCTGTTCTTTTTCCAGAGAACATCATTGTTGTCGTTTACAATAAAAATCCAGACTTCCATTAGCTTTATGTTTTTGTTTGGCTTGCTCTTTGTTTTTATCTTTGTTTCTTCTTTTGTTGTGTCTACTCGCTCATGTCCTTTCTCCTTTGTCAGAGGTCAGAATCCACATGGGTGATCTTTGGGCATGTGGTAGCCTGAATCATTCCTCCCAACTCATCACGCCCCCTCCCCCTCTTTATCAAAATTCTACATCATCAGGGAAAATATTGATTCTCTGAAGTATCAATACCTCCCACTTCAGTGGAGTCTTATTCCTCACCTCATTCATGTTAGGCTTTCGCATGTGATTTGCTTTAACCAAAGAATATAGGCAGAAGTGACATGCAGCCACTTTAAGGCTGAGCTCTGAAGAGACATTGCTTATTTCCTCTAGCAGTTTTTTTTTGTTTGTTTTTTTGCCTTGTCACATGGGTTGTGGGGTCTTAGTTCCCCAACCAAGGATTGAACCCGTGCAGTAGAAGTATAAAGTCCTAACCACTGGACCACCAGGGAATTTCCTCCTCTTGTGTTTCTTGCATTCCTATGATCTACCAGAAGTAGAACTTTCCTGAAGTACCCTCTTCAGCTTGTGCCCCATTACAAACCCATGTGGAGCAGATATGAACCTCACCCACAACCTGGAACATAGCTCCCCCAGCCAACACCCGGACCATGAGAAAAATTAATGTTGTTTGCCAGTGGGTTTGGGGTGGTTTGTTACACAATGTTATTGCAGCACTAGCTGACTGATAGAGGTCAATTCATGTAACTTCTCTTGACCTTCATTTCCTCATCTGTGAAATGAAGCCATTGGACTGTATTCAAGGTGCTTAGGCTTTTCTGCACAACCATACAACTGAGACTCCTATTGTGAACCCAAGAGTAAGGGACTAAGCATATCAGAGTCAAATACTGCAAAGCGCTAAAGAAAGACAAGGACTGGGAAGTGTGAATTCTGTTTAGGAACCAAGGAGTCAGTGGTAGCCTTGGAGAGAGTCCTTTTGGTGGACAGTGGAGCAGAAGCCCCATTGCAGGGCCGAGGGTAGATGGGGAGTAAGAAAGCGAGGAGTGTGGGGTCTTTCCTGGAAAGAGGAGTGTGGATGGAGCAGAGGTGGGGCTGGGATCCAGGGTCCAAGAAGCGGTGGCTGTCGGCTGGCTGCCTTACTTGCATGCTTTAAGATGGGAGAGAATTGAACTTGCAAGAATACATTTCCAGTGTCATAATAAAGGCAAAATGAAAGCAGGATCTTGGGCCAGAGTGTGCAGAAAACCAGAGGTCTGGTCTGTGAGAGAGACTAGAGACTTACCAGGATTTATTTGCTATGCATCGTTTACATGTCAAGTCCTCAAACCCAAGGACAAGGCAAGTGTCAACCAGTGAAACAAAGGCCAAATGAAAAATATTGTATTGGTCAAAAGTTCACTTGGGTTTTTCAGTAAAATGTTACAGAAAAGTCCAAATGAACTTTTTTTGGCTAACCCAACAGAATTGTGCTGTTATTGCTCAAATCAGAGGATAAATGTAAATGTTGTCATGGGAAAATTTGAAAATTTTCTGAAAAGCAAATTGAGTTTAAAGCTTCATTTATAGAGCACTTTTCAAGAAACAGATTTTGTTTTTTAAGGTTTAAAAACCTACGAGTGAAAGTGTTAGCCAGGTCAACTCTTTGTGACTTTATAGACTGTAGTCCACCAGGCTCCTCTATCCATGTAATTCTCCAGGCAATAATACTGGAGGGAGTAGCCATACCCTCCTCCAGGGGATCTTCCCAACCCAGGGATCGAACCCTAGTCTCCTACAGTGCAGGCAGATTCTTTACCATCTGAGCCACCAGGGGAGCCTACGGCTAAGAGATGAACAGCTGCATCAACAGGCTGATAATAATATATATTGATGTAACGTTTACCATTAGCAAAGTATTCATACTCCTGTCAAGGAGACAGGAAAAGGATGACTGTCTCCACTTTACCACAGGAAACTGAAGCTCAGCATGGCAGCTGACGTTCCAGACCTTCTTCTTGAGAGAAAGGGCACCCCCTCCTCCTTGACAACCTTCTTTGCCAATCACTTCTAAGCCTGCTGCATTCTGGCTTCTGTTCTCACCACTCCCAATTCCAACATCACCTAAAACTTCTTAGCTGCTAAATCCAGTACTTATTTTTTAAACCTCATCTACCTTGCTTAAGATCAGAAGCTCCCTAATGGTATAAGCCCAGGACCATTCAAAATGAGGCCAACTGGTTGAACTTTACCTCTGTTTACTTTTCACTTCAAGGCAGTCCTCAAGATCATATGAGAATTCCAAATGGTGTTTTAAAAAAATAAATTAAATAAATAAAAACCTAGGACCTATGCGATTATTATTGAGTACAAGCCTGCAGTTAATAATGGGGTGTGTGCATGTGTGTTAAGTAGCTTCAGTCGTGTGTCCAACTCTGTGCAACCCTATAGACTGTAGCCCACCAGGCTCCTCTGTCTATGGGATTCTCCAGGCAGGAATACTGGAGTGGGTTGCCATTTTCTTCTCCAGGAGATCTTCCTGACCCAGGGATTGAACCCGTGGCTCTTAGGTCTCCTGCACTGGCAGGCGGTTCTTTACCACTAGCACCACCTGGCTAATTCTGGCAGTGAATTCTTTGAAGTATGCAGGAGTGCTTTGTAAACACAAACAGCTAATCCGCANTTCTTCTCCAGGGGATCTTCCTGACCCAGGGATTGAACCCGTGGCTCTTAGGTCTCCTGCACTGGCAGGCGGTTCTTTACCACTAGCACCACCTGGCTAATTCTGGCAGTGAATTCTTTGAAGTATGCAGGAGTGCTTTGTAAACACAAACAGCTAATCCGCATCTTCCTGTGTTCTGTTTGCTAAGTTTGTCATTCATTTAATACATGCTGACTAATATCAACCTTCCCAGTGGTAAAGAATCCACCTGCCAAGCAGGAGATCCAGGTTTGATCCCTGGGTTGGGAAGATCCCTGGGAGGAGGGCATGGCAACCCACTCCAGTATTCTTGCCTGGAGAATTCCAAGGATGGAGGATCCTGGTGGGCTACAGACCATGGTGTTGCAAAAGAATTGGACACGACTTAGCAACTAAACAGCAGCAACAATAGCTACCACTTACTGAACACTAACCTTCCCAGCACTGCTCCGAGTCTACTCATATCATCCTTCCAGCATGCTATGAGGTGAGCACTGCTATTATCCCTGTTTAACAGTAGGGGGATCTGAGGCACAGTGACCTTACCAACTTCCTTAAGATCATGAAGCTAACCAAGACTTGAACCCAGGCAATCAGATTTCAAAGTCCAAGCTCTGGGACATTACATGCATGGGGGAAAGGCAGCCAAGAGTGAAGTATTTTTAGTGTGTTTTTAAAAGCAGTGTTGATGAACTAGTATCAGTGAAAGTGCTTGAGAATAGTTTATTTTCCTAAAGAGGTTCAAAAGTCACCTTTGCAGTAAGATTTTGTTTAGCAATCCTTCCTTCATACACTGTACAGAGATGAACTTCAACCCACAGCCCAGTGACACCTGAATTATAAAAATGAAATCCTTCACTGAGATCCAGAGTTCAATGCAGTGAAATTCTGTTATATAACGAGTGAAGGTGGCAGCTTGGTTGCAGTGGTATGCATTTAGAAATAAATGGAATTTCTCTATGAGGATATTCATAGCTGCAAAGAAGAACATGAATTTGTGTCTATATATGCCAAGCATGTGCCACACAAAATCCTATATACTGTCCCTCTTAATTCAACTTTGTCAGCAAATAACTAAGTGTCTATCACCCAAAAGAAATGTACAAGCACAGTGCTGGGCACTTAAGATCCAGTCCTGCTTACCTTCTAACAGGGGAGCCAGGGAAGTGGTTAGAGAGAGAGAAGGCACCAGGTGTGGTGGGGCCAAGATCACAGGGATGCAGGGCTCTCACCAGAATGAAGGAATCAAGAGCATCCTAGGAGAGGGGAGAAAATGAATGGCATCCAACATGGTGTGTGGAAGGAACGGAGGGACCAGAGAGCAAAGCCGCAGGCAAAGAGGTACCAGGTAGGACAGGCCTCCTGTGCCAGCCGAGGAGACCACTTCTGCAGGCAGGAAGGGCCATGGGAGGGCTTTCTGCCCCAGCAGTGAGAAGCTGGTTGTTCTTCGGGCTGCAGATGTGAAGGACAATTTTGAGGGGCACAAGACAGGAGACAGGGAAACAAGATGGGCGCTTATTTCCAGATGCTTTTGAAGCCCACAACTCCAGGAGTAGGAGAGCAGATAGAGGGAAAAGAATGATTCAAGGACCACTTAGGAAACAAGACTGGGTTGACTATCCAGCTGAGGGAGAGCTGGCCTGGGCGGGGGGCGGGGGTTGGATGGAGAAGATGCCATATTCGGAGAGCCATGGACGGTCAGCCCTCTCTTATCAGTGAAAAATCTGGCAAGGATGGAGTACCCAAGGATGGATGTACCAAAGCTCCTCTAGGGGGAAAGTGTACCTGCCCTCAACTAGAAAGACCTTGCTGACTCACACGGTGCCATATTTCTCCTGAGAACTGCTGAATAACTTCCTTCTATCGTCCCTTATATCATGAGACGATGCCACCAATTTCAGTCACTCTGTGTACAGATAGCACTCAAACCATCAAATGTAGAGCTGACTTTCCTTCACAGTGCCTACAGCCTGGGGTTCCCAGATGCCTATGGATTTGTAGAGATAGGAAGGGGGTACATGAGATATTTTCAACATTTCAAAGAGCCTCAATGGAAATTGTGCCTCTATTGGCAATCAGATTGTGCAGGTTAACAAAAATGTCAAGTTTCTTTGCTTTGGAGTAGAATTATGACTGGGTATACGAATCCTGGTCCTCTCATTGATCGCTATACTCATTGGCAGGGTTTCCATCAGCCTGTCTTCGAGTAATTAAAATGAGAAAATAAGTCAATCATTACTTAAATACACATCGTTGTTTGGACAATAGAACACAAGACCTATGGGGAAATAATATAAACGAAGATGCTGGTGAAGAGTTCAGATAGCATTGCTTCGAACTATGGGGATTAGCAGTTAATAACACAAGGAAGGATGAAGGGTTTGTCCTTTGATGCCTCTGCTGGAGGCTGGACCTCCCCGCCCCCACACTGTGGTCAGGATACCCTGCCCACACAGCGGGTGTTCTGTGCTCCCCACATACTTCATCTTCTAAATGCCTGGGGCCTGCCTTCTCTCCCATCTCCTACTTTTGCATCAGAGCTTGGTCCCCTATTTCTAATGTGATAATTACTTTATCTGAGTTCATGGTCATCTGATCCATAGCCCATCGATGAGGCAGAACCAGCACACAGCCGGGAAAGCCTCCAGCAGTCAGTAAGTGTATGAACAAAGAAGGAATTTACTCTTTCAATGACGCGTGTGCAAGGCATTCTGCCAGATGTTGAGGTCATGCTGCCACCAGCGTATCCATCAGAGCACACACAGATGCTCTCACACACACACACACACACACACACGACAGCGATCATTTAGAAGCCATGCCATGCGTGTGGTCATTGAGGTTTACTGAGCAGCTACTCTGCACAAGGCACTCATGGGTTTAAGATTCATCCCCTGCCCTTAGGGCCTTATCGTCAGGCCAGGAAATAGGGCACAAGCGTGAATGATAGAATAGTACAGCGAGTGCCAAGACGGCAGCAGAGATGGCGGAGTTCAGAGGAAGCCAGGCCCGCTGAGGGCTGGCCTGGCTAAGGAGACCTTCAGGAAGACAATGTTTAGACAAGGTTTTCAGGGATGGGTTGGATTTCCTTTAACAGAGAGGCAAGGGCGTCGGGCAGCAGGGACCGAGATGTGCGGAGTGTGGCGAGAAGGGGTGGATTGTGTGTAGAGGAAGGCGATTCGGGAGGATCTTGGTATACCTCCAAGCTCAGAGGGCAGAGGAAGTCGCGGAGTTTGGTGCCCGGCGCTGGCTCTTGGCCAGGGGTCTGGGCAGAGCTTGGGAAACAGGGTTTTGGTTGAAGCCACTATCAGTAGTGGTTAGCCTTGCCTTCACTCTCTGACACCATTTTCCCAGAAACCTTTGAGCCAAAAAAACAGGGGGCCATCCTTTTTCGGAGGCCAAGCTCAGGAGCTGCCATCTGCTGAGGTGAAAGCAAACGCATCTTTGCAAGACCACCTGGGGCCTTAAGGTGGCTCCGCAGGGTCACCCAGCTCTCAACTCTGTCTGGGGTGGGGTGGGGGTGGGGACTGTGAGACAGCAGGGCTCCGGGGGTCGCCCCACTCAGCTGATGCGCCTCCTGTCCCCCAGCCCCTGGTCATTGTGCAGCATCACATATTTCTGGCAAACCAGGGACGAGGTGGCCCTTCCTCGCTGAAGTGCCAGTCCATTAGTGCATGATACCTGCCCCCATCCCCACTCTCCCCAAAGTCTCGCCCTCTTGTGCAGATGTGTGTCATCTTGGCCAGCAGAAACAGGTCCCTGGACACGGCTCAGGTTCCCAAAGATGAGGCCCTTGCCCTCAAAGGCAAATGGCAGCCTGTGTGGTTGGTTGTGACCATGATGTTCGGGAGTGAAGGGGAGGGTCCATGCAGTCGTGTTACTTCTGGAAGAACCACTGCCCTCCCGGGGGCAGCAGCAAACAGCTCAGTAAGGCACAAACACAAATCGGATGGTCTGCTTTGTTCATAGAGTGAACGAGCTGCTTCTTTCATCTCTGCCCAAAGAGCCAATGCTACCAATTCCAGAAGCCTGAATTCCTTACAAGATAAAAGGACGCGTGACTATAAGTGTTAAGATGATTACTGCTGTTGTCTTTAAAGTGAAACTAAGCTTGACTAGGAGCAACTCATATGTCCAATGAGTATGGCCCAACAGACTCCCCCGGCTTCCAGAAATGGCTCATAAACTTCTCGGTAAAGGACAGCAAGCCTTATTATTTTATAATCACATTTTGCTTGGGATTAAAAATAATATTACCCAGTCTAATCGCCTAGTTGCCAAAATTTGGGCTGTTTTTTAAAAAATCAATCCGTTCTCAACAAAGACAATGATTTGTGCCTTGAGGGTGGTCGAAAGACTGCATTCACACACCGAGGACCGATTTCAGAGAAAAGTGCTAAGAATGTGTTTTCTGATATGGCATATCTGCAGTCAGGTTTCAGCCTATCAGGAAAATGCCTTTGAAGGTCATAAAATTCATTTGGCTGTATAAGTTCTGGTGCGTATGCTAAAATAATCAGTCACGTTACTTTATAGTCACACCTCGTCCTCTCGTTCTGGAAAATCAATAAAGTGAGAAGAAGGCTGGGGATATTGTGCACAACTATTTAAAAGAGAGAAAACAAAAAATAATATTCTGTGAAAATGGTCCTCAAGGAAACACAGACCTAGTTTTCATAAGCAGGCTCAATTTTATCTCCAAGCTCATCACTGAATTATTAAACCGAAGTACCCATCATATCCTAGACAAAAGCACAAAAAAATAAGGAAACAGCATGCATCCTTTTCTATGATGCTCTAGGGCACCGGAAATTATCTACGGCCTCTAAAATGTATTTCTGAAATGTGTCCATTATTCACACTCTGAGTGGTCTGTTCCACCAAATGTTACAAAGCCCGATGTTGCCCTCACTTCTGACACCTTCCCACCTGAAGTGTCCACCCTCCTCTTCTCTGATATTCCTTCCCTGCATCTCAAGACCCAGCTCAATACATCCCTGCTCCCCAAAGCCACCTGTGCCTGGCTGGTGATCCAGAAAGGCTGGAGGAATAAGACAGGAAGATGAGATGCAAGAATCATGCATGAAGCTACAAGGAGGCCCCCGAAAGCTGCCTCCTGAGGGTATTTCCTGGGCCCTGGGACACTCAGCACCATAGGAACTGCCAAAGAGGAAGAGTAGGGTGTCCAGGCAGGAGAGGGAGCAGTCCCTGGCAGACCCCTTGGGTCTTATCCAACTTGTTTTTCACCAGCACCAGTAGCAGCTAGATCCAGCACAGATCAGCCCAAGCAAGACCGTCAACAGATGAAGCAGTCAAGGAGTAAATCTAGAAGGTACTGGGTGGCCTTTCATTTTGTCCACTGTTTCCTTTGCTGTGCAGAAGATTTTAGTTTGATGTAGTCCCACTAGCTTATTTGTGATGTCGTTGCCTGTGTTTTTAGTGTCATAGCCAAAAAAAGCATTGCCAAGACCAATGTCAAGGGGCTTTTTCTCTATGTTTTCTGCTAGGAATTCTTCAGTTGCAGGTCTTACATTTAAGTTGTTAATCTGATTTGGGTTTATTTTTATTTATGGTTGCTGCTGTTGCTGCTAAGCTGCTTCAGTCATGTCCAACTCTGTGCGACCCCGGTCCCTGGGATTCTCCAGGCAAGAACACTGGAGTGGGTTGCCATTTCCTTCTCCAATGCATGAAAGTGAAAAGTGAAAGTGAAGTCGCTCAGTGGTGTCCAGTTCTTAGTGACCCCATGGACTGCAGCCTACCAGGCTTCTCCATCCATGGGATTTTCCAGGCTAGAGTACTGGAGTGGGTTGCCATTGCCTTCTCCTTATTTATGGTATAAGGGTCCAATTTCACTCTTTTGCATATGATTATCTAATTTTCCCAACATCATTTATTAAAGAGACTATCTCTTCCCCATTGTCTATTTTGACTTCTTTGTCAAAATTAGTCGATTGTTTGTTTCTGGATATTTTATTCCAGTCCATTGGCTTATGTGTCTGTTTTTATTCCAGAACCACATGTTTTGACTATTATAGCTCTGTAATATAGTTTGAAATCAGGAATTGTGATGCCTCCAACTTGTTCTTCTTTCTCAACAGTGACTTTACGATTCAGTCTTTTGTGGATCTATGCAAATTTTAAGATTTTTTTCCTATTTCTGTGGAAAATGCCATTGGAATTTCAATAGGTATTACATTGACTCCATAGATCACTTTGGGTACTATGAACATTTTAACAATATTAATTCTTCCCACATATAAACATGGGATTTTTTTTTCCATTTTTTGTGGCTTTCTCCATTTCTTTCATCAATGTCGTATTGATGAAAGTTTCAGCGTACGGATCTTTTACTTCCTTGATTAAAGTCATCCGTAAGTATTTGATTCTCTTTGATGCTATTGTCAGTGGGATTGATTTCTTTTTCAGAAAGTTTGTTGTCAGTCTGTAGAAATGCAACTAACTTTTTTATGTTGATTTTGTATCCTGCAACTTTAATGAGTTCACTCATTAGTTCTAATGGCTTTTTGTTGGTGGTGGAGGGGTAGAAATCTAGGATATTGCATGTATAAGAGCATTTATCTACAAACAGATAGTTTTACGTCTTCGTTTCTAATTTAGATATCAGTGTTTTCCTCTCCTTATCTAATTGCTCTGCTAGGACTTCTAGCATTTATGCTGAATGACAAACGTGGGCATTCTTGTCTTGTTCCTGGTCTTAGAGAAAAGACTTTCAGCTTCTCACTCTTGAGTATGATGTTAGCTGTGAGTTTGTCCTGAACTATGGCCTTTATTGTGTTGGGGTACTTTCCTTCCTAATTTGTTGAGAGTTTTTAATCATGAAAGGAAGTCAAATGTTGTCAAATGCATTTCCTGCATCTATTGAGATAATTGTAGATTAGCTATTAATGTGGTGTATCTTCACTCTGTTAATGTGGTGTATCACGTTTATTGATTTGCATACATTGAACCAACTTGCGCCCTGGGAGCAGTGGTTTCTTTTCTTTTTTAAATATTTATTTGACTGTGCCAGGTTTTAGTTGAGGGGTGTGGGATCTGTAGCTGCAGCATGTGAAATCTTTAGTTGTGGCACGCAGGATTTTTAGTTGCGGCACGCATACTCTTAGTTGTGGTGTGTGGGATCTAGTTCCTTGATCGGGGATTAAACCTGAGCCCTCTGCATTGGGAGCTCAGAGTCTTAGTACTGAACCACCAGGGAAGTCCCAGTGGTTTCTTTTAAATATGTCTGAAATTAGATGTAGATCTAGAATTAGAATCTGGTTTTTCTACATGTAAAGCAAGCTCTGTGAGAAAGAAACTTCCAGGTACAGACAGAGATGGACTTTTTCACTGTCATCTTGTCTTAATAATCGCTATTCACAATTTAATTTAACCTGATCTTAGAATGAGACTTAGAATGAGAAAGCTGAGTACCAAAGAATTGATGCTTTTGAACTGTGGTGTTGGAGAAGACTCTTGAGAGTCCCTTGGACAGCAAGGAAATCAAACTAGTCAATCCTAAAGGAAATCAGTCCTGAATATTCATTGGAAGGACTGATGCTGAAGCTGAAGCTCCAATACTTTGGCCACTTGATGCAAAGAACTGACTCACTGGAAAAGACCCTGATGCTGGGAAAGATTGGAGGCAGGAGGAGAAGGGGATGACAGAGGATGAGCTGGTTGGATGACATCACTGACTCGATGAACATGAGTTTGAGCAAACTCCAGGAGTTGGTGATAGACAAGGAAGCCTGGTGTGTTACAGTCCACAGGGTCGCAAAGAGTCGGACACAACTGAACAACTGAACTGAACTAAACAGAATGAGACTGGATCAGAACACTAACTTACCCTGTTTCCTATCTGAATGTCCATTTAGTTTATACTTCTGGGNTGGACAGAGAGGCCTGGCGTGCTGCAATTCATGGGGTCGCAAAGAGTCAGACACGACTGAGCGACTGAAGTGAAAGCCTCCTCCTGTCATATATTGAGGCAGCTTATATTATGCAGCCTCAGGGTTTTCCCCAGGCTAAACTATGGCATAGCAACCCCATGGACTGCAGTCTACCAGGATCCTCTGTCCATGGGATTTTCCAGACAAGAGTACTGGAGTGAGGTGCCATTGCCTTCTCCAGTTAAAATTGTAGAGGACCCTAATGATCATTTAGTCCAACACTCTACTAAGATCTCTGAATTCTGTCAGTAATGTATTATTATTGTTTATGATAATTCTTAATATGCAGGGTGAACACCCTTTCAGGACCTAGCTTTTTCCAAAATTATCTTAGCTATTCTTATCTGAGTACTTTATATACAATTTGTTTTTTGTAATTTTGTATTTATTCATTTCCTCAGTCCCGTCTGACTCTGCGACCCCATGGACTGCAGCACACCAGGCTTCCCTGTTCTTCACCATCTCTCAGAGCTTACTCAAAGTCATGTTCATTGAGTCAGTGATGCCATCCAGCTGTCTCATCCTCTGTTATCCCCTTCTGCCTTCAGTCTTTCCGAGCATCAGGGTCTTTTCTAATAAGTCAGTTCTTCACATCAGGTGGCCAAAGTATTGGAGCTTCAGCTTCAGCATCAGTCCTTCNGACCCAGGACATCAGACCCCAGTCAAGACCACAGGAGGCAGCGTCTATATGAGGACTCCGGGTCAGTCCTCTTTCGGTCACAAATCACCATCCTTGGGAAAGTCTGGAGAATCACAATCTTTGGAAAACCAAGCAGAGACTCCAGGCACCTCATCTAGCCTTCCACTTTCAGAGCATCTCTGGAAGCTGGTCTGCAGGGTCTCTGCTTGAATTCCTCTAATTCTGGGGAGCACAGTTTGGTAAAGCTGCCCTTGTTATACGGTGTCAGAACCTGTGTCTAATTTCCCCACCCGTGCTCAGACTCCTCGGGCTTCCCTGGTGGCTCAGACAGTAAAGAATTTGCCTGCAATACAGGAGACTGGAGTTCAGGCCTAGATTGGGATGATCCCCTGGAGAAGGAAATGGCTACCCACTCCAGTATTCTTGCCTGGAGAATCCCATGGACCTGGCAGGCTACATACAGTCCATGGGGTTGCAAAGAGTCAGACACGACTGAAACATCTGAGCATGCAGTGACAACCGCCCTCAGGTTTAGGCAGGGCCAGGGGGTGCCTGCTTGACCAAGCAGTTACACTGCAGCTCGGTCAGTTTCAATGAACTTTGACAAAGGCAAGACTAGAACTTGGGTTGCTCGCTCGCTGACCCAACAGCACTTTCATCACGTGCTGCAACGAGCAGAGAGTGGTCAGAGTCCAGCTTCCTGAATCTGACACGGACCTACCAGCCAACCTCCCTAGTGAGCCTGCATGCCAGGGTGAGGGCTGAAACCCTGGGCTCCAGGGTCTCCTCTTCATGGAGAACAAGAGTGGTTGCCCAGGTGGTGGCCTGAGCAAATGGAGAAGTGAGCTGAGGGTCGAAGGGAAGCCTGCTCCTCACAGTGCTATGCAGAGAGATGGGCTCAGGCTATTGCGCTCTCTGATGATTTGTCTGCACTGAGCGGACGATACGCCCTCACATTGCAGGGTTCCATTCAGGACAGACAAGGGGGACGGTGGTGCCTGGGGGAGGCGCGTAAGCCACATGGATAGTCCAATAGAAATACTGTCCAGGGACCTCCCTGGGGGCTCCAGTGGCTGGGACTCCGCACTCCCCATGCAGGGGGGCCTGGATTTGGTCCCTGGTCAGGGAACTGGATCCCACCTGCTGCAACCAAGAGTTTTCATGCCACAACTCAAGATCCTGCCTGTGGCCCCGAAGACTGAAGATCCCGTGTGTAGAACGTATAAACAAGTATTAAACAAAGATGTGTCCAACTCTTTGTGACCCCATGGACTGTAGCCTACCAGGCTCCTCTGTCCATGGGATTTTCCAGGCAAGAGTACTGGAGTGGGTCGCCATTTCCTTCTCCAGGAGATCTTCCCGATCCAGGGATTGAACCTGGGTCTCCCGCATTGTAGGCAGACACTTTACCATCTGAGCCACCAGAGAAGTCTCATTAAACAAATAAATATTAAAAAGAAAGAATATTAATAACAATAAATAAATATTAAAAAGAAAGAAAGATGTACCAACAGACAGGCAGTGAAGACTTCGCTCCTGAAGAGCAGAGAGAGTGGGCGTAGGACTTGGAAGCTCCCATTATACCCTCCCCTCCTGCATCCCAGCTACTTTGGAGATGGGGTTCCAAAGGTCCTAACTCCAATTTACACCTGCTCTTGGCAGAAAAAAGAAGTAAACTCTGTGTCTGTCATCACTGAGCCTAGCATTTGCTAACATTTAGCACAATTATTCCCTGGGTTGGGAAGATGCCCCTGGAGAAGGCCATGGCAACTCACTCCAGTATTCTTGCCTGGAGAATCCCATGGATGGAGGAGCCTGGTGGGCTGCAGTCCATGGGGTCACTAAGAGTCAGACATGACTGAGCAACTTCACTCTGACTTTTCACTTTCATGCATTGGAGAAGGCAATGGCAACCCACTCCAGTGTTCTTGCCTG
>SJYA01000655.1:2028185-2069920 GCA_006410615.1 Neotragus moschatus
ACACTTCCGCTTGCTGGATAATTTGTCTTGTCTAGCAAGTTCCCGGGTGACCAGCACCCCTCGACTCAGTTATTCTGTGCTGCCCCCTCCACAGCAGCCCTGTGGGGCACACTCCAAGGTCCCCAGCCTGGATGAGAGAGACAGGGGTGGTGGTTCTAGAGAGATGAGGAAGATAGAGGGAGAGCCATTTTTGAGCGCAGGAGCATCCCCAAGTGTCTAGGTTGCTAGCACAGTGATTTTCAAACAATATGGGACATCAGATACACGTGGGAGGGATTTTAAAACACAGACTTCTGGGCACCCCCACCCCACCCTCTTCAGCTTCTGATTCTGCAGGGCTGGGGCCTGAGAATCAGCATGTCTATCAAATTCCCAGGTGACTCTGATGCTGGAGGTCTGGCCTGCCCTTAGAGAACAGAGCTTCCTTCTGGCCCCTGAAAGTGAAAGTCAGTCAGTTGTGTCCAATTCTTTGCCACCCCATGGACTACACAATCCATGGAATTCTCCGGGGCCAGAATACTGAAGGGGGTAGCCTTTCTCTTCTCCGGCATATCTTCCCAACTATCGAACCTGGGTCTCCCAAATTGTAGGCAGACACTTTACCATCTGAGCCACTAGGGAAGGCCTACTCAAACCACCAGAATCTGATCTGGCTGAAAAGACTCTCTCAGAGCGATTTCCTCCACCTACACAGTGGCTTCGCAGACAGCACCTCTGGGTGCTGAAGCTCTGAAGGTGCTGCTGGGTTTGAGCAGCAGTGTGCCAGCAACTCTTTGATTTTTATGTATGAGTTATCCCCTATTTTGTCCCTCACGCCCTCCTCTTTGCCTCAGGAAAGACCTCGGCTTCCCCTCTGTCCCCTCTTCCCCAGTTGGTTGCACTCAACTGGCCAGAATTCTCTAGTCCTCCCTAATGACCAACATGCACTATTTCAGACCAGGTTGTTTCCCAGTAGGCACTCGGTGCTTTGCTTTTCTAGCTCTCGTTCCCAGTGTCTATCTGGCATTTCCTGTAGGTGGATCCTGCCTGCTCCGGGCAGGCCAGCTCACCTGCTGAGCAGGTGTGTGCACCCCTGTCCCTCCCCCTCCAGTCACCACTTCCTGCCACAGCCCTGGTTTCAGCCCACTCTTTGGATGACATCTGTCTTCTCTCTCAATAGGACTATTTGAGGTTCTGCAGGAGCTGAGACAAGATGTGTGTCCTTTCTCTCAATATGGTGGCGGGAAGATGAAGGAACAGAAGGTGTGTGGGGGATAGAAGTACATATGGGTCTGAAATCCCACATAATTACATAATAGAGAGGTATTGCCAAGGTAAATTAATAAGAAAACAGTTGGATGATGTTTACCAACAAAATCAGCTGGGGTGTGTCAGTCGCTGCATTTGCTTTGTTGAGTGAGCCACGGATTAGCTGCATACGTAGGGAAAGAGGTACCCTCTTCATGGAACTGGCCACGTTATTCTCTCTGCTTGGTCAAGCTACCTGGAAGCTACGAAAATTGCCAGAAGCCCGGGACCTGCAGGATAAGCTCTATGTCCTGGACTGCTTCACTGAACATCTTCCCGTCTGTCTGTCTCTTTGTCATATCTGCCCTGTCCTCCGATTTGTCCTGCTCCCTAAGCCACTTCCACAGCAATAGTGCAGCAAGGCCAGTACAGACCAGCCAGGCTAAGGTGTGCCTCTAATACACATCCCCTTACATAAAACACTTGGATGACAACACTGAGGTTCAAATCATGCTCGCTGTCGATGTCATGCAAGCCCTCCTTCTCCCAACAAGTTTTGTAAACTGGCCAAGCCAGTTTGAATTTGAAACAGGACTTGGGCTCCAAGCTGAGGTCAGAGGAGCCAAGCATGGCATCGTCCTTTAGCAAACACTCTGGACCACCCACGTGGTGAGAGACTTAGGGTCAGGGTCTGGGACAGGAAGAAGGATGAGAAAAGTCCCAAGGAAGGAGCTCACCACTGGGTGACCCAGGACATCAGACCCCAGTCAAGACCACAGGAGGCAGCGTCTATATGAGGACTCCGGGTCAGTCCTCTTTCGGTCACAAATCACCATCCTTGGGAAAGTCTGGAGAATCACAATCTTTGGAAAACCAAGCAGAGACTCCAGGCACCTCATCTAGCCTTCCACCTTCAGAGCATCTCTGGAAACTGGTCTGCAGGGTCTCTACTTGAATTCCTCTAATTCTGGGGAGCACAGTTTGGTAAAGCTGCCCTTGTTATACAGTGTCAGAACCTGTGTCTAATTTCCCCACCTGTGCTCAGACTCCTCGGGCTTCCCTGGTGGCTCAGACAGTAAAGAATTTGCCTGCAATACAGGAGACCGGAGTTCAGGCCCTAGGTTGGGACGATCCCCTGGAGAAGGGAATGGCTACCCACTCCAGTATTCTTGCCTGGAGAATCCCATGGACCTGGCAGGCTACATACAGTCCATGGGGTTGCAAAGAGTCAGACACGACTGAAACATCTGAGCATGCAGTGACAACCGCCCTCAGGTTTAGGCAGGGACAGGGGGTGCCTGCTTGACCAAGCAGTTACACTCCAGCTCGGTCAGGTTCAGTGAACTTTGACAAAGGCAAGACTAGAACTTGGGTTGCTCGCTTGCTGACCCAACAGCACTTTCATCACGTGCTACATCGAGCAGAGAGCGGCCAGAGTCCAGCTTCCTGAATCTGACACAGACCTACCAGCCAACCTCCCTAGTGAGCCTGCATGCCAGGGTGAGGGCTGAAACCCTGGGCTCCAGGGTCTCCTCTTCATGGAGAACAAGAGTGGTTGCCCAGGTGGTGGCCTGAGCAGATGGAGAAGTGAGCTGAGGGTCGGAGGGAAGCCTGCTCCTCACAGTGCTATGCAGAGAGGTGGGCTCAGGCTATTGCACTCTCTGATGATTTGTCTGCACTGAGGGGACGATACGCCCTCACATTGCAGGATTCCATTCAGGACAGATAAGGGGGACGGTGGTGCCCAGGGGAGGTGTGTAAGCCACATGGATAGTCCAATAGAAATACTGTCCAGGGACTTCCCTGGGGGCTCCAGTGGCTGGACTCCACACTCCCCATGCAGGGGGGCCTGGATTCGGTCCCTGGTCAGGGAACTGGATCCCACCTGCTGCAACTAAGAGTTTGCATGCCACAACTCAAGATCCTGCCTGTGGCCATGAAGACTGAAGATCCCATGTGCAGAATGTATAAACAAGTATTAAACAAAGATGTGTCCGACTCTTTGTGACCCCATGGACTGTAGCCTACCAGGCTCCTCTGTCCATGGGATTTCCCAGGCAAGAATACTGGAGTGGGTTACCATTTCCTTCTCCAGGGGATCTTCCCAACCCAGGGACTGAACCTGGGTCTCCCGCATTGTAGGCAGACACTTTACCATCTGAGCCACCAGAGAAGTCTCATTAAACAAATAAACAAATATTAAAAAGAAAGAATATTAATAACAATAAATAAATATTAAAAAGAAAGATGCACCAACAGACAGGCAGTGAAGACTTCGCTCCTGAAGAGCAGAGAGAGTGGGCGTAGGACTTGGAAGCTCCCATTATACCCTCCCCTCCTGCATCCTAGCTACTTTGGAGACGGGGTTCCAAAGGTCCTAACTCCAATTTACACCTGCTCTTGGCAGAAAAAAGAAGTAAACTCTGTGTCTGTCATCACTGAGCCTAGCATTTGCTAACATTTAGTACAATTATTCCCTGGGTCAGGAAGATACCCCTGGAGAAGGCCATGGCAACTCACTCCAGTATTCTTGCCTGGAGAATCCCATGGATGGAGGAACCTGGTGGGCTGCAGTCCATAGGGTCACTAAGAGTCAGACATGACTGAGCAACTTCACTTTGACTTTTCACTTTCATGCATTGGAGAAGGCAATGGCAACCCACTCCAGTGTTCTTGCCTGGAGAATCCCAGGGACGGCAGAGCCTGGTGGGCTGCCATCTCTGGGGTCGCATAGAGTCAGACACGACTGAAGCGACTTAGGAGTAGCAGCAGTATGATGGGATTCGGGTACCCAATCCAGGGTCTGAGGACTGTAGTTCATTAGTCATGGGTGTTATTATTAAAAAGAATAAGATGCAAAATAGCTAGACATTTGGACAAACCTAAGAAACCCTGACATTCTTTTATCTTGAAAACTTTTCCGGAAGCTATAACAGCCCAGTGGGTAGTAAGTTTTCCTCAGCCCCTTCACCAGCAGTGTTTTTTCTTGGCAGACAGTCCTGTGGTGGCATGAAATGACGTATGTAAGAGGGGAAAGATAAGATGCCTCCAAGGTGGGCAAAAGGACATCATTGGCCCGATGTTGGGAGATGTCTGAACACATCCTGGCCTTCAATTTTACATGGGAAGCTGATCGAGGGCCACGTTATTCATGCAGGAACATTGAGGATCTTCATCCTTTCCTCTCAAAAAGGAAACAGAAATGTGGAGAAATGTTATATTCCATCTCAGCTTCTCCTTTCCTGACCCTCCTACTCATTTTGAAACCTGTCTCTAGGAAGAGTGCTGTCTTTCCTAAGACCTAATCCACAAAATGCAAGACAGGGCAAAAGTCATGTTTTGACAGAGAGAAAGCAAGGGAAATTTTCTTCCTTAGGTTTGTCTGGAGTTCTTAAAAAAAAAAATCTAGCTGGAATATGTATTATTTTTGTAATGGAAAAGAAAAACTTCTAGGAAAACTTTTGATTTGGGCTGCATAAGTTCATGGGAGAAGGTGTTAGTTCCATCTGAGTCTCTCTGAGAAGTTCACCCCAACAATGCGGGGTCAACATCACCTCCGTGTGCTCATGTATTATTTGCTCAGGAGAAATTCAGCCTTGGCCACAAAGTGTAAAACATTTCCACCTACTTATCTTTGCTTTGGAGAGAGGTTCCATCTAACCTTTTACGGTATAATGGAAAAAGAGAGGTCTTTTAACATTCCTATACACTGCAGCTTTTCAAGAAAGATGATCAGAAATACACATAAGATACTGAACTTCCACCTTCCATAAGACTGTCCCATGGCAGGAATTCAGCTGTGCCAAGGCCAGCACTTGAGAGTCTTGATTTGGGGGGCTAGAAGCCCTTGAACCCCAGATTTATGACCGTTTCCGTGTCTCAACCACCTTCTCCAGGCACATTCCTGTTAATTTATGAAACACAATTGCTCTAAAGGGTACAGGCCTGGGAATGCAGGATTGAAATATTCCACCTGGCCAGACACTGTTGTATGGACTAATTTAAGGCTTTGCTCATTTTAAAGGGGCTATTTCTCATCCATGATGAGGGAACTTTCCATGCCTTGTGAAGTATTATAAAGCAGTCAATCCTGCTTGAAATGTTCAGAGAATATCCCTCATCAAAGATATCTACTATTTCCATCTTCAGGGTTAACTACTCCTGAGGTTCTTGTCAGAGTGAAAAAGTCCTTTTCCTTTTTTCTTCCTTCCCTTATTTTTTCTTTTAACAGTTAGTTCTTGAGTCTGCAGACCATGTCTAGATCTTTCTTCTAGAAGTGAGTGCCACAGAGTCCCTTTTCCAGAGCCCCAGTCATGCCAGGGAATCATTTCTAGTCCAGAATCATCTGGAACAGAGATATTCAATCCTCCAAAGATATCGCTTTCCAAAGACAAGCAAAACAGCCCACCCATGCCATTCTGTCTGCTTCCAATGAACTCACTTGGCTGCCAGATAAACTGTGGGCACAGCTCTCTTTTGCCACATCCAGCTAGAAGAGGCACCACTCTCACCCACAACATGCCTTTGCTCATGAACCTTAGACTCTTGGGAACTATCTGTCCAGCACAGAGGGGACCCATTATCCAAGGTGACAAAGAGTGACTTCATGTGCAGAGTATATATAGATTTGTGCCCCTCATAGGTAAGATATAATATCCCCTGTAAAAGGTGATATTATTGTTCAGTCCCTAAGTTGTGTCCAACTCTTTTTGACCCCATGAACTACAGCATGCCAGGCTTCCCCGTCCTTCACTATCTCCTGGAGCTTGCTCAAATTCACGTCCATTGAGTCAATTTTGCCGTTTAACCATCTCATCCTTTGTCACCCCCTTCTCCTCCTGCCCTCAATATTTTCCAATGAGTAGGCTCCTCGAATCAGGTGGCCAAAGTACTGGAGCTTCAGCATCAGTCCTTCCAATGAATATTCAGGATTGATAAAAGGAGATATCAAGAAATATCAATTGTTTAGGCTGAATCAAATCAAAAAAACAAGTTCTTTCAAATTCTACTTACTTGAATGAGTTAAAGCAGAGTGACCTGAGTCTTCTGATTTTGCTTTTCAGACGTGTGTGTGTGTGTATGTGTATGTGTGTGTGTGTGTCTAGATAGAGCCATAAAGACACATAAACTTTCAGCTGACAGTGAAATTGACATAGGTTTCAAAAACACCTAATTCCTAGGAGAAGTGGACCCAGACTAACTGGCGTAGTTTGGGTATGTGTGGTAATGTTGGTTGTCAGTCTGTTATGATTTGCTTTTAAATATTTATTTGTGAAATATAAATCTTGCTAAGATTGAAATCTGTGTGAGAGAAGTGACTCTTGCTTTTGCTGCTGCTTAATGGAACAGTTGAATCTTCTTGGAAAACAGAACGATTCCTTGTATAAACACATCATCCTAGGGGAGTATGAAATAACAACTCTAGAAAATGCACTCCTACCCCTTCACATCTACAGATATGTCTCTCTAGATCATAGTCTATGAGGTTCATCAGCTACAAAAAATGTGAGTGACTCTGAAAATGCTGAGAAATTAGGGTCTATGTCATTAAAATGACAAGCATTCAGTTGAAAAACTGAAAAAACATCATCAGGACATTTCCAGATTCCTTTTCCGTTGATCCATCCCCGTGGCTAATACGGTATTTGTTATGCAAAAATGCTCAGTCGCTGTTCGGTCTTCCTGGTGGACTGGTCTGAGTTCTCTTCTTTAAAAGTTTTATTTATTTATTTTGGGGCTGTGCCGGATCTTCACTGCCGCAAGAGCTTTTCTCTAGCTGCGGCAAGTGGTGGCTACACTCTAACTGCAGTGCTCGGGCTTCTCATTTCAGTGGCTTCTCTGGTTGCAGAGCACAGGCTCTAGGGTGTGTGGGCTTCAATAGCTGCAGCACAAGGGCTCCACAGTTGTGGCTCCCAGGCTCTAGAGCATAGGCTCAATAGTTGTGGCATATGGGCTTAATTCNTCTTTTAACATTCCTATACACTGCAGCTTTTCAAGAAAGATGATCAGAAATACACATAAGATACTGAACTTCCACCTTCTATAAGACTGTCCTATGGCAGGAATTCAGCTGTGCCAAGGCCAGCACTTGAGAGCCTTGATTTGGGGGGCTAGAAGCCCTTGAACCCCAGATTTATGACCATTTCTGTGTCTCAACCACCTTCTCCAGGCACATTCCTGTTAATTTATGAAACACAATTGCTCTAAAGGGTACAGGCCTGGGAATGCAGGATTGAAATATTCCACCTGGCCAGACACTGTTGTATGGACTAATTTAAGGCTTTGCTCATTTTAAAGGGGCTATTTCTCATCCATGATGAGGGAACTTTCCATGCCTTGTGAAGTATTATAAAGCAGTCAATCCTGCTTGAAATGTTCAGAGAATATCCCTCATCAAAGATATCTGCTATTTCCATCTTCAGGGTTAACTACTCCTGAGGTTCTTGTCAGAGTGAAAAAGTCCTTTTCCTTTTTTCTTCCTTCCCTTATTTTTTCTTTTAACAGTTAGTTCTTGAGTCTGCAGACCATGTCTAGATCTTTCTTCTAGAAGTGAGTGCCACAGAGTCCCTTTTCCAGAGCCCCAGTCATGCCAGGGAATCATTTCTAGTCCAGAATCATCTGGAACAGAGATATTCAATCCTCCAAAGATATCGCTTTCCAAAGACAAGCAAAACAGCCCACCCATGCCATTCTGTCTGCTTCCAATGAACTCACTTGGCTGCCAGATAAACTGTGGGCACAGCTCTCTTTTGCCACATCCAGCTAGAAGAGGCACCACTCTCACCCACAACATGCCTTTGCTCATGAACCTTAGACTCTTGGGAACTATCTGTCCAGCACAGAGGGGACCCATTATCCAAGGTGACAAAGAGTGACTTCATGTGCAGAGTATATATAGATTTGTGCCCCTCATAGGTAAGATATAATATCCCCTGTAAAAGGTGATATTATTGTTCAGTCCCTAAGTTGTGTCCAACTCTTTTTGACCCCATGAACTACAGCATGCCAGGCTTCCCCGTCCTTCACTATCTCCTGGAGCTTGCTCAAATTCACGTCCATTGAGTCAATTTTGCCGTTTAACCATCTCATCCTTTGTCACCCCCTTCTCCTCCTGCCCTCAATATTTTCCAATGAGTAGGCTCCTCGAATCAGGTGGCCAAAGTACTGGAGCTTCAGCATCAGTCCTTCCAATGAATATTCAGGATTGATAAAAGGAGATATCAAGAAATATCAATTGTTTAGGCTGAATCAAATCAAAAAAACAAGTTCTTTCAAATTCTACTTACTTGAATGAGTTAAAGCAGAGTGACCTGAGTCTTCTGATTTTGCTTTTCAGACGTGTGTGTGTGTGTGTATGTGTATGTGTGTGTGTGTGTCTAGATAGAGCCATAAAGACACATAAACTTTCAGCTGACAGTGAAATTGACATAGGTTTCAAAAACACCTAATTCCTAGGAGAAGTGGACCCAGACTAACTGGCGTAGTTTGGGTATGTGTGGTAATGTTGGTTGTCAGTCTGTTATGATTTGCTTTTAAATATTTATTTGTGAAATATAAATCTTGCTAAGATTGAAATCTGTGTGAGAGAAGTGACTCTTGCTTTTGCTGCTGCTTAATGGAACAGTTGAATCTTCTTGGAAAACAGAACGATTCCTTGTATAAACACATCATCCTAGGGGAGTATGAAATAACAACTCTAGAAAATGCACTCCTACCCCTTCACATCTACAGATATGTCTCTCTAGATCATAGTCTATGAGGTTCATCAGCTACAAAAAATGTGAGTGACTCTGAAAATGCTGAGAAATTAGGGTCTATGTCATTAAAATGACAAGCATTCAGTTGAAAAACTGAAAAAACATCATCAGGACATTTCCAGATTCCTTTTCCGTTGATCCATCCCCGTGGCTAATACGGTATTTGTTATGCAAAAATGCTCAGTCGCTGTTCGGTCTTCCTGGTGGACTGGTCTGAGTTCTCTTCTTTAAAAGTTTTATTTATTTATTTTGGGGCTGTGCCGGATCTTCACTGCCGCAAGAGCTTTTCTCTAGCTGCGGCAAGTGGTGGCTACACTCTAACTGCAGTGCTCGGGCTTCTCATTTCAGTGGCTTCTCTGGTTGCAGAGCACAGGCTCTAGGGTGTGTGGGCTTCAATAGCTGCGGCACAAGGGCTCCACAGTTGTGGCTCCCAGGCTCTAGAGCATAGGCTCAATAGTTGTGGCATATGGGCTTAATTGCTCCACAACTTGTGGGATCTTCCGCCATCAGGGACTGAACCCATGTCTCCTGCATCGGCAGGCAGATTCTTTACCATTGAGCCACCAGGGAAGCCCTGTGGTCTGATTTTTTTTTTATCAGTCAGAATGATGCTTTAGAATGTTAATTTTCATTCTATAAAAAAGACTAGGTCTGAGCTTCAAAGGCTGTAGGACATCAAATGTATACAAGGGCTTTGTTTGAATGGCCACTTTCCCATGAGTGAGGAATTTGCTGTGATAGGCATGGGAGACCCAAGTCTGGAGACTTGTTGGGAGAGTACACCCTTTCCTACCTCTAATGTATGTAGGTAAACTGTTCTCACCTGTAAATGTTCTAGTTCACTTGGTCAGTTAATCCAATCAGCAAGCATTGTTTTCACTGAGACCCAGAACACTGTTCCATCACGCAGCCAGAGGCCCTTCCTGTCGTGGATAGGAAGGGATGCAGATGAGGAAAGGATGGTACCAACCAGGAAGGCATCATCCATTCTTTGAACTATAGTTTAGTGAGTGTCCACGTTGTACTAGGCACTGTACTGGGATCACAAAGACACAGCCTCTGCCCTCAAGAAGCTCACGGAATAGGAGGAGAGATAGGTGTATAAATAGACTCAATGTGGTAAGAACAATGGTTGAGACAAACGAGACTCAGGTTTCCCTGTCTAAGCAGCGCTAACCCCTAAAAGGACATGCATTGACTGGATGTCAGTGGGGAGGAGGGAGCTCTGGGAAAGGGGTCAGTGGTGCCCTGGAGCTGGTTCGAACCAGTTCGCTAGGACTGATCATTAAATATTTAGGAATCTTGCAAGCTGGTTGTAAAACATGGTCATTATTAACAATTGAATTATATTCATTTACAATTAGATAATATGAAAAGCAAAGATAACAAATACTGAAAATGTATTACTTCCTAATTACTGTATTACATTTTACTATTATCTGTGCCTCGAGGGTTTTTAGGGCTATTGTATTAATATGTGTATGATGGAAATACTGTCTAATAGAGGCTACTCTGCCCAGCTCCATGTTAACTCACATCAGGTTAGACTGAAATTGACTGTGATGGCCATATTTACACCAGAAAAGACACAAGGGCTACAGATCAGGGGTTATTTCCTCTCCAGAAGGTCATTTAACAGAGGGCAAGGACAAGACCACAGAAAATAAAGGTGGGCCCTCCAAGCTGAGTGGAGAGCTGGGGAGAGAACCCAGCAGGAGGAAGGTATAGGAGGCCAGACCCCACATGAACTTGCAGCCACCTTGAGGAGCTGGGGCTGGAGACGTCAAGGAAGTTTAGGAGGGGTGATCATCCTCACAGAAGCGGGGAGCATCACCCGCCTGAACTAGAGGTCAGGGACACCTGCTGGGCTAGATGGACTCGCTCACCGTGGAGGAGGTGTATTCTGTGAGCCCAGGGTGCTGAATTTTCAGTGTCTGGTCCACGAGTACTAGGAAAGAATATCCCGCAGACAACTGGCAGCTTAAAGGAAGCTGCAAAGGCAGCTGGACGGGGGCCCTGGCCTGGACACCATCAGTGTAGGGATGGCACTGAAAACTTTAGGGCATGTGAGGCTGCCAAGGACAGTGTCTGGAGTGGAAAGAGTGGCAGGCAGAGGATGGAGCAAAGGGGAGAAGCAAGGTGCTGAGGGAAAAGGGGTGGACAGAGAGGCTCATTCAGAGACTCACTTTTGAGAACGAAGCAGGAGAGAAGGCCAAGAAGAGGATTTCAAGAGGAAGGAGAGAGAAAAAAGGAAGAAAGAGTGAGAGACCTGGAGCGAATGTTTAGTCAAGACAGATCTTTCTTCACCCTAAAATAAATGAAGAGGAAAAAAAAAAAACAAACACGTGACCTATGAAATAATTCTGTAACATGAATGAAATGTTAAAATTACATATTGAAAGAAAAAACTTCCATAGAAAATAGAAGTAAATTTAAGTTACATTTGCTAGAAAGCAACATAAAAAGTATGGGCTCCATGAAATAAAAGGTAAAAAATGAGATGAGTCAACTTTGTGATATAAGGGAGCTGTCAGAATTAAGAAAATAAAGCAAGCATTTAATGCCAGTGGAATTTTGAAGGAATTTAGCATAAACTATGGTGAGAACTGACACAAAATAAAATTCAAGCCATGAAAAGAAAGACTAGCTTGGGGCTTTATTTCACAATAGAGAAAAGGACAAATAGGTCAAAATTATCTGAAACCAGGTCTTGAATTAGAGGATAAACAACAGAAATCTAGTTTTTTAATAATATTATAAGGATAATATATGATAATATAAGGTTATTAGAAAAGAAAATCTTTTTAAGTTGAAGCAAGACCTACAATCATGGATCAAAGCTCATTATGTGTCAGGCAAAATTAATAAGAAGAGTCCAAGATTAGACATACTCTATTGAAACTGTTGAATATGGAGGGGAAACTAAATAATATGAAAGGACCAACACAAAGAAAACATCATTTAATTTAAAAACACATGAATGGAAAAATGTATTGGGTCCTTGATTAGAAGGAATTCCATATTATAAAGATATTAATTCCCCTCAAAGTAACAAAGCTAACCAAAGTTAATGTGATCCTAAGTAAAATACCAGTGGGATTATTTTCAAATTTTTCTAAAAAGAGCTTCTGAAATTAATTTGAAGTAATTAAAAACACTTGATAGGAAGATGCTGAAGACAGGGAAGAAATAAATGAGAGTGAGGAAATAGAGTTGGGTCTAGACTATTCCTGGGCTTCCCAGGTGATGCTAGTGGTAAAGACCTGGCCTGCTAACACAGGAGACGGAGAGACATGGGTTTGCTCCCTGAGGCACTAAGATCCCCTGGAAGAGGGCATGGCTACCCACTCCAGTATCCTTGCCTGGAGAATCCCATGGGCACAGAAGCCTGGTGGGCTATAGTCCATAGGGTCGCAAAGAGCTGGACACGGCTGAGGCGACTTAGCACGTATGCCTTAGACTATTCCTATGGCAGGTGTGTATAAAAAGAAGAAAGGTGTGACTGAGTCATATGAGAGGTTTTTAAGGTGAAAGAAAAAGTTAAACAGTCGATGGGAAAAGACTGTAAATTTAGGAGAGTAAGAATGCCCATGGGAGAATGCCCCAGAAGAGACAAGGGGAGGTAGAAAGAGGCACAGACATCTCTAACGAGAAGAGAGGCTATTCCTATCCACAAAGTCTGGAATCATGAAGAAATATAAATAAAAATTTAATAATAATAATATACAAATTCATAATAACATCAACAGTAAAATTGTATTATAACAGCTAGTGGTGCATATCTAATAGGTTGAGCATTGTGCTGAAGCTGGAGAAATGATGGTCAACAAGACAGACTTGGTCTAGACCCTCTTGGAACTTAGAGTCCAGAGGGCAGACAGACGAAATGCAAATAAACAAAATAACTGCAAATTAGGATGAAACGTCTGGAGGAAGTGAGCATGGCAATAGGAATAACGGTGGAAAGGAGGGATGACAGTGCTTAGGGAGGCCCAGAAGGCCTTCCCTGAAGATATGATATTGAAGCCAAGAGCCCAGAGGTGAGAAGGCACCTGCCGTTCAAGCAGAAGGAAGGGTGGTCCAAACGGGCAGTGGGCGGAGACCCTGGGTGAGGTGGGACAGCGCTGTGAGGCCAGTGTGATCAGGCGACGTGAGGTCTGGGGGAAGGAGGCAGGGAGGCAGTCATGCAGGACCTTGGAGGTGACAGCAGGGTTTTGAATTTTTATCTGAAGTACAGTGAGAAGGCACAGGTGAGCTGGTACCACCGGACTGGCACATTTATCTCCAGGCAAGAATACCGGAGTGGGTTGCCATTTCCTTCTCCAGGGGATCTTCCCCACCCAGGGATCAAATCCACGTCTCCTGCACTGCAGGCGGACTCTTTGCCATTGAGCCACCAGGGAAGCCCCCAGAGCAGAGTAGTGGATAGTTAAAAGAAAGGGAGGAGTACGGGGTGATCTACCAGTTTCTGGTGTGAAAACTTGCTCCCCACAGGAAGAGATGTGGTTGGAGGGTGCCCAGAAATGAACAGATAAGACTTGATAGTAAGTCAGGCAGGGCAGGCTAAGGCTGGCTGCCAGGGCAACACAGAGACGTTCTGGGCTCTGAGATTGGATCCGGATGAAAGTGATGTTGATAAAGTTGTTTTAGGATTAGCGTGCCATGAATAAAAAGAGTGGAGAGTCAGGCCAGTAAGTAAGAAAAATGAAAGGGAAAGTCACTCAGTCGTGTCCCACTCTTTGCAACCCCGTATCACCTGGAGAAGGAAATGGCAACCTACTCCAGTATTCTTACCTGGAGAATCCCATGGACAGAGGAGCCAGATGGGCTAGAGTCCAAGAGTCGGACCCAGCTGAGTGACTAACACTTTCACTTTCCACTCTATACAGTGGAATTCTCCAGGCCAGAAATACTGGAGTGGGTAGCCTCCCTCCTCCAGGGGATCTTCCCAACTCAGGGATCGAATCCAGTTCTCCCACGTTGCAAGCAGATTCTTTACCAGCTGAGCTACGAGGGAAGTCCACGAATATTGGAGTGGGTAGCCTATCCCTTCTTCAGAGGATCTTCCTGACCCAGGAGTTGAACCAGGGTCTCCTGTATGAATGCAGATCTTTACCAGCTACGCTACCACGGAAGTGCGCCAGGGCATAATTAGGGCAGTGAGGATGTTGAGGAGGGACTGAGAAATTTGGAAGAAATAGGTGGCAGCCCTTGGAGATAAAGAAAAGAGAATCAAAGGTGAGATGACAGACAAACGATACCAATGTTCCAGAAAAGGACAGGTGGAGAGATGAGGCAATTTCCAATAATGTTTTAAAATGATACAGGGCTCCCAGACAGAAATGTCCATCAGCCAATAAATACAGTTAATGGCATCAGAGCTGATGTCTAAACTGGTTGCCAAATGGACTGCATGCTAGGTAGCTGAGAGTGATTCTCTCTCTCACACGTGGATTCACAACCTTCCAAAAATGTGAAGACCCCAACATTAACTTAACATTCAATCTGCATTTGCTAGTCAAACCATGCTCAACATAACTAATCTCTGAAAATTCAGAAGTTTCCTTTAGGTTCTTACCATGCTTCAGGGTCACCATTAAGAACTGAGTTATGGTTGGTTTGAAACTTAGAGATAGAACTAACGTGGTTTGGGAAAACGTCCTCTTTGAACCTTGATAGATGAAATATACAAAGACACTGATCTCTACCTTAGAGGGCTCCTGTTCTCTCCCTTCTCAAAATTTACACATTCTTTTTCAGTGTTAGCACAGCTGACTAACCTTTTATTTTCTGTCTTTGCTTTCCCCACCTGTCTCAGAAACCAGATGGTAGGCAGCTAATAATGTGGTTTGCAGAACAATATACCTGGCTCCCTCTGTTCATAGCACAGCAACTTGCTCCACCCACTCAGTCTCCCCAATCCCCCCCGCTGACAATCCCCTTCTCCCCTCCTAGCTTCCATGTTTCATCTTCCTTCCCTTAAATGCCTTTTTCTCTTCCTGCTTCAACAACTTCTTTCTTTCCCTCTGGCTCACTTGTCTTCTGTCTCAGTTTGCCTGCTCACCCAGCTTCTCCCCTAACAGAGCTCAGAGATTCAGAACAACACTTGTCTGAGCAGTGACTGCCCTCCTTGACTTCTGTCTGTTAAAAAAATAAAAAAGAAAAATCCTTGTCATCCAAGCTTCATGACTGCCTGGATTCCAGATAAACTAAGATTTATTATGTGTATACAATTGTGCCCCCCAGGCTATGTACCTTGAATGAGTATCACGAATCATCAAGGAGAAGAGTCGAAGCAAGCAGTGTCCTTTTTTTTTTAAATCTGGGAAACATTATTTTTATAATTATTGAAGAAGATAATAAACAGAATCAAATTAATACTTTGCATGGCCAGAACAGTGCTTGAGGTCAAAAGTCCCTGAGAGGGCAGCATGGCTCTCCTTGGGAAGCTTGAATATTGCGTCCACTGTGTCCTGTGTGAGTGGACCCAGGGGACAGCAGAGCAACCCAGGGACCACCTGGGAACCTTCATTTGCTGACCCTTGACTTAACACTTCTCCCTTTCCCTCTCTTCCTCTCAAAGCCAAAAAGCAAACAGGAAGGTAAAAGAGTAGGGACATTTGTTTGGGATCGAAAGGATGGTGAGTAGAGGGAAAGCTTTCCTTTTTTCTCGTCTATAATGGATCACTTTCCACCCAACCAGCTGAATCACAGCATGATTAGCTTTACTTGCTAAGATGAACCAAATACTAGGACTTTGGAATGGTCACTCTATCAATTCAGGCTTTTAAAAGACCAAACAAGATGACATTATGTAAGAATCAATGTGGGGCAAATGGCTAATACTGTGGCCAAAATCCTTGGTTGACCTCAGAATAATCAATTCAGGCAAAAATAACCTCAGGGGAGAAGTTTCCTGGGTCAGTCACCTCTAACTGTGTTCCTTCAAAGTTGAGAACAAGACTCTGAATTGGCCCTTTACTCACTAAACTGATATTCTGTGGCCCCAAATACTCATTTTGTTCCAGAGAGATATGGCTTTTCTTTAAGGCTTCTGTTAGGAATTTAGACACAAACCAAGAAAGAACTCTTTTAAGCAACTACCATGTTTTGTAGGCCTTCTTTCCATTTATGTCTGACTCACTAATTACATGCTAATGGGATTTTTCACGTTGAAATGTGTATTAAATGTTGAATCATTGCACTTCCCTGGCAATCCAGTGGTTAAGATTCTCCACTTTCACTGCAGAGGCCCAGGCTGGATCTCTGGCCCTGGAACTAAGATTCCACCTGCTGCATGATACAGATAAAATAATAATCATGATAATAATAATGTGAATCTTTCATTGACATTAGAATTGGACTGAGCCTATATCATGAGAACTGGAGAAGGCCATGGCAGCCCACTCCATCACTCTTGCCTGGAAAATCCCACGGGCAGAGGAGCCTGGTAGGCTGCAGTCCATGGGGTCGCTAAGAGTCGGACACAACTGAGCGACTTCATTTTCACTTTTCACTTTCAGGCATTGGAGAAGGCAATGGCAACCCACTCCAGTGTTCTTGCCTAGAGAATCCCAGGGACGGGGGAGCCTGGTGGGCTACAGTCCATGGGGTTGCAAAGAGTCTGATAAAACTGAGTGACTTCACTTTCACTTTTTACTTTCATGCATTGAAGAAGGAAATGGCAACCCACTCCAGTGTTCTTGCCTGGAGAATCCCAGGGACAGAGGAGTCTGGTGGGCTGCTTTCTATGGGGTCGCACAGGGTCAGACATGACTGAAGCGACTTAGCAGCAGCAGCATATCATGAGAACATATCTTAATATTAATAATTCAGTTAGTTAATTTAATCCTGGATATTATGTCACCATGATGTCCAACAGCAAGTTTAACTGATTTTAACATCAACAAATACAGCCTCTGAAAAGATAAAACACTTGCATCACAGCTAGGAGTTGCATATTCCCTATCCCAATAGTCATAGACTCACAGTCAAACACTCATAGACTGTATTTTTAGGACAGTTTTAGAAGTTCAGATATTTTATAGAAAAAGGAAGCAGAAAATACAGAATCCCCATTGTTACCCCTCTCCAGTTTCCCCTCCCCAGTTTCCTCTATTATTAACATCTTAACTTAGTTGACTTCCCTCAGTGGCTCAGTGGCAAAGAATCCACCTGCCAGTGCAGGAGACATGGGAGACATGGGTTCGATACCCGAGTGGGGAAGATTCCCTGGAAGAGGGCATGGCAACTCTCTCCAGTGTTCTTGCCTGGGATATTTCAGGGACAGAGGAACCTGGCAGGTTATACTTCACGGAGGTCACAAAAGAGTTGGACACAACTTAGTGACTAAAGAACAACTACAAACCTTAGTATAGTACATTTGTACAATTAATAAGCCAGCATTGATATATTATTGACTGAAGTCCACAGTTCACACTAGGGTTCACTCTTGTTGTTATATGTTCTGTGGTTTTGACAAATGTGCAGTGACATGTATCCACCATTACAGGATCAGAGAGAATAGTTTCACTGCCCCCTAAATCCCCTGAGATCTTCTTTGTTATCCTGCCCTCCCCTGGGATCTCTGGAAACCAATGAGCTTTTTAACATCTCCATGGGGTTGCTTACTCAATAATATCACAGTCGGAATTACATAGCATGTGGCCTTTTCAGACTGGCTTCTTTCATTTGGCACGATGCATTTAAGGTTTTGGCACATCTTTCTGTGGTTTCATAGCTCATTTGTTTTCATCACTGAATGATATTCCATTGTACAGATGTACCACAGTTTGTTTATCCATCCTTTTTTTCTATTATTATATACCTCCCATGTACTCTGTATTCTACCTAATTCTATGAGGGCTACCAAATATTCTGAAATAGCTTTATTTTCAAGGTTACCTCTAATTATGACATTAAATATGTGTTAGACAAAATAATATAAAAGTATATTTGAAAGCACTGAACTATATGGTTTGCACCAAAGAAATGTGTGCTATGAGAGTGAAGTTCTCAAGGAAACATAAGTCTCTTGAAATTAGACACATTTTTTTTTTTTGCATATATGCGTCCAGGGTCCAAAGCATTTATTGGATTTTCAAAAGGATATGTTACACCTCCACCTAATAGTAAGAACCATTGTAGAGATGAGGAGGGTGCAAACAATCACTATGGTACAAACAGATGGAGAGGAGTTAGTGATGGTGGTAGGGCTCGACCTGAAAACTGAAGGGTGATGGTAGGACCTGGTTTGGTGGAGCAAGCAGTACATTGCAAGAGTACAAGGGGGAAAGCCGGGGGGAGGGCTGTGAATTGGGGAGGAAGAATAGATCTGAACCAGGAAGCGATGAGAAGTAAGGTTGGCTAAGAAAGAGAAGTCCTTCAAAGTCCAGCAGTTACTTAATTTGAAATTATAAGCTGCAAAAGGTCTGCTGCTGCTGTTGCTAAGTTGCCTCAGTCGTATCCGACTCTGTGGGACCCCATAGAGGGCAGCCCACCAGGTCCCCCGTCCCTGGGATGCTCCAGGCAAGAACACTGGAGTGGGTTGCCAGTTCCTCTCCAATGCATGAAAGTGAAAAGTGAAAGTGAAGTCACTCAGTGTGTCTGACTCTGTGTGACCCCATAGACAGCAGCCCACCAGGCTCCCCCATCCCTGGGATTCTCCAGGCAAGAACACTGGAGTGGGTTGCCAGTTCCTCTCCAATGTGTGAAAGTGAAGTCGCTCAGTCGTGTCCGACTCTTCGCAACCCCATGGACGGCAGCCCACCAGGCTCCTCCATCCATGGGATTTTCCAGGCAAGAGTACTGGAGTGGGGTGCCATTGCCTTCTCCAGCAAAATGTCTTATTCACCCCAAATACAGTGCCCCATGCCAACTGTCAGTTTGCGTGCATGCACACACACACACACACACACACACTCACACACACACACACACTCGTGAGTGATACCCAAAAGAATATAGCTTCCTGGTTCCCTTTGCCACATCTATGGGGAGAAATTCCCCTGTAGAAGAGCTCTAGATTAGCAAGTCCATGTGAAACCATGAACCCTGACCTGGAAGAAAGTGTGGAGGCGAAAGGCGGGATGGGTTCCCTTCTGTTAAGTCAGCTTCATCTCAGCTCTTGGCTCTGAAACCCTTTGCTCATTCTCCACTCTATACCATGGATGAGAAAATGCCCTGCAAACCGTAGAGCACTTTGTAAATGTTCCTGCTATTATGCTGCCCCAACTCATGTGAAATATGTTTCCTTTCTTCTCTGCCTTTCTAAATCAAATCCATCCCTAAATGTCTGGCTCAAAATTTAAGCTTTTCTTGACTATTTCAGCAGACTGTGATCTTCCCATCCCCTAAAAGTCAATAGAATTTATAATATGAATCTTTCATTTGGCCAGAATCACATGCTGCCTGGATATTCTTTGTTTGTTCATTTCTTCTGGGTTTCTCTTCTGCCTAGCACTACAAGATTGTGAGAGGTGTTCACTGATGGATGCCGTGTGCTAAAACACGGTCTGACACGTAGTAGATGTTCAACAAATACTTTTAAAATGTACCAGTGACAAATAGGATACATACAGAGATGTTTTATGCTATTTTTCTTCCTCATGAAGTTTTAACTGATGCCGTTCACCTGATAGATAACCACTCGATTGCATGTGTAGAACTGGCGATCCTAGTTAGCCATGAATTTGGCAGGCTATAGACAAATAGCCCACATTGCCCTTCTTGGTGTAGGTCAGTTGACGTCACATCAGACACACATCGCTCCTCTTTTCCGTTACCATTTCACCTTGTTTCCTACTAATGGCCTCTTATCTGAACCTCATGCGTGTGTGCTAAGTCACTGTAGTCGTGTCCGACTCGATGACCCCGTGGACTGTAGCCCGCCAGCCTCCTCTGTCCATGGGATTCTCCAGGCAAGAATACTGGAGTGAGTTGCCTTGCCCTCCTCCAGGGGAGCTACCTGACCCAGGGATTGAAACTGCATCTCTTATATCTCCTGAATTGGCAGGCAGGTTCTTTACCACTAGCACCACCTGGGAAGCCCCTGTCTGAACCTCAGATAATACCAAGTGGTGCTTATGACTTAAAAAGTGCATTTTTCGAGACATTTCTTTTGGAGGAGAGGAGTGAGAGTAAGCCTTTCTCTCCTCCCTCATTCATCCTTCGCAGCAGACTTGACCTTAGTAGACAAAGGCCTGGCTCAGAGCAAGCTCAGCTTCTATGACTGTCTAAGCAGACAAGGTGCCTGACCCTTCTCACTGTTCCACATCTCAGCTAACCAACTTTGCTCCGTGGGATTCAGGAAGCATAACCACCTACATGGCTATGAATGTTTTAATTCGAATACTGGAGTGAGTTGCTATGCCCTCCTCCAGGGGATCTTCCCAACCCAGGGATCAAACCCGTATCTCTCAAGTCTTACACTGGCAGGTAGGTTCTTCACCTCTAGTACCTCCTGGCGAGCCCAAAGTTCTCTAGTAAATTGACCTAAAAGACAGCATCTTCAACCTCTGGGAACTGCAGAGAGAATAAAGACAAGAGAGTGGTGATAACACAGGCCAGAAGCCAACCACCAAACAGATCATGAGTCAGACTGGTTGGCTCTTTGCCTGAGAGGGATTGTGTTTCCACCAAATCTTATGGAGCTGGGGTCCAGGTCTCAACCTTGTGGTTTTGATAACTCTATTTTTTTGGTTTGTTTGTTTTCATTTTACCCAAGAGTCATCAGGATCTGATGAGTTGATTCACTCTAACCAAACTACAGACTGGCTTTGTTTTTTCCCCCAAATCACAGCACCAGCGTATGAGAGCGAGAGATCTACAGTCCAAGTATTTAATCCTATTCCCTTCTGTTGTATGGGCTCCCCAGATAGCTCAGTTGGTAAAGAATCCGCCTACAATGCAGGAGACCTGGGTTCAACCCCTGGGTCGGGAAGATCCCCTGGAGAAGGGAAAGGCCACCCACTCCAATATTCTGGCCTGAAGAATTCCATGGACTGTATGGGGTCACATGGGGTCACAGAGAGTTGGACATGATTGAGCGGCTTTCACTTTCACTTCTGATATACACAAAACTGATAAATTACATTTCTAAAGGGGAGAGAGCTTGCCAGGCATGGAGGCAAAGTCTCCAGGGCACTTGCTGTGGGGAACAGCATAACCTGATACACACACAAGTCCTGCTTTGGAAAGTGCTTTCCCAGGGGATAGAATGTTATGGTGTGGAGACACAGAGTCGCACTCTTCCGCATCACTTTTTTCTAAATTTCATGAAAACTACCACCCGTTTACATGTCATCGTAAAATGCATCTTTGGGGGCTTCCCTGGTGGTCTAGTGGTTGAGAATTCGCCTGCCAACGCAGAAGACACGGGTTCTATCCTGGGTCCAGGAAGATCCCACGTGCCGAGAAACAACTAAGCCCCCACGTCACCCTCTAGAGCCCAGCTTCTGAGCCCACGTGTCTCAGTGACTGAAACCTTCAAGCCTAGAACCTGTGCTTTGCAACAAGAGAGGCCACTGCAACTACAAGCCTTGCAACGAAGAGAAGCCCTGGCTCAATGCAACTAGAGAAAGTGGCTGTGCAACAACGAAGACTCAGCGCAGCCAAAAACAAACAAATAAATATGTTTTAGAAAAGAAAAGAAAATGCATCTTTGTTTATGTTTAGTATCTTTATCCCCCCTCACACTTTAAAGGGGCTTCCCTGGTGTCTCAGATGATAAAAAATTTGCCTGCAATGCAGGAGACTGGGGTTTCATCCCTGGGTCAGGAAGATTCCCTGTAGAAGGGAATGGCAACTCACTCCAGTCTTCTTGCTTGGAGAACTCCATGGACAGAGGAGCCTGGCAAGCTCCAGTCTATGGGGTGGCAAAGAGTCAGACATGTCTGAGAGACTAACACTTTCACGTTTATTTGCCCGTTTAAAACTGGAGTATATGTGCCTTGCAGAGTTGTGTCAGTTTCTGCTGTACAATGAAGCCAGTCAGCTATATGGATATATATATATCCCGTCTCTCTTGAGCCTCCCTCCCACCGCAACCCCACCCCACCCGTCTAGGTCACCAGAGCACGGCACTGAGCTCCCTGCACGGTACAGCAGGTTCCCACCAGCTGCTATTTTACACACGGTGGTGCGTACACATCAGTCTCAGTCTCCAGATTCATCCTTCCCTCCCTTCCCCCACTGTGTCCACATGTCCACTCTTGACTGCTGCGTCTCTATCCTGCCCTGCAAATAGGTTCATTTTTCTAGTATCTTTAAATCATACTTAAAATTCTTTTAATTCCAAAGTATGCAATCATTGGCTCAGTGGTAAAGAATCTGCCTGCCAATGCAGGAGACACAAGAGACACGAGTACAATTCCTGGGTTGAGGAAGACCTCATGGAGGAGGAAATGGCAACCCATTCCAGTGTTCTTGCCTGAAGAATTCCATGGACAGAGGAGCCTGGCAGGCTACCGTCCACGGTATCAATAAGAGTCAGACAAAACCAAGAAACTGAGCATGCACACATACACGCAATCATCAAGAAAGGAAAAGAAGAAAAACACAAAACTCCAAAGACATTCAAAGAAAGTTAATCACCTCACATCTCCATTCCTGACCCTTGTGATGACCAAAGTGGAAATGACTGGGCTAAGCAGCTTTCTGCACCTTTTGCCAGGATCTCACAAAGACACACGCAGCACAGTTAGGAGTTTTCAAATTATTTTTACAAATGTGGGCTTATCTAAGGCACCTTACTCTGAAATTTACTTAATTCATCAATGAATGTAATGCAAATCCATTATTTTTCAGTAGCCACATCATATCCCCTGCTTTGGGTAGATATGCCTAGGGTCCTTCTTCAGATCAAAGTCTAGTCTTTGACCATGACAAGAACAATAAAGCATTAAACAATAAGGTGTCAATCACTCCCTGGCCTATATTGTTACATATTGATCTTCTCACTTCTAGAAACTGGATTCCCCAAAGAGAATGCCTTTTTTAAAGAAACGGTAGTTTCAGTTGTATAAGCTGTTTTTCATAAACTGCAGTGAATTTTGCTGACCATTTCTTAATGACACAAAGATAAGGACCTTATTTTTATCAGAAAAATCTGTCTCCTTATTGCACGGAAGGGCTGTTAAAACCTATGGGGTGTGAATTCTTGTAAGAGTCTCTGTCACCATGGGAGAAAGTCCCTGATTTAAGCATTTTGCCCTTTTCATAGTGTCTGAGAATGTTTGAGCTGGTCTANCTAAGCAGCAGCAGCAGAAAATGTATAGACACTTTCTGTAACTTCTCCAACTATTACAAAACAGACCAAAAAGTGAACAGGTATATCTTGGGGTGAGGGTGTGTGCTAAACCGGTTGGAATGATACACCATCACACCAGGGATGTGATTCCGCAAATACGTAGGTGTCAGGCATACAGAACTGGGAGAGGGATTAAGTCTTCTTTTGGTTATAGTTTACAAAGTGGGATTGATACAAACTCAAAACCTTATAGCTTTTGTTTCCAACGCCCCTTTCCATTTTTCACTCCCTACCAGCTTGGACTCTTGCTCCAAAATATTTAGTGTTTCTCCCTTGCTAATAGAAATACAGAGTTGAACATCCTTGCTTGGTGCTAAAGGCCGTCCGCAGTATAGTTCCAATCTAACTGTCTACATGTATTTGCATTCATCCTAGCTGAACCTCTGTCCTCTGCTGAGCAGGGCAGTCTCCGTTCGATGTGTGACATCCATCCCTCCATTCCCAGCCTTGAGCCTTTCCTCCCCGCCTCCACTCGTCCCTCCAGTCAGATCCTGTGATGCTCTGGGCACGGCTCAGCATTCTAATGCCTCCAAGTTGGCCTAGCTCCCTGCTAGACCTTGGTCTGCTCCCATAGGCAGTGCACAGGATCGTGTGCTTGACCTGATGCTCTGCTGACACTGTCCAGAAAGTCTCAATAATTTCTGAATGAGAGGCTCACATTTTCAACGTGCACTGGGCTCCACCAATTATGTCACCAGGCCTGTGGGTGGGAACTATTTATGTGGACAACTCCAACACACTGCTTTGTGTTTTTATTTAATTAAAAATGAAGACAAAGTTTTTAACACACCCAGAGCACTTTCTGTGTACAAAGCAATTTTACACACACCACTGCACCTAAGGACTTCCCTGGTGGCTCAGTGGTAAAGAATCCCCTTGCAATGCAGGAGACATGGGTTTGATCCCTGGGTCAGGAAGATCCTCTGGAGAAGGAAATGGCAACCCTCTCCAGCATTCTTGCCTGGGGAATCCCATGGACAGAGGAGCCTGACAGGCTACAGTCCACAGGGTCACGAAGAGTTGGACATGACTGAGCAACAAACACCACATCTAAACCACCAGACAAGCACATGGAGTGAGGAGGCTGCGTTCCAGCAGCAGCTGTGGGTCTCCAGGCATTTCTGAATCTGACGAAGCCTTTGGGCGCTTCCCTTTTAGCCTGTGTTCACATTTCCCAGCACCTCTTGCTCTGTAATTATTATAAAATCAAAATTCAGAGTAGCTTATGTTCAGCACTCTGGCCTCCAGTACTCGTCTCCTTTAGCTGGTATAATCAAGTGCCACAGACTTAGTGACTTAAACACCAGAAATGTATTGTCTCACAGTTCTCGAGGCACAAAGTCTGACCTCAGTGTCTACAGGCCACACTCCCTCTGAAACCTGGAGGGAGATCCACCCTTGCCTCTTCCGAGGATGCTGTGGCAGCCCTCCCCACTCCTTGGCTCGTGGGTACATCCCAAGTTTGCCATTTTCACAGGGCCTCCTCCCAGTGTCTCTGCCTTCACATGGCCGTCTTCTCATAAACAAAAACATCGGTTCTTTCGGAGTAGCTCTGACATTACTCCACCACCACCTCATCTTGATTTAACGAATTACATCTGTAATGGCCCAATTTCCAAGTAAGGTCCCATTCTGAGGTGTTGAGGGCTAGGACTTCAACGTGTCTTTTTTTTGGTGGGAGACACAATTTAACAGGTAATACTCCCCCCACTCCCACCCCTACCCCATATACTGCTAGNGCTCTGACATTACTCCACCACCACCTCATCTTGATTTAACGAATTACATCTGTAATGGCCCAATTTCCAAGTAAGGTCCCATTCTGAGGTGTTGAGGGCTAGGACTTCAACGTGTCTTTTTTTTGGTGGGAGACACAATTTAACAGGTAATACTCCCCCCACTCCCACCCCTACCCCATATACTGCTAGTCAATAAGGTCTATAGATTTCAACTCTGGAATGTCTCGTTTTCTTAAAAAAAAAAAAAAAATGTATTTGACTGTGTTGGGTCTTAGTTGAGGCTTGTGGGATCTTTAGCTGCGGCCTGTGGAATCTAGCTTCCTGAACCAGGGATCAAACCCAGGCCCTTGCATTGGGAGTGCAGAATCTTAGCCATTGGACTACCAGGGAAATCCCTGGAATGTCTCTTGAAGCCAGTCATTTCTGCTGTCACACCACCATGGTCCAAGTCTCACTCATCCTCTGCCTCCTAATCTAATGGCCTCTGATCTATTCCCACTTTGCAGTCAATAAGGACTTTTAAAAACCCTGATCTTGTCACCCTCTAACTTTCCATTATCACTTTCTGTTATCTCTTGATACATCCCAATGTTTTGATGAGGTTTATAAGGCCGTGCATGACTTGGCCCACTGCCCCCTCCCATCTCCCTCCATTCCACCTTTCCCATTACTCTTCCTCTTGCCAGCCTCTTATTCATCCTCTATGCTCCAGGAAGACTGAACTCCCCTAGTCAAGGGCCATGACCTCTCATTCCCCAGACCCCACACCACCAGGAACTCCGACCCACTCTCTTCATCCTTCAGGGTTTGGCTTACATATCACTTTCCTGGGATGTCTGGGCAAAATTAGCCCTAAGGGGGCATCCACAACCCCCTCTTTTTTGTTATCTATCAAAAAGACTGCAAGAAGATCCATCCAGTCCATCCTAAATGAAATCAGTCCTGAATATTCATTGGAAGGACTGATGCTGAAGCTGAAATTCCATTACTTTGGCACCTGATGGGAAGAACTGACTCATTAGAAAAGACCTTAATGCTGGGAAAGACTGAAGGTGGGAGGAGAAGGGGACGACAGAGGATGAGATGGTTGGATGGCATCACCAATGCAATGGACATGAGTTTGAGTAGGCTCTGGGAGTTGGTGATGGACAGGGAGGCTTGGTGTGCTGCAGTCCATGGAAGTCATAAAGAGTTGGACACGACTGAGTGACTGAACTGAAATCAATCAAAGAGAATCCTGAAATTGACAGCCATGTAATTTTGGCCTGGCTTCTTCCTTCAACCCCAGAAGGAAGGCCAATGTTTAAGTCCTCCACACAACAAAATCCTGAGGTGCTTGGAAGAAGAAAAATCTGAGGGTAAAAGGAAAGGAGATTTAAGTATTCATGTCAAGCACTATGAGTTTGAATCCACATTAGTGTTTTTCCAGAAATGCAATATGTGTGTGTGTGTGTGTGTGTGTGTGTGTGTGTGTGTGTGTATAAATTACTTGGAGCCAATGGATCTTCCTTGACTGTGGCTTTAAGACTGAATTTCATGGGCCTCAGAATTTCATGAGTTACTCTCCTACGCATGTGCCCTTTGTCCATCAGAGCATTAATCACATTATACTCTTATGTGTATACTTATCTCTCTCCCCACTAGACTGCAAATACCCAGCACGGGACCAGGTGCATGGTGGATAAGCCCTCTAAAGATTGACTGATGAATGAATAAATGATGGAAAAGAAATGAAGTCACAGAGAGATGAAGAGATTTGCCCAAGGTTGGACCACAAGTAGGATGTAGAGGCAGACATTGAACTTGGACTAGCCTAAAAGCCACATCCTTGGGCTTCCCCGGTGGCTCAGTGGTAAAGAATCTGCCTAAAATGCAGGGGATGCCCGTTCATTCCCTGGGTTGAGAAGGTCCCCTGGAGGAGGGAATGGAAACCCACTCTAGTATTTTGGTCTGGAGAATCCCATGGCCGGAGGAGCCTGGCGGGCTACAGTCCACAATGGGGTCTCAGAGTCAGACACGACTGAACACACACACACACACGTAGGCCGTGTCCTTAGTCAGGGGGCGATGAGCTCTAGGAGCCCGACGCCTGGGTCTGCCTTGTCACGGTTGCATTGTCAGTACGATCGTCCTTCAGTTTCCGTGGGAGGGGTGGGATTCAGGATCCTCCATGGATACGAAAGTCTGGGGAGCCTCAAGTGATAGACCGATGGTAGAAATTACTATCTTTATTTAGAAATTACTAACTGAGGTTGGTCGAATCTGAGGATGAAGAACCCTGGATATGGAAGGCGACCGTACCTACTTGTGGCATGAGAGAGAAATAGAAAGAGGCTAATAAAAGAGAAAGGAAAGGAGAGAGAGATTGTAAAGATAAAGAAAAGGATATAAAATGGAGAAGGAGAGGCAGAAGGGAAGTCAGAGAGAAGACAAGAAAAGTCCATGCCTCCTGCCTAGACTCAGAGCTAGTATCTTCTGGCCTCTCCCACTCTAGTATTTATGGTTCTCTAGGGTGTGCCAGTGGAGAGGGCAATGGCAGCCCACTCCAGTACTCTTGCCTGGAAAATCCCATGGATGGAGGAGCCTGGTAGGCTGCAGTCCATGGGGTCGCGAAGAGTCGGACAAGACTGAGCGGCTTCACTTTCACTTTCCACTCTCATGCATTGGAGAAGGAAATGGCAACCCACTCCAGTATTCTTGCCTGGAGAATCCCAGAGATGGGGGAGCCTGGTGGGCTGCGGTCTATGGGGTCGCACAGTCAGACACGACTGAAGCGACTTAGCAGCAGCAGGATGTGCCAGACACTGTTCTAGATTTTCACAACTTATCAGCAAACAAAAGACACAAAGAATCCAGACTTTGTGGCACTTACACTTTAATAAGGAGAATCATATGATTAAAAATGAATTTAAAAATAAGAAAATATGTTAGTAAATAATAAATGCCATGTAGAGAGATAGCAGAATAGAATAAGGGCAGGGATTCTTATCCTGGAGTTCTGTATCCATGAGGGGTTCGTGGATAGAATTCAGGAGATCTATGAACTTACATGGGGAAAAGAAACGACTTCTTTATTTTATGAACCTTAAATCTTCAAATCTGACTAAAGGCAGCTAACCACAGGAGAAACTGCAGAACCTGTAACGTGTTACCAGTGGAAGTCACGGGTATTTTCATATTGTATTGACAGTTGCTATGGGTGTCTTGAATTATCTTTCATATCCATTAAATTTTGTAACTATTGGGCCTGCAGTTAGATTTTGTTATTTAATGTCTTTAATCAATAAAGAAACATACATTTGGTAAGTATCACAATACGATTAGTTTTTTTGTAACTTTATGTATCTTTCTAAATGCATCTTAAAGCATTTCTCTAAGAAGCCTGTCCCTAGGCCCCACCAGACTGTCCAGGGAATTCATGGAAGAAAAAAGGTTAAGAACATAGGGGAAGGGAAATGGGGTGCAGCAGAGGACAACGGGGGTGAGTAGACAGGGTGGGCAGAGTCAGTCTCACGCCTACATTCTCACACCTACAGTCCCACTGCCCACAGGGCAGGCAGAGTTGGTCTCATGCCTACAGTCTCACTGCCCACAGGGCGGGCAGAGTCAGCCTCACACTACAGTCTCACTGCCCACACGGCGGGCAGAGTTGGTCTCACGCCTACAGTCTCACTGCCCACACGACGGGCAGAGTCGGTCTCACGCCTACAGTCTCACTGACCACAGGGCGGGCAGAGTCGGTCTCACGCCTACAGTCTCACTGCCCACAGGGCGGGCAGAGTCAGTCTCACACCTAATGTCCTCTTGAGCCGATGCAGTCCATGCTCTCCTGGGCCGTCCCCAGGCACGGCCCTGTCTTTGCCCAGAGTTCAGACTCAGGTGCCCCGTGATGTACTCTTGTTATTCACCAATGTGTTTTCCCGATGAAAGAACTCTGACCTCTCCCTGCCACTCACCATCTTCCCCCTCAGTGGTTATTTACCACAGGACATAACACCTGGGCTTCCCAGGGGTGCTAGTGGTAAAGAACCTGCCTGCCAATGCAGGAGGCATAAGAGATGTGGGTTTGATCCCTGGGTCAGGAAGATCCCCTGGAGGAAGACATGGCAACCCATTCCAGTACCCTTGCCTGAGAAATCCCGTGGACAGAGGAGCCTGGTGGACTAGGGCTACAGTTCACGGGGTCGTAAAGAGTCAGACAAGACTGAGGTGACTTAGCACGCATAACATTCAGGAGCTTAGAATCAACAAAACAGGGTTGAAAGAACACAAGGAAATTCAAGAAGATTAAAAAGAAATCTTACTTTTTGTTGTTGTTCTGCCTTCTATTGAAATATCCAACTCAACTAGACAAATTAATCAGGCAGTATATGTCTCCTCAAGAAAAGATAAGCAAATCGGCAGTTTCTGAGTGTTGATGAAGTGTATCACCTATAGCGAATGGAATGTGAGCTGAAGATACTGCCATGTTTCAAAACGAATTCTTTAAAAGTTCAAATTTATCTCACATGTACAGTGAAAGTCCTCAGGCTTTTGTGACAAGAGATCCTTTCTTAAAAACAAAAAATTACACTTTGAGGCTGCTGAAGAGTTTTTAAAAATCTACAAATAGACTAAAAAATAAAACTATCTGGAAATCACAAAATTAAATTTTTCCTTATACAAATGAAGATGCTGTGAGCTATAAGTTGGGGGCTTCCCTGGCGGCTCAGCATTAAAAACAAAAAACAAAAAAAAACTCCACCTGCAATGTAGGAGATGAGGGTTTGATCTCTGGGTCAGGAAGATCCCCTGGAGGGGGAAATAGCAACCCACTCCAGGATTCTCACTGAGAAAATCCCATGGACAGAGGAGTCTGATGGGCTGCAGTCCGTAGGGTGACGAGAGTTAGACACAATTGAATGAGCACACACACACGAGCTGTAAGTTATGAGAGCCCCAGCTGAAGGAGACTCACTCCTCTGATTTAACAAGAAGCTTGGAAATTAGTGGTTCATGCCCAAGATGTCAAGGCTCTGGGTTGACACCTAACACAGGCTTTTCTCATACCAGTGGCTGCCCCAGACCAGTGGCTGTTGAACTTCCCTTCTGTAACTGTATTCCTTAGCGAGTGAATTTAAAATGCAGATTCCCAGGCACTACCCCAGAGATTCCCGAGTCAGTAGGCTTGGGGTCCCCCCCCCTTGAGAAATCTGTACCTTCAGAAAACCCCTCTGGAGTTTTGAAGCAGGTGACCCAAGGACCTCACTTTGAGAAACACCATGTATCACCTCTCCCTGTGTGATCTCCCCACTCCTAGGGATTAGTCACCCATTTTACACTGATGACTCAAAATTCTATCGCCCAGCTCCCTACACCCACTTGGCAACTGAGCATCCCTATCTGAATGTTTCATAGGAACCTTAAACTCAGCAGTTCAAAGTTGAACTGTTTCTCTCCACACCTGGCATATATAGAATAAAGCCCAAATTCCTTGACTTGGCATCCAAGACCCTGCCTCTGTCTTCAGTCCCTTTCCTGACCACCGCCTGGGCCTTCTTCTCCATGTTTAGGAACATTCTGACTTCTTGCAGATCCTGGACACACATGTCTTTCTATACACTGTCCCTTGGGCAGAACTCATGCTGCTGGACTCAGGCACCAATCTTCCCCTGCCTATAAACACACTCCTTGCTGTTTGTCCCTCTGTGCCCTCTTTTGACCACATGCACCCTTTAATTGCTGTGCTCACCATCCTGTATTACACTCTTTACCTGGCAGTTTTGAACCTGAGCTCCTTGAAAGTGGGGAAGGGGGCTCTGTGCCTTATCCTTTTTTCACTCTCACCTCTTGTGTAGAGTCTAACGCACAGTAAGCAATCACCGAACATTTGATGAACTGAATTTCTTGGTGAAAAAAAAAGGAAGGAAGGAAGAGAGAAAGAAAGACAGGAAGAGAAGCTTGATTTGGAAAGTTGAAAGGAAATTCTAGAAGTGCTTTGTTATGAAAAGGGCGGGGATTGATTCAAGTAGGATGAAGGGATTAACAGCGTCTAACTAATGTTTGTCTAGCGATCAACCAGGGGAGGGGCTGAAGAAGGGCACTTGATTTGGCATCCAGGAATTCACAGCAGAGTCGGCCCTTCCAGCCCTCGACCATTATGGTCAGTCTCCCTCCGGGGGTTGCCACCGAGGGGCAGTCTTACTTTCATGCCGGTGGGAGGAGACATCATGACACAATTTTTGCACAGCACAAAAATGCTCAATCCCACTGATGAATCACAGAGCTAGCTTTAACTTGGCTTAACAGGACCCTCGGGCTTTTTCAAAGAGCTCTCCTGTGCCCACCCTCTTTTCCACATCCGCTCCTGAGCTGGTGGCTTCTCTTTGTACCCCTGTCTTCCTAGTTTGTCCAAGTTCAGCCTGGACTGCATGTCAGGCAAACCAAGCTGTTACCCATCTCCTCTCATCACAAACTTTTCCCTGCCGGGCTGGATTGCTGCCTTTTCTCCTCAGATCTGCCCTAACCTACCATTCCTGAAACCCCCAACACAAACACCCTATCTTCTGTGTGTCTACATCACACCTTCTTTTACACTCATAGGCTGATTATTGTTTGGGGTGGTTTTTGTTTGTTTGTTGTCTTCTCTTTTCTGCTGAGTGTTGTTCCCTCTCTCTGCCTTTCCTGAATCCCTGTTCAGGTGTCTGATCATTTTTCTTCTAGGAGCAGAAGTGGAAAATGAATGATGTTTCCCTATTCCCCTGATCTTGTAATTCCTCCAAGGCTGCCATCCCCACAATGAGAGTCCCTTCACCCTGCCAAGCCTCGCTCTACCCTTTGCCCTTAAAGCCTCAGCTCCTGTTTTTCCTGGTTTGAGTGCAGTGTCCAGCCTTTCACATCCTCTGTGGTATAATACCTTGCTTCGGAAGGTTTTGTTTCAGGAGTGTCCTGTAGTTATTAAACATCAATTCTGTGCAAAATGTCTCATTTAAGACAAAGGTTGGCTGTGCTGGGTCTTCGTTGCTGCCTGGGGCTCTTCTCTAGTTTCGGCGCTCAGGTTTCTCCTTGCAGTGGCTTCTCTTGTTGAGGAGCACAGGCTCTAGGGCCCTGGCTTCAGTAGTCGCAGCACGTGGGATCAGCAGATCCCTGGGCTCTCGAGCAGAGAGACTCAATAGTCGTGGCACAGGGGCTGAGTTTCTCCTTGGCACTGGGGTCTCCCCAGATCAGGGATCAGATGCATGGTCTCCTGCACTGGCAGGTAGATTCTTGACCACTGAGTCACCAGGGAAGCCCAGTAATGTCTTAAGAATAACTAAAGCAAATATAGGCTTGTATTGGGACTTGTTAAGAAACATAATCATAAAAAAAAGAGGAAAGGAGAGAAGAAGTCATGTGTGGAAGAGTGAGAAAGACACAGAGAAAAAGAAGATGAGACAGATACACCGTCAAAGGGGCAGAGGGAAACATACAAAGAACAAGAGGCCCAAAGAGAGGCGTGATCTGAAAAGAAAAAAGTGAATCACCTCCCTCCCATGCACAGCCACATCCTCAGAGGCAAAGCCACAGGCTCCCACCCAGAAATAAGGACCAGGAAGGAAAACGGGGGTAGCACACAGCAAGTCTGAGTGAGGGACCGCCGGCACGAGCATTGGACGGCGAACACCCGGAGAGGAAAGAACAAGACACGCACACCTGAATACACACACCTCACAGAGAAATGTCTCCATCTTGTGGCCTCGAGAATAGTGTGATGCTGTGCATTTTCACAACTACAGGCACAAACAAAGAAAAGACCTTTCGTCACCGGTTCTGTGAGCAACATGAACTTGAAATGAAGTCCAAGCTCCCGCATGTTTACTAACCCCTGAGAAAGATCGTGCCACTTTATAGAAAGGCAAACAAAGAAGAGGGAACTTCTGTAGAGGATTACTATATCCTTTCCAGTTCTCTTGCCTCTGCTATGTTTCTCAAGTGTACCGAAGTTAAGCGGTCTTTCGCCAAACCAGAGTTCTCTGTAACACTGGATTTGTTAAATGAGCTGATATTTGTTAACTTCTTAGGTGGCTCAAATGGTAAAGCATTTGCCTGCAATGCAGGAGACCTGGGTTCGATCCCTGGGTTAGGAAGATCCCCTGGAGAAGGGAATGGTTATCCACTCCAGTATGCTTGCCTGGGAAATCCCATGGATGGAGGAGCCTGGAGGGCTACAGTTCATGGGGTCACAAAGAATCAGACAGGACTGAGGAGCTAACAATGGAACACTGTCTAGGAGGAGCTCATGTGTTTATTAAATAAGCAAAATCCAATGCCTACAGTCTCTGAACCAATCATGCTAGCTCCTGGCCCTATCTCAGGTCTTGGTGCCCTCTGCTGGTATCTCCCTGACCCTTCTTCCCTCCTCCTGTCCCCATCTATCAAACCCTGCACAGTCTTTTCAGCTGAATTAAGAACCCTACATTTGCCCCATAATTAGTCTCACGAAAGGCACTAATGTCACTTCTGTTGCTCAGTCCTTTGGAAGCCCCCCCACCTGCGTCTCGTGTGACCTCCGATTAGCACGGCTGACCTCACCCCCCTTTGCAGTGGTTTCTGCCCTGGGATGTCGAGGGGCCATGCATTGGAGCTGTCCTGCTTCTTGCCTGTTCTCTCCTGCTCTTTTCTCTCTTCCCGCCTTTCAAACGCTGGTGCCCCGGGGGCCTCCGTCTCAGACTCTCTCCCTTCCAGCTCTCATGCCGCCCCTCAGCGGCATCTCACTGTGTGGTTTATATCCCATTCTCACCTGATTGCAATCACTGGAGAGAGGAGAAACAGGCAAGCGGACTCAACCTGCCAGTTCACGAAAACATACCTACATCCACTCAAAGAACATCTCCCCATCTATGCGATGCCGAGTCCGCAGGCTCGGCTGACCGTCTTCTGCTAAAGCGGTGCACCACGTGGCCCAGCTTTGGCCACACTGGCTGAAGAGCAGGTGGGGTGGGAGGGGCCTTGTCTGTTTGGCGCCATCATCTTTTCCTTTTATGGGGCTTCGGTTCCAGGCTCATTTCCTCCTTCCTGTGGGAAAGAAGCTGCCCTCAAGATGTTTCTACTGGACACAAGTGATCTTTCTTCACTTTAATTCACCTCCTAGGGGGTGTATATTAGTTTGCTTGGACTGCTACACAGCAGGCAGCTTTAACAATGGAAATTAATTTTCTCACCGTTCTGGAGGCTCTGAGATCAAAGCGTTGACAGGGTTGGTTTCTTCTTAGACCCCTCTCCTTGGCTTGCAGAGGGCCTCCCTTTCTGTGTCTTCACGTGATCTTTCCTCTTTGTTTCTGTCCTAATTCCCTTTTAAGAAGGACCCCAGTTGTACTGGATTAGGGTCCACCCAAATGACCTTCCTTTAACTCAGTTACCTCTTTAAAGACCCCCCCATCTCCAAATATAGTCACCATCTGAGACACTTGGGTGTTAGGGTTTTAACATATGAATTTGGGGAGGACAGAGGAAGCATCCGGAGAGTGAGACTGCCTAGAGTCACTCATGGCTAGACAGCAGCTGGGACGAAGTTAGAAGCAACTGCTGAACATGGATGAGTGCAAGCTCTGAGCAGAGAGACTTCGACAAGTGTGTCCTGGACCTTGCCCCAGGATGCCGCCAACCCAGTTGTGGGGACAGGGTGCTGATACAGAAAAGTCAGCCATCTAGACTGGAGTGTGCAGAGCACACAGGGTGTGTATAACAGGCAGGAACTGTGCTTCCTAGAAGAAGAGATAAACATCAGCCGGATTGGTCACAGGGAGGTTTTCATGATAAAAATAACCACCTTTTATGGAACTCTACTATCTGTCAGCCCTTTGTACACATTTTATCTCTAATCTAATCCCACCCCAGGGGCTGTGGAGAGGACTGTACAAAATAAGTTACACCAAGTTCTTGGTGTTGTGCTTGGCATAAGGGAGCAAATGACAGCTAGTTATTCATCGAACAAATATTTGTGCAGTACCTGCCATGTGTCAGGCAATGTGCTCATTGCTGGGGGTAGAACGTCAGCCAAGATGGTCTCTGCCCCCATTGAGCTTACAGTTTACGTGTATTATCCAGTATGGTAGCCACTAGCCATATGTTGGCTATTAAAATTAACTAAAATGAAAAATTCAGTTCTTCAGTCACACCCGCCACATTTCATGCACTCCACAGCCACAAAGGGTTACATTTCCATTCCTGCAGAAAGCTCTATTTGGTAATACTGGAAAGGGATGAGAGATAAAACCTGTATGGTAAAGGTCATGATAGAGACTTACAGGTAGCATGGAGGAACAATTACTATTCATGTTATAATCAAGATGTGGAAACTGAAGCTCCGAGAGGATAAACTATTTGATCAAATTCACACAGTTACTAAGTGGAAGAGCTGGGATTGGAACCCAGGCCTGTCTTAATCTCATGCTCCCTCAGGCTGTTTTGTGGAGGAATGATTCAGGCACAGGTAGAGTCTGTTTAAAGACAGATGATGGGGAAGCCATCCTTGGTGGGGAAGTAGCAGCTTGGACAAAGGCACAGATGGGCAAGGCTGGCAGAGGACCATGAGGAAACCAGTCCGGCTGGAGAGACAATGACTTGCTGAACTCAACTCATGTGCTTAAAAAGGTAAGTCAGAGCCTGCCTGCCTTGATTAAGAGCCAAGAAGCAAGGAAATTCAGCCCTGCATGCAGAGGTTGACTCTGAAGGATATTAGCAGGAGCATGGCATGGACAGAGTTGTGTGTTTTGAATGTGGAAGTGCTTAGGGTAAACTGGGCTGTGACCTGTAGACAACAGGGGGATAGAAGGAAGGGATGAATGATGGTGTGAAGCAAAAAACAGCAGAGTGGGAGCCCAGAGCTTAACCCCAAGGTTGATTGATTGATTTTACTTTCTCCCTTTTTAAAAATTTTAATTTTATTGGAGTATAGTTGATTTACAATGTGTTAGTTTCAGGTGTACAGCAAAATAACTTCAGTTATATATATACATATATTCATTCTTTTTCAGATTCTTTTCTCATATAGGTTATCACAGAATATTAAGTAGAGTTCCCGGTGTTATATAGTAGGTCCTTGTTGGTTATCTTATGTATGGTTGTGTGTATATGTCCATAAGTTTGTTTTCAATATCTGTAAGTCTGTTTCTTTTTTTATAAATAAGTTCATCTATATCATTTAAAAAATTAGATTCCACATATGAGTGATATCATGTGATATTTGTCCTTCTCTCTGACTTACGTCACTCTGTATGATAATGTCTAGATTCGTCCACATTGCTGCAACTGGCATTATTTCATTCTTTCTTATGGCTGAGTAATATTCCATTGTATATATGTGCCACATTTTTATTCATTCTTCTGTTGACAGACGTTTAGGTTGATTCGGTGTCCGGGCTATTATGAATAGTGCTGCAATGAACACTGTGGTGCATGTATTTTTTCCAATTATGGTTTTCTCCAGATTTACACCCATGAGTGGGATTGCTGGATCATACGGTAGTTCTATTTTTTAGTTTTAAAAGGAATCTCCATACTGAACCCCAAGGTTTAACACTGTGTATCACTGGACAATATACTTCATTTTCCTGGGCCTCATCCTTTCAGTTCTAAAAGGGCATGGCTGGCTCAGATGATTTCTGAGAGCCCCTTCAGNGTGGCACAGGGGCTGAGTTTCTCCTTGGCACTGGGGTCTCCCCAGATCAGGGATCAGATGCATGGTCTCCTGCACTGGCAGGTAGATTCTTGACCACTGAGTCACCAGGGAAGCCCAGTAATGTCTTAAGAATAACTAAAGCAAATATAGGCTTGTATTGGGACTTGTTAAGAAACATAATCATAAAAAAAAGAGGAAAGGAGAGAAGAAGTCATGTGTGGAAGAGTGAGAAAGACACAGAGAAAAAGAAGATGAGACAGATACACCGTCAAAGGGGCAGAGGGAAACATACAAAGAACAAGAGGCCCAAAGAGAGGCGTGATCTGAAAAGAAAAAAGTGAATCACCTCCCTCCCATGCACAGCCACATCCTCAGAGGCAAAGCCACAGGCTCCCACCCAGAAATAAGGACCAGGAAGGAAAACGGGGGTAGCACACAGCAAGTCTGAGTGAGGGACCGCCGGCACGAGCATTGGACGGCGAACACCCGGAGAGGAAAGAACAAGACACGCACACCTGAATACACACACCTCACAGAGAAATGTCTCCATCTTGTGGCCTCGAGAATAGTGTGATGCTGTGCATTTTCACAACTACAGGCACAAACAAAGAAAAGACCTTTCGTCACCGGTTCTGTGAGCAACATGAACTTGAAATGAAGTCCAAGCTCCCGCATGTTTACTAACCCCTGAGAAAGATCGTGCCACTTTATAGAAAGGCAAACAAAGAAGAGGGAACTTCTGTAGAGGATTACTATATCCTTTCCAGTTCTCTTGCCTCTGCTATGTTTCTCAAGTGTACCGAAGTTAAGCGGTCTTTCGCCAAACCAGAGTTCTCTGTAACACTGGATTTGTTAAATGAGCTGATATTTGTTAACTTCTTAGGTGGCTCAAATGGTAAAGCATTTGCCTGCAATGCAGGAGACCTGGGTTCGATCCCTGGGTTAGGAAGATCCCCTGGAGAAGGGAATGGTTATCCACTCCAGTATGCTTGCCTGGGAAATCCCATGGATGGAGGAGCCTGGAGGGCTACAGTTCATGGGGTCACAAAGAATCAGACAGGACTGAGGAGCTAACAATGGAACACTGTCTAGGAGGAGCTCATGTGTTTATTAAATAAGCAAAATCCAATGCCTACAGTCTCTGAACCAATCATGCTAGCTCCTGGCCCTATCTCAGGTCTTGGTGCCCTCTGCTGGTATCTCCCTGACCCTTCTTCCCTCCTCCTGTCCCCATCTATCAAACCCTGCACAGTCTTTTCAGCTGAATTAAGAACCCTACATTTGCCCCATAATTAGTCTCACGAAAGGCACTAATGTCACTTCTGTTGCTCAGTCCTTTGGAAGCCCCCCCACCTGCGTCTCGTGTGACCTCCGATTAGCACGGCTGACCTCACCCCCCTTTGCAGTGGTTTCTGCCCTGGGATGTCGAGGGGCCATGCATTGGAGCTGTCCTGCTTCTTGCCTGTTCTCTCCTGCTCTTTTCTCTCTTCCCGCCTTTCAAACGCTGGTGCCCCGGGGGCCTCCGTCTCAGACTCTCTCCCTTCCAGCTCTCATGCCGCCCCTCAGCGGCATCTCACTGTGTGGTTTATATCCCATTCTCACCTGATTGCAATCACTGGAGAGAGGAGAAACAGGCAAGCGGACTCAACCTGCCAGTTCACGAAAACATACCTACATCCACTCAAAGAACATCTCCCCATCTATGCGATGCCGAGTCCGCAGGCTCGGCTGACCGTCTTCTGCTAAAGCGGTGCACCACGTGGCCCAGCTTTGGCCACACTGGCTGAAGAGCAGGTGGGGTGGGAGGGGCCTTGTCTGTTTGGCGCCATCATCTTTTCCTTTTATGGGGCTTCGGTTCCAGGCTCATTTCCTCCTTCCTGTGGGAAAGAAGCTGCCCTCAAGATGTTTCTACTGGACACAAGTGATCTTTCTTCACTTTAATTCACCTCCTAGGGGGTGTATATTAGTTTGCTTGGACTGCTACACAGCAGGCAGCTTTAACAATGGAAATTAATTTTCTCACCGTTCTGGAGGCTCTGAGATCAAAGCGTTGACAGGGTTGGTTTCTTCTTAGACCCCTCTCCTTGGCTTGCAGAGGGCCTCCCTTTCTGTGTCTTCACGTGATCTTTCCTCTTTGTTTCTGTCCTAATTCCCTTTTAAGAAGGACCCCAGTTGTACTGGATTAGGGTCCACCCAAATGACCTTCCTTTAACTCAGTTACCTCTTTAAAGACCCCCCCATCTCCAAATATAGTCACCATCTGAGACACTTGGGTGTTAGGGTTTTAACATATGAATTTGGGGAGGACAGAGGAAGCATCCGGAGAGTGAGACTGCCTAGAGTCACTCATGGCTAGACAGCAGCTGGGACGAAGTTAGAAGCAACTGCTGAACATGGATGAGTGCAAGCTCTGAGCAGAGAGACTTCGACAAGTGTGTCCTGGACCTTGCCCCAGGATGCCGCCAACCCAGTTGTGGGGACAGGGTGCTGATACAGAAAAGTCAGCCATCTAGACTGGAGTGTGCAGAGCACACAGGGTGTGTATAACAGGCAGGAACTGTGCTTCCTAGAAGAAGAGATAAACATCAGCCGGATTGGTCACAGGGAGGTTTTCATGATAAAAATAACCACCTTTTATGGAACTCTACTATCTGTCAGCCCTTTGTACACATTTTATCTCTAATCTAATCCCACCCCAGGGGCTGTGGAGAGGACTGTACAAAATAAGTTACACCAAGTTCTTGGTGTTGTGCTTGGCATAAGGGAGCAAATGACAGCTAGTTATTCATCGAACAAATATTTGTGCAGTACCTGCCATGTGTCAGGCAATGTGCTCATTGCTGGGGGTAGAACGTCAGCCAAGATGGTCTCTGCCCCCATTGAGCTTACAGTTTACGTGTATTATCCAGTATGGTAGCCACTAGCCATATGTTGGCTATTAAAATTAACTAAAATGAAAAATTCAGTTCTTCAGTCACACCCGCCACATTTCATGCACTCCACAGCCACAAAGGGTTACATTTCCATTCCTGCAGAAAGCTCTATTTGGTAATACTGGAAAGGGATGAGAGATAAAACCTGTATGGTAAAGGTCATGATAGAGACTTACAGGTAGCATGGAGGAACAATTACTATTCATGTTATAATCAAGATGTGGAAACTGAAGCTCCGAGAGGATAAACTATTTGATCAAATTCACACAGTTACTAAGTGGAAGAGCTGGGATTGGAACCCAGGCCTGTCTTAATCTCATGCTCCCTCAGGCTGTTTTGTGGAGGAATGATTCAGGCACAGGTAGAGTCTGTTTAAAGACAGATGATGGGGAAGCCATCCTTGGTGGGGAAGTAGCAGCTTGGACAAAGGCACAGATGGGCAAGGCTGGCAGAGGACCATGAGGAAACCAGTCCGGCTGGAGAGACAATGACTTGCTGAACTCAACTCATGTGCTTAAAAAGGTAAGTCAGAGCCTGCCTGCCTTGATTAAGAGCCAAGAAGCAAGGAAATTCAGCCCTGCATGCAGAGGTTGACTCTGAAGGATATTAGCAGGAGCATGGCATGGACAGAGTTGTGTGTTTTGAATGTGGAAGTGCTTAGGGTAAACTGGGCTGTGACCTGTAGACAACAGGGGGATAGAAGGAAGGGATGAATGATGGTGTGAAGCAAAAAACAGCAGAGTGGGAGCCCAGAGCTTAACCCCAAGGTTGATTGATTGATTTTACTTTCTCCCTTTTTAAAAATTTTAATTTTATTGGAGTATAGTTGATTTACAATGTGTTAGTTTCAGGTGTACAGCAAAATAACTTCAGTTATATATATACATATATTCATTCTTTTTCAGATTCTTTTCTCATATAGGTTATCACAGAATATTAAGTAGAGTTCCCGGTGTTATATAGTAGGTCCTTGTTGGTTATCTTATGTATGGTTGTGTGTATATGTCCATAAGTTTGTTTTCAATATCTGTAAGTCTGTTTCTTTTTTTATAAATAAGTTCATCTATATCATTTAAAAAATTAGATTCCACATATGAGTGATATCATGTGATATTTGTCCTTCTCTCTGACTTACGTCACTCTGTATGATAATGTCTAGATTCGTCCACATTGCTGCAACTGGCATTATTTCATTCTTTCTTATGGCTGAGTAATATTCCATTGTATATATGTGCCACATTTTTATTCATTCTTCTGTTGACAGACGTTTAGGTTGATTCGGTGTCCGGGCTATTATGAATAGTGCTGCAATGAACACTGTGGTGCATGTATTTTTTCCAATTATGGTTTTCTCCAGATTTACACCCATGAGTGGGATTGCTGGATCATACGGTAGTTCTATTTTTTAGTTTTAAAAGGAATCTCCATACTGAACCCCAAGGTTTAACACTGTGTATCACTGGACAATATACTTCATTTTCCTGGGCCTCATCCTTTCAGTTCTAAAAGGGCATGGCTGGCTCAGATGATTTCTGAGAGCCCCTTCAGCAGTGGTAGTCAAGGATTCTGCAAATCAGAATGACATTAGGCTCAGAGAAGCAGTGCAAAGTGTGGCATTGAATATGGGGGCAAGGAAGACAGCAGAGTCAAAGGTCATCCGTGGCAAAGGGGGAATGACGTGCTACTAACAAAACAAGATGAGTGTATAAAAGGGCTTGTCTTTGGCGTTTTTTTTAGAGGGGGTTTGTCACAGGGCATGGAGATGGGGAAGGATTAAGTAAGAGGTGGCAGGAAAATAATGGTTTGTTCATTATTTTACATCCCCCAAATACAGACTTTAAACTTTTTTTTTTTTTTTGGACCCATGACCCACAGCAGGAAATACAACTTGTATCCTGGTCCAGTACAGTTGTCCAGTATATATAACTGAAACAAAGGGTTTATGAAACAAATAATTATTCTAAGGGCAGTGGCATCTAATACTTTCTATTCTAGTACATTTCATTGTTTTAAAAAGTTGGTTGCCGTCCATTGAATGTCTGTTATGATCAATTACTGCGTCACCACCCACAGTTTTAAAAACACTGCCTAAGAGGAAGATCAAGTCTTAAGTTGGGGGCGATGGCAGGCATC
>SJYA01000655.1:2073687-2116497 GCA_006410615.1 Neotragus moschatus
AAAAAAAAAAAACTTATCTGAAAAGAAAATCTGTTATTAGTTCCAGAGCTCCAAATGAATTAGGTTTCTGGATGGAATAAAGTTACCAGTCAGGCCCTGGGTAACGAGGCTGTAAATAACCTATGGACTGTAAATATTTTTTTTCAGACTCTCTTAGAAACAAAGGGGCCTGTTTAGAAGGCAACAGAGAGATGTTATTCCAGGGGCTTTCCTCTTTGATTCTGAAGAACACAAGGTCCATTTAACCATTCAACAAAACAAAACAAAATTTCTGATCACTCCACCACACAGAATGGAGCGAGCCCGGTGGCTCTGTGAACATACTAGGAGGACCCAGTCGGGCAGTCATTGTTCCTCTGAGTCTCTGGGAGGGGGCTGCAGTCAATGCTCCCACTGTCTATGGAGTGTTAAAATGAAACAATTTTCTCTTTATTAAGTACCTCTTTGAAACTCCCTCTGCTGGACACTCCGGGTGAGCATTGGAGAAGGAACTTGGCATTGAATTCAGAACTATAGTAAAACAGGCTGCTTTCCCTTTCTCAAGGGGCTGGGTATGTGGGTTGGGATGTATTTTGTCAACTTTGTAGAAAGCCGTCCTGAGAACCGTGCTGCTCCCCTCCTGTTCTTCTCATTCTAAATCCATACGGAATGTAGGCCATCCCCCTGCGGCTAAGCCTTGGCACTCAGGTTCTTCCTACCGTGCTCTTTTAGCGCATGACACCAGATAAAGACCTGTGGGTGTGTAAAACGTTGTGGTTTAAGCATAATCTCAGATCTCAAAGGTCTCGAGCTCACTTTTTTAATTTGCAAGCCTGCCTTCTGTGTCCCAGCTGACCTATGTGGTCACTTCTGCCACCCCTGGGCCCCTCAGTCTTGTGTGCGTGCTCTCGAGAATTCCTGTGCATTGTGCCCTTTGATTCTGCGAGAGTTTCTTCGAATCTTTGTAATTCTTCTCTTCCTCCTCACCCCTTTTGAACCAGTCCAGCATCACTGCCCAAGCTCAGGCCTGGGTCTTTTGGGAAAGCAACCGTTGGTCATGCTCTAGAGCAGACAGGTGACCCCTCTAATCAGGCGTTGCACCGCGGCACCCACATTTACTTCCTACGATGAGTGCCTCTAAGACCTCAGTGACCTCCTTTTTCTCTCCTTTGGCAACGCCCCCTGCATTTAGGGAACCTGATTTTTACCACATCACATGGACTCCTTGTGTGCATCCCAGAGGAGCTGGGCTTTTCCTGTGGAATTCTCCAAGAGAGATTTCTGATAGTTTTCACCCTGCTAAAAGATTTGAACCCTGGATTCTTCTCAGGAGAAGGATAATGACAGGTGAGGCATTTAAGCCAGAATTCAGGGGTATATTCATTTATTTAAATAGGGTGCATTTGCCCGAGGCTAGGATTTGATGTAAAGGCCTGAGTGCATTAGTGGAGCATTCTGAACTGCCAGATATTTAGAGAGAAGTGATCTGTTTGAAACAGGGTTATGTTTGATAATACAAATCAGTGGGTAGGAAAGTGTGATCAGCCTTCCACACCCTGCTTTTAAGGATAGGTTTCTAAATAGCATAGTAGTTTTCAATGGCTTGGTACTGATCAAGTTAAACTTCTTTAAAAAGGTTTATTTTCTTTAGAAGGTTAAACATTCTCCTTGCAGTTATGTTTACTCCATCAACTTGCTTAACAAGGCTTTTTCCAACATGTAGTTCAGAGGCCAACCACAAAGGTTTCTAGCGCCACAGGTGCTAAATTAGAGGACCCTAAATTGTATTCTGCTCCCCCTGGGCTGTGCCTTGTCCACTAGTGTTGGCTCAAACAGTCAGACTTCCCCAAACTGTAACATCAAAGTCTATCATCAGATGGGCCTGAACACACCTACCAAGAAATGGATTCTGAATCATCTTCCATTAAAAGAATTTGATGACACATGTTCAGAAATATCTTTTCCTATGTTTATGTTTTATATTTTTAACAATGAGTAAGTATAAATATTGTTTTTCTTCTTACCACATTAGAGAAGTGAATCAAGGCTCATTAATTAATTTTAACCTCTGCTCCTGGACAGTGTGGTACAATACTCGAATCAGAGAAACCTGGGCTTTGACTCTAGCTGTATGGCTTTGGGCATGTTCCTTAACATCTCTGGGCTTTTTTTTTTTCCCTTCTTTTCAAAGCCTTATTTGATTGTTCCAAGGCTCCATTAGAAACAAGTATATGTAAAACACTGGGCTGTAGTAGGCATTTTCTCAGTACATGTTAAATCCCTCTATCTTTTGAGCTGCTTACAGGCATGATGACTCCAGGGAAAGACTAAGCCACAAATAGTTTAGAAAACCAATAATAGCAACATTTCAATTATTAATCTCCTGCCATTCCTTTTCCAGTTTGGACACCAGCAACAATAAGCCCCCTATGGCTAGGGAAGAAAGAGCCTCTTTTGACCCTCTCTGTGACCTTTCCAGAGTTTTTATTCCCACTGAGCTTCTGCTGGTTTCAGGTAGAGGATTTCTCTTCTCCCATGGCACATTCTCTGCAACTCTAAAAATGAAGCAACAAACTGTTCAAACTGAGTTTCAGGGGCTGCAGCTGTGCCTCTGGGGAAATATCCCAAGGTGTGAAAGATAGTCTTTGCCCTTTATCAGGATCCATTGGTAACCCAGACTGCCAGCCAGGAAAGGGAGCGCCCCAAGGTGGCTTACTTACCAACGGCCTCCTCAGAGGGGAGACATCCACCCGATCACGAGCCAGGGACTAGATTTATGCATCTAACATGATTTTCCTACAAAAAATTTTTTTGGTGCTTTTTGCAAGTTGCTCATATTCTTCATATTTTATTTTTTGTTTCTTTATTTCTTCCTTCCTTGCGTAGAGATCAATCTTGAAGGAACCACCTTTGAGTGGAACAAAGTAGCGACACTCAAAAGGGTATGATACGTGAACATTTTTTATTGTTCTCCGAACATGTCATTTGCCAGTGCTTTCTGGTGGTCTCATGATGACAATTCAAGCTCTTCAGGTTGCTGTCAAAGGCGAGTTTCAGAATAATGCCAGCAAATGTTACATAACATCCGATGAAGCATGAACTTGAAAGGCTCCAAATCGTAATAGTTCCATTTCGTGTGGCAGTACTGCATTGGGAGGGGTGAGGACTGGAGGCAGAGAAAGAAAATGGAAAACCTGGAATATAGGAAGGTCTTTATTTTTCCTCTAAATGAAGCCAAGATGCCGGAAGTTCATGGTAATAATTGTAGCTTCGTTTCTGGCACACCCTCTCCCTACACTGAATCACTTGTCCTCCTTACAGACCCACAAAGTAGATACCTTCACCCCCACTTTATAGACAGGGCACTTCTTTAGAACATCCATTCCACAGACGTTTGTGTGGGGTCCTTGTCCTTGAGTTCAGGGGGGATGGGAAGTGAAAATCAAAACTAAACAAGAGATAAACTGTGGTCTGACTCAAGATAGAATCCCTTTATATTTGTGCCTTTAAGAACTTTAACCAGTTCTTAAGTCTTACATGCTCATGTTTCTTTTCTTTTTTTTTTAATATAAATTTATTTATTCTAATTGGAAGTCATGCTCCTGTTTCTTGAGGTATAAAGGGAAGACCTCAATTTCTTTATTTTCTCTAGAAAGATTTTCTTTCTTTGGGATCAAAAAAACTATTTATGAATACAGAAAATACCTATTACAAATCTCCTTAGAAATTTCCTTGGAAATTACCGTCTCTAATTTGCAGAGGATTCTGTCTTCCTCTTTCATTACATACATTTTATACCTTTGTAAATGCAGCGTGTTTCTGCTTTCCACATGCTGCTTGGGAGACTCTGTTTTGGGCATTTGGTGTCCCCAGCTCTATCACCAGCGGACCTGTTCATCTCACATGGCTGTCGGAGAATGAATTCCTGACTTTGCTGCTTGGCTGAGATCCTTAATTCTGGGAAGCTCTGGGATATAGATCAGGTGGTCACTCTGTAGATCCCTCAGGGAAGGAAGTTGTGGAAGAAGACCAACTCCTGCCTCTCGGGAGCTTGGAGCTCAGAACAGGAGAGGGCCTCGGGAGAAATGAGTTCACCCTGTTGCATTCAGGAAGGTGAATGGTCGTGACTTGGAATTGTCTGTTCACCCACAAAATTTTTTTCCAGGAAAAGGCCACTCTAGGAACTCCCTCAGTGACCAGTTCCCGCATTCTGTTAACCTGGTCATCAAGAAACTCTTGGGTAGGCCTGAGATCTCGTCTGTTGTCATTGAAACCTGTTTTCTTTCAGTTTCTTTTTCTGAAACCTTTCATATACTTGAAGGCAGTAACTGAGTCACCGTTGCTTTTTCCTCACAGAGCCTGTTTTGGGTCCTCTCCCTCTGAGAGCTCTCATTTCTCCGCCAAACCAGAAAAAAATGGTGGTGATCAAAGCTGGATACAGTTCTGTAATAATGGTCCCCTTACTTCAGGGTTCTTGCCTCATGGAGAGCCCCTGGAGGGCAAGAATCAGGTCTGAGGCATCATTGTGTCCCCTGTAGCAACCGTGCAGTTCCTAAACCTAGTAGGTGCTTCACGAACACTTGTTGAACTGACACTTCTTTTTAACATATCTAAGTAATGACTTAGGTCACACCAGCCCTGGACTGGTTAGTTAGCTTGCTCTCTCCTCAGTTCTGATCTTTATTTTCCTTGTGTGTACTCGTGTCTAACCATCCCTTACCCTAACAAGGCCATCTTCTGTTTGACCCTTTGAATTTCACCCTTCTGTTTGTAGCTCTCTAGAACCTTACTTAACAGATCCTACATACAGAATGCAGCTGACATAAGTCACTGAAAAAAAAAAGAAAACACACATAAAGTTGAACTACTCTCGAAAGAAGAGGAGAGAGGGCTCAGAAGAATCTTGACAGTTTGATGCAATATTGGTTCATTCAGGTTTAGAAAGGACACTTGTCAGATTCTTTGGAGGTTCTGAGTCAGTCAAAGCCATACCTGTTTTTCCAGGTTCTCTACGAGTCAGGGAGGTGTTCATGACACTGGCTACAAGTCAGACTTGTAGCCCGTATCCCTCCATCTTTGGTCTAGGGCCAATGGAAAAGACAAAAGATGTGATGGGCAGCGTCATTCAATTGGCAATTTTCTGATGGGTGACTTTACCATTAGAAAGTACGCTACCGAAACAGTTGCCAATTTTTTAAAAAGCAGCAGACTTCTAAAACTGCAAAATAATTGTGTGGTTTTCCAGCCACTTATTTCTAAGCACAGTGTTGAAGAGACGTGTAGTGTTTTTGAAAGTGGTCTGTTTTAGCAATCCTTGCCTAACCTCTTTTACTCTAGTAGGCTCTGATTAATGAAATGCCACTGTGTTTAAGCAGAATTAAGATTGATTGACTCTTGCATGTGCTAATGCTGTAAACTTCGTAAAACCTTGATTGTCACAGGAAGAATGTGGTTTAATATATGAGTGGACAAGGGATCTTCTCCCCAGGTTGTGCTGTCTGTGCTCAGCGAAAGATCATTTTGGAACCTGCCATAACATTGGGTTATGGCATTTTGGGTTTATGTAGTTACAGACTGCATCCTGATATTGCAATAAGTTTTGTTTTCTCCCCTGTATTTGTACCATTTTCCTCTGTATCAATATTACCCTTTGATTCAACCTATGGAGTTGAAGATAAAGGGCTGATTTTCCAAGGACTTACATAATAATAGTGATCCATCATGTCAGTTCTGTTGAGAACTTCTCCTTCTATAGCGTCAAGGAAGCAGATTTAATGATACACGTGTCTGGCGTCCTTTCAAAAGTCACATGGTAAAGCAATTGGGAAAACTTTGGTTTGTTGGTAGTTGTGGAATTTTGATTTTTTTTTTCCCTCTGATGAATTAATAGAGCTCTGACAAAAAAAAAAAAAGCAGTGTGTAAGTTCTTGAAATTTTGCAGAAATTGTAGAAAGGCAGCAAGTTACACCCTCCAGAGTTCTGTGTCTACTACACACTACAATCCAGGCTGATNATACACATCTGGGCAAGAATCAGGTCTGAGGCATCATTGTGTCCCCTGTAGCAACCGTGCAGTTCCTAAACCTAGTAGGTGCTTCACGAACACTTGTTGAACTGACACTTCTTTTTAACATATCTAAGTAATGACTTAGGTCACACCAGCCCTGGACTGGTTAGTTAGCTTGCTCTCTCCTCAGTTCTGATCTTTATTTTCCTTGTGTGTACTCGTGTCTAACCATCCCTTACCCTAACAAGGCCATCTTCTGTTTGACCCTTTGAATTTCACCCTTCTGTTTGTAGCTCTCTAGAACCTTACTTAACAGATCCTACATACAGAATGCAGCTGACATAAGTCACTGAAAAAAAAAAGAAAACACACATAAAGTTGAACTACTCTCGAAAGAAGAGGAGAGAGGGCTCAGAAGAATCTTGACAGTTTGATGCAATATTGGTTCATTCAGGTTTAGAAAGGACACTTGTCAGATTCTTTGGAGGTTCTGAGTCAGTCAAAGCCATACCTGTTTTTCCAGGTTCTCTACGAGTCAGGGAGGTGTTCATGACACTGGCTACAAGTCAGACTTGTAGCCCGTATCCCTCCATCTTTGGTCTAGGGCCAATGGAAAAGACAAAAGATGTGATGGGCAGCGTCATTCAATTGGCAATTTTCTGATGGGTGACTTTACCATTAGAAAGTACGCTACCGAAACAGTTGCCAATTTTTTAAAAAGCAGCAGACTTCTAAAACTGCAAAATAATTGTGTGGTTTTCCAGCCACTTATTTCTAAGCACAGTGTTGAAGAGACGTGTAGTGTTTTTGAAAGTGGTCTGTTTTAGCAATCCTTGCCTAACCTCTTTTACTCTAGTAGGCTCTGATTAATGAAATGCCACTGTGTTTAAGCAGAATTAAGATTGATTGACTCTTGCATGTGCTAATGCTGTAAACTTCGTAAAACCTTGATTGTCACAGGAAGAATGTGGTTTAATATATGAGTGGACAAGGGATCTTCTCCCCAGGTTGTGCTGTCTGTGCTCAGCGAAAGATCATTTTGGAACCTGCCATAACATTGGGTTATGGCATTTTGGGTTTATGTAGTTACAGACTGCATCCTGATATTGCAATAAGTTTTGTTTTCTCCCCTGTATTTGTACCATTTTCCTCTGTATCAATATTACCCTTTGATTCAACCTATGGAGTTGAAGATAAAGGGCTGATTTTCCAAGGACTTACATAATAATAGTGATCCATCATGTCAGTTCTGTTGAGAACTTCTCCTTCTATAGCGTCAAGGAAGCAGATTTAATGATACACGTGTCTGGCGTCCTTTCAAAAGTCACATGGTAAAGCAATTGGGAAAACTTTGGTTTGTTGGTAGTTGTGGAATTTTGATTTTTTTTTTCCCTCTGATGAATTAATAGAGCTCTGACAAAAAAAAAAAAAGCAGTGTGTAAGTTCTTGAAATTTTGCAGAAATTGTAGAAAGGCAGCAAGTTACACCCTCCAGAGTTCTGTGTCTACTACACACTACAATCCAGGCTGATAGAAGGAGTTTCTGCAGGAAAGTGAATTTCAAAGAAATTTGTAATGGTGGTGGGGCTGGTGGGAGCATACACCGCTGAAGCAGGTACATTTTCAGCTCCAGCACACCTGTGACCACCATTACTCATTAATGAGTATGACCTGCACTGTCAGGAAGAGGTTAATCGATGGTCATTATGTTCTGTTAAGTGAGACTGGGAATGTCTCTAATGTGTTACAGAAATGTTTCCATTAGAAAATGGTTACAAATAAAGAAACTCTTTGATTTAATTGTTCATGACTTATTCCCAAAAAAAGATTTAAGGCCTCTTAAAGAGTTAAGTTCCTCAAAGAGGGGAAATTAATTCATATAGATCAGTTTTGTGGCTCGACCTTATTTCCAAAATGTCAGATAAGTGAAGTTGTCCTACCCGGAGTGACAGCGGAAGCCGTCATATCGCTTGTGCTGGCGTAACCAGGTGAACAAGCAGAGGGCCTAATGGAATTCATTTGCAAAGTCATTTTTGCTTGGCTAGAGTGGTAAGCACAAAATAGAACAGCAGACGAGATCGGTAAGTGTTTGGGATCAGTTGTCCAAAGGCTTTTTAAAATGGGTGCTAATTTGAGAGGCATTTTATGGTGCAGAGAAGGGGACTAATATAATTGAAATGATTCTTTAACAAGGTAATTTTTCCTGGCCTGGGTATAACAGAGGGAGCGAGGCAGCCAGAGGGTGAGCCATGTGGTGCAGGGGAAGGTGTGTGCACAGTGGTGATGGACCTGGGCTGCTGTCCGGGTCACACAGGAGAGCGTGGTAGGGAACCAAGCAGCGTGCCTGACCCGAGGCTTCAGTGAATATTTACTCCTTTCCACGTTCCTCCCCAGCCCATATGGCAGTGGTCTGGGACCAGGGAAGCTTGCTGGTGTTAGCAGTACCATGATATTTACAGTCTGCCCTCTGTATCCATAGCTTGTATATCCATGGAATCAACCAACCATGGATTGGACATATTTGGGGGGAAAATTGCAGAAAGTTTCGAAAACCAAAGCTTGAGTTTGTTGTGCTCCTGGCCACCATCTCCATAACATTCACATTGTATTAGGTGTTGTAAGTAATCTAGAGCTGATTTATAGCACACAAGCGATGAATGTAAGTTATGTACAAATGCTACATATTTTTATATAAAGGACTGGCGTGTACAAGGAGATTGGGCTCCTAGAACCATTCCTCAGATAACACAGGGTGACTTTATTCTGTCTTTCTAAAGAATCTCTCCTTTTTATAGGCTGTCTCACAGCTTACACTGGCATCACAGTATTTCAGGATCTTACTGGGTTACAGTATAACCCCAGGGAAGGCTTCGCACACTTGTATCCACCTTAGACACTTGAGGAAACTGAGGCCAGAGCAGTGAGAAGAGGCTGCCTCAGCATCGTCTTGAGAGTTGAAGGGGCAGAGTGAGGCACCTCCCCCACCCTGCTCCCCCAGCTGTGGGCACAGAAACTCCAGAATGTTGGCCACTGAATGAGCTTCGCTGGGCTGCACAGCCCATGGGAGGTCCACCGGGATGGTTCCCACCTGGCTGTCAGAACCACAAACCTTCTCCCCAAATCCAGAGGGAAGTCCCGAGCTCCAGTCCCCCTGGGTGCCCTGCCGCCCACGGTGCCTGCCTGAGCCCACTGTCCCAGGAAAGCAAGGCCACGTGCCTTCAGCACCAGTGTGTAAAGGGCCTTCTGTCCGGAAGTCATTTCTTCAGTTTCCCTGACCAAGTTCTCAGCTTGTCACCACGAGCTACGTATTAACAAAAACACACGCACACAAAATCACAGAAACCAATACAATTGTGACAGGTTTCACAGAACCTCAGAGCACTTTTCAGTCATTAAGTGGCTTAAAAAAAAAAAAATTGCTGGGGATTCCCTGGCGGTCCAGTGGTTTGGACTCTGGACTTTTGCTGCTGAGGACCTGGGTCTGATCCCTGGTTGAGGGACTAAGATCCCATAAGCTGCGCCATATGCAGAATTAAATTTTTTAAAAATTAATTGATTTAAAAAAAGACTGATTTTCTAAGGTAGAGCTTCAGGTCATCCTTTCCCTTTGACCTGACCAAAGCTTGACCCTATCCCTGTTGTCAGGCATGCCATTGTAACCCCAGACCGAATCCTGCCGAGGTGGTCTTCTGCCTTGCGCTGCTCCCCACCTCCCTTGGAGCTCCTCCGTCCTGACGAGTAACCCTGCATAGTACTTGAACACAGGCTTTCACGTGAAGGGCTGGCTTGATGTGACATTGGTGAATCCGGGGGTGACGGTGCAGGGTGGCCTGAAGCCCACCAGCTCCTGGGGTGCGTGTCCAGCCTATGACCACCTCCACCTCGCCTTGGACCTCGAGGTGCCTCCTGGCCACCTGCTCGGTCCCCTGCCTGGGAAGGCCTGCAAGTAGGCATGAGACCTTTTGGACAGGGATTACCAGGGACCCAGAGCATGGTCTGGGAGAGCACCCTGTCCTTGGGGAGGGGTGTGGCTGAGACCTGCAAAGTATGGGGTGCAGGGCCGGAGCCCCGGCTGCCCTGTTGTGAGGGCCATGCTGATAAAAGCTTGGGCAACAAAGGCGACCCGACAACATTTCGTGTTTATACAAAGTCCTGGCTGCCTATTGCCTCACTGGATGCCCTGCTCCTTTCTTTCCCTCCTCCACCTTGATCTTCTACTCAGGTTGCTCCATAAAGCAGGGTTGATGAAACTGCCCCATTTCCTGTTCCTGGCTGCGGAAAGTCTGTTCCTCCCACAGTGAAACTCACCAGAGAGCCCAGTGCATCCCGCAGCTCCTGTGTCTTGTCTGTCTCTGCCCCTGACACAGGCAGCCGCTCCTCCTCCTATCCTCCCCTTTGATGTCATCTCACCTCTCTGCTTCCACCTGCTTATCATTTCCCCAACTCACCTGCCCACAGCCAGCCGGGCTCCTCCCGTCCCGACTCACCTGCCCACAGCCAGCCGGGCTCCTCCCGTCCCCAACTCACCTGCCCACAGCCAGCTGGGCTCCTTCCCTCCCTGACTCTGTGTATCTTGGCCGTGTGTCCGCCTCGTTACACTCCTGTAGGTGTCAGGGTCCGAGAGCAGGACACTGGGCCTCTCTGGGAAGCATTTGTGTCGGGGAGCTGTTTGGGAAAAGTGCTCCTCCAGCTTTGGAAACTGTCAGTCACCTGGAGGGCCTGTTAAAACAGATCACCAGGCCCCACCCTCACAGTTTCTGTTTCAGTAGGTCTGGGGTGGGGCTCTGGAATTTGCATTTCTAATTGAGAACCCCGATTTTAGAGGAATGCACTCAGAATGAGAAATCAGTGCATATTTAGAGTTCAGTGGTAGTTGCTTTGATGGAGATTTGCCTTGGGTGGGTGAGAGTCAGAGATAACTGACAGGACCTTGCTGCGGCTCTGGCGCACTTCCTAGCTGAGACAAACTCCAGCCTCCAGCCTCCCTGCCTCAACTCTGGGAGGGATGAGGCTCCATCTTTTCCAGGACCCATCTGTACTCGCAGGGGCTACTTTCTCTTCTCTCCCCAGAGCTGGTCAGTCTGTGGTTCATCCAGTTCAGTGCTGGGACCCCAGATCTGAATGGGCAGGAATGTCTCCCAGTAACAATACATGATTATTATTAATCAATATAAACAGCGCTCTGATTTTCTCCATTTACAGAAGAGGAAATTGTGGCTTACAGAGACTGACTAACCTGCCCAGGATCTCATAAGCCAGGGCTGGAGTCGTCCTGACACTGGAGTGTGTTCTTGGCTTGACCAGCCAGCCACCCAGCTCCACATGGGGCCGTGGGAGGGGTGCAAGATACAGCGGGGAGGATCCCCAATAGGAAGGATCTGGGATCCTTCTTGGAGCGGAGGCACCCGCGGTGGAGGCTGATGGTGCTAGAGCATTGACGTCACAAATGCCCGTTCCCCCACCCCGCCCCCCGCTCTGCTGTCCCATTTGCCTCCTCTCCATCCATTAGGAAGAAATGAGATGGTGAGTGTCACGGTCTTAGTCCGGTAGCTGGCGCAGAGGAAGGTATAGTTCGGGGCAGCCAAGCCGTGAGCCCATTTGAGCAGCTAAAACAGAGATCTGAGAATAACCTTACGGAGGTCTCTAAGAAAAAAGTTTCGGAAAGATGATAACAGCTAATACTTACAGAGCCCTTGGAAGTTCCAGTTTTGTTCTCAGGCTTCCGTTCTGTTCAATCATGGTCACCTTGTAGTAACGCAGCAGGGTAGGTTATGGCCCCACTATGTTACACTCCAGAGGTGGTGGAAGGTTCAGCTGCTCCCAGGTGGCTGAGCTGAGGTTACCCCCTATCCCTGGCTCCTCCCGCCCCCCAGTAGCCTGGACTCAGAGCCCCTGCCCCTGTGCACTAGGCTCTAGCTGCAAAGCAGAAAGTCCTTCCAGTCCCTTCCTTGATAAGAGAAATTTATAAATATGTTGGTTCTGCCCCCGAATATAAATGTTCTTTGTTTCAATCAGAACCTAAATAAATGTTTTAAAATTTGAAACATTGATTCCTTTTGGTCTTCTTGAAAGAGAAGGTGGTGGGCACATTGAACAATCAGGTCTGAAAGATAAGAGCAGTGGAAGGGCCAGCTCTGCCATGTGTTAAACCAAACGATGAAGCTTCAGATTTGGCACGAAACTTGGCAGCCCCATCAGCGGGCAGAGTAGGTGCTCCAGATTTAAGGCCCTGTTGCCTGTGAGCATTTAATAGATGCTGAAGGAGTTTCCACGAAGCAGTCGGGAAAAGGAAACCTGATTTAGCAAATGGGGACGGGACCACGTGATAGCAATTTGAAAAGTCTCAACGGATGTTATCACCTCACATCATTATACCAACATAAATTCTGTGTGATTAAAATGTTAAATTCAACAAGTCTGTCGAGCGCATTCAGGAAGCCAGCCATTGCTCTAGGTGCTAGGGGTGCAGCGATGGGTGAAACAGATGAGCGCCCCTATCGTGGAGAAAGTAAAATTTATCAATGGATTTTTTTTTAAATCCGTTTTTAAAGAAAGCTGGGAGGAAACAGAAGTGGTATTTATTAAACCTCCAGAGGGGTTGGCATTTGTAAGTTTAGAATCTGTCAAAGAAATCACAGAGGAAAACTATTGCTAGTTTTGTTAGTGTAACATTCCCCAGATGTTAAAGTTGTTTCTGGTTCTTCTATTCTGAATCATTTCTCAGTGTCACTCGGGGTAACATTAAAGGGAGTCTGGGTTTTAGCATCAGTTCTTCAAAGAAGCATTATTAAATCAAGGAGTATGACCATTAATCTGATTCTAGGTACAGATACTGGTTCTAGATACTTCCCTGGTGGCTCAGTGGTAAAGAATTTGCCTGCAGTGCAGGAGACGCAGGTTCGATTCCTGGGTGGGGAATATCCCCCTGGGGGATGAAGTAGCAACCCACTCCAGTATTCTTGCCTGAAAAAGCCCATGGACAGAGAAGCCTGGCAGGCTACAGTCCATGAGATCACAAAGAGTGGAACACGACTTAGCAGCTAAACAGCAAAGATACAGGCCACCAGGTTAACCTAATTTCCTCCCCTAAGTGTTTTTATATTAAACAAATCAAAGCACCTTGATAAAGATTTAAGCTCACCTGCCCTTGAATTCAGGAAGGCACAGAGTTCCTCCTGCTTTTGGGGGCATAACCATCCCCAAGGGCTTTCACACACCACCTCTGTGTATCAGCGACTCCCAAAGTTGTGTCTTCACCTAGACTCCTTTTTTTTGTGCTCCAAAGTCACAATGCCAATAATCTACTTGACATCTCTATTTGGATGTCTCACAAACATTTCAGACTTAACGTGTAAAAGAGAAAAATCTTGATCAACCACCTGAAGTGTGTACTTCTCCCAGAAATCTTTATTTCCATAAACAGCATCTCCTTCCACCCAGTAGTTCATATCAGAAACCAGAGAGACATCCTCAACTTCATCTTACTTTATATTTAATCCATCACTGAATTGTATTGATTTTTGCCTCCCCAGTACAGCCATTCTTGTTTTTCACTGTGGTTACATTCTGTGAAGTCACTGCGGGTGCCACATTAGGGGACGATGAATCACTGCCCCTAGGATTGGCTTTCTGTGAGCCTCTGGTCATATTTTCATCAGCCGATCACTACAGAACCTTGTGTTTTATGTGTGTTTTTGTTTAAGGACACCTTCTTTAATACATACTGTTGATTGATTAGCGTTGAACTTGCAGCCCACAGCACTATAACCCATGCTGGAATGAAGCTTACTGAACACATGCATTTTTCTGTAAGACACATCTCAGCCTGCTCACACTTAGAAACACTAGACACCCATTCATCATGATGCTTGGGGGTCATTTAAAAATCCCAAACAAAAAATACCCCCAATGTGAAAAACGTGGTCCTAAATAGACCATGGAAAGTAAGCTCGCTTATAGTATTGATATAAGAGCTGAAGCAAGAAGTCAGAGCCCGACCTTGTTTGACCTCAGCTGGGAACACAGGCATCAGGCATCACGCAACCCAGATTTTTCCTGGCAGTGTGTGCGTGCCCAGGATGACTGTGAAAGCACCTGCTGAGGATTGATTTTGAAGTTACAAATAAATATTAGCGAGATTATGGAATCTGCGACAATCAGTTTCACATAGTGAACTTTGTCTCTGCACTGCCACCTGCTAGTCCATTGGTCAGCAGACTTTCTCGAAAGGGCCACATAGCAAATATTTTAGGCCAAATGGCCTCTGTCATTGCTACTCAGCTCTGCCCTGATAGTGAAAGCTGATGTAGACCATACGTAAATGAGCAGGCACGGTGGTGTTCCAATAAAGCTCTGTTTCCACAAACCGGCTTTGGGCTGAATTCTGCCTTCAGGGTATAGTTTGGACCCCTGTAGCCTCATCCAGCTTCCCAGGTGGCTCAGAGGGTAAAGAATCCGCCTGCGTTGCAGGAGACATGGGTTCCATCCCTGGGTCAGGAAGCTCCCCTGGAGGAGGGCATGGTGACCCATTCCACTATTCCTGCCTGGAGAATCCCATGGAAGAGGAGCTGGTTGGGCTACAGTCCTTGGCATCACAAAGAGTCCAACACAACTGAAGCGACTGACGCACATGCAGCCTCGTCTAATCCAGCTTCGCTCCTTCTCTGCACTGCCTTCTTGACCTGTCCCCCCCCCCCCCCCCCCCCCCCCTTCCTTTTTGCCCCCCCCCCCCCCCCCCCCNCGGGGAGGGCCGTTCCAGTGTGGGGAGATGTGGGGATGCGTGCACGTTGGTACCGCGTGGGGTATGTCCCTGTCTCTTATACACATCTCCCACCATTCATTCTTGAGCTTCCAACCAATCTCCACGTTGATTCTAAGTGTAACTCAGATGTGACCACTGTCCCATTTGGGATGGCCAGCGGCTTCCCTGACACTCGGAGTAAAATCCCAAATCCTGAGTCACGTGGCTGCTGTACAGCCTTTGTGGGTTTCTGCAGCTTCACTTTAGGTCAGTCTCCCCTTTGCCCCTGGGTGACCGTCCTCTGCTCTTTCTTGCTTCAGCACCTTTGCTCACAGTCTAATGGGGAAGGCTCGCCCACTCTCTGCCTGGCCAGCTCCCACTCTCTCTGTAGTCACAACCGAAATGTCACTTCCTCCTGTAAAGTACATGCCCCCTTTCTGATCTCAGGACACCCTGCTCTTTTTCTTCGTGGCACTTGGCGTGTTCAGGTGTCCATGTGTTTGGGTGTGTGTTTTTCCATCTGCCTGCCCCATCAGACCACACAGTCTAGGAAGATAGAGCCTCAGCTGTCGTTTCTGTCTTCTCTGCTCGAGTCGCCTTCACATGCATTGTAGACACTTCCCAAGACTTGTTAAAGCAGCACACATGACTTTTGTTTGTACAGATCTTTGTATGAAGATCTTTCTTTGTATAGAAACCTGCAAAAGTCACCCTTCTAAAGCCTCTAGTGTACCTTCTCAATTTGAGAGTGATGATTAAAGCAAGTCGTTCTGCTAGTGAGTCTGTCCGTGGGTGTGAATGTGTGTCTATTGTCAGAGGGTGACTCTGCCATCAAGTATACCTAATCTGGGGCTTTCTCCGTGGGACTCAAGTGCTGTCTTTAGTCCTGCTGGTCTCCGTTTTCTCTGAAAGATTTTTTGAACTTTGCTGGTAACGTTTTCACATGAGAGAAGTGAAAGTGAAATGTGCTTGACAAGGCATTTGTGGTGCCCCTTTTGAACAGACTTTAATTTCTTCTCTAAAAGCCTCACCCCACCCCTCTCAGACCTTAAGTGGTGTTAGTTTTTTTCCTGCTGCCTTTACTGCTGCTAAGTCGCTTCAGTCACGNATGAGAGAAGTGAAAGTGAAATGTGCTTGACAAGGCATTTGTGGTGCCCCTTTTGAACAGACTTTAATTTCTTCTCTAAAAGCCTCACCCCACCCCTCTCAGACCTTAAGTGGTGTTAGTTTTTTTCCTGCTGCCTTTACTGCTGCTAAGTCGCTTCAGTCACGTCCGACTCTGTGCGACCCTATAGACGGCAGCCCACCAGGCTCCCCGTCCCTGGGATTCTCCAGGCAAGAACACTAGAGTGGGTTGCCATTTCCTTCTCTAATGCATGAAAGTGAAAAGTGAAAGTGAAGGCGCTCAGTCATGTCTGACTCTTCGCGACCCCATGGACCGCAGCCTACCAGGCTCCTCTGTCGATGGGATGTTCCAGGCAAGAGTACTGGAGTGAGGTGCCATTGCCTGCTCCTACAGCATTGCTATAGTCTGGGGAAGAAATCTTTGATTTCTCAGAGAATCGTCTAAGCCGCAAAGTTCCAAATTGAGGAGCATCCCAAGAACTCTGCCTGCTCTCGATGGACAGACCACTTAGCATATTTTAGGAAGATGGTACATCATCTTAGATGGTCTTTCATAGATGAGCAGTGATGAAATTTAAAACCTTAAAGTCTTCAAGAGATGTACTATAGAAACATCACTTATGCATCATAAAAGGTTAGAGAAGAAAAAAGGGAAGCAAAGGGCTTCCCTGGTGGTCCAGTGGTTAAGACTCCATGCTGCCAGTGCAGGAGGTGTAGGTTCAAACCCTGCTGAGGGAACTAGGATCCTACATGCCATGTAGTGTGGCCAAGAGAGGCAAAAAAGTAAAGGAAGGTGAGCAAACAACCCCCCCCCTTCCTTTCTCCAGAGAGTACTGCTGTTATCCTTGTAGGTCTTTTCTGTGCATGTATATGTATATATACGCTTTTTTTTTTTTTTTTTTAACATCAAAATGATGTAGTAAAAGAGTTGCTTTTGTAACTGGCTTTTTTTGTTTTTTTTTGTTTTGTTTTGTTTTTTCAGTGAACAGTTTCCAACCTTTATTTCAGCACATTTTTTTCCTTTAGTTCCTTGTCCATATTCATTTTTCCATTATTGATTCCCAAATGTCCTTTGAAGCCAGTTTGTTGAAATCAGTATCTAGTCAAGGACCATGCACAACATCTGGTCGTAACTTTCTTTTCATTTCCCCACCTGACACACTTTCTCTCTCTCTCTCTCTAAAGAAATGGGCCAGTTGCCCATAGAAGCTGTGGTCTTCTAGATGAGCAGGGTTTCTTCCTTGGGTGGTGCTGAGTTTGATTCTTCATCTCCTGTATCCTGTATGTAGGGGATTGATGAATTCAGGTTCATCATTTGGGACTAGAATACCTCAGCGTTGATTCTGGGCACCAGCTTCAGTGTCCAGGGACCCACTCTTACTGATGCTCAGATTAACCTCTGGACGAGGGTTACGACAGCCTGGACCCTCCCTTGTCCATTCCCGTTTTCCCCCGTGAGACCAAAAAGTGCTCTGTGAGGTGTGACTTTGGCATACAGACCATTTACTGAGGGGTTTTAACACCAAATAATAATTCTTGGCCTGCTGAACTCATACATTTCATCAAGTTTTGTAAAATGATGTTTTCCTAATTCTTTTCATATCCTATGTAAGTAAAAGTTTTCCTCTTGCATTGGGGCCATCTGGTTACCCTGAACCCTAGTTCCTACTAGGAAGAGAGGATCTTTGCTAATACTCACCCTTTCATCGGGCTTCCCAGGTGGTGCCAGTGGTAAAGAACCCACCTGCCAATGCAGGAGACATACGAGAGGGCATGGCAGCCCATTCCAGTATTCCTGCCTGGAGAATCCCATGGACAGAGGAGCCTTGTGGGCTGTGGTCCACAGGGTCGCAAAGATTCGGAAACAATCGGAGTGACTGAGCACACAGATGTGGGCACCCTTTAACCCTTAATTGTCCGAGTAAGGAGTTGCATAATAGCATTTAAAACAGTGAGAAATGAGGGGGTTTTCTGCCTTTTTCAATCATGTAGTTGATGGATTTTTATTGATTTGGCATGTTTTAATCATTAGTCTTCTTGTTACAATTCTAGGCAGTGAGACCCCTTCAGCTAGCTCATGTGACCTCTTGACAGGACCTCTGCAGTCTTGAAAAGCTTTCCTGCTCAGTGGCACAAATGCCCCAGACTCGTCTTGGACTTTGCAGTGACATTGGACAGTGGTGTTAGACGCCACAGGTTGGACGTTAGGAGTGACTGTTGCTACAGAGATGACTTTTTTCCTAGAGAATTTCAGTGGACAGAACTGGAAAGTACATGTTGTTAAAAATTAAGAGTTTAGATACATAATGAGTTTAGCTTTAATTACCCTATGCTTTCACTTATTCTCCTCAATGTTATCATTGTAACTCCTTTCTCTTCTCTAAGAAAATCTTTATTCTAGAAAATCTTTATTTCTTCTTCTAAATATAAGAATTAAGTTTCAGAATACTAATATTTATACCATTACAAATGCTAAAACTACAAAAGAAAGTTCAACACATCTTTGTAATTCTTGTCTTTTCCTTAGCATGCATCCAGCTATGGATATATAGTTGACCCTTGAACAACACAGGGGTTAGGGGCACCAACCCCCACCCCTACCTCCCTCAAAGTCAGAATTTCGAGTATAACTTTTGTCTTCCTCAGAACTTACTACTGATAGCCTGCTGTTGACCAGAAGCCTTACCACCAACATAAACAGTGGATTAACTCACATTTTGTATGTTACCTGTACGTGTTAGTCACTGAGTCGTTTCTGACACTTTACGACCGCATGGACTGTAGCCCGCCAGGCTCCTCTGCCCATGGAATTCTCCAGGCAGGAATACAGGAGTGGGTTGCCATGCCCTCTTCATGTTACATATATATCTATATATATTTTATGTATTCATGACATAATCGTTTTCTTGATTTTTTTTTTTATATTTCTAGGGCTACACAGTTCATCTGTAAGTTTTTTCAGATTGTTGCAAATAGAAAAAAAAAAACAAACGTCAACATGTTTACTGAAAAATAGCAGTATATAAGTGGACCCATGCAGGTCAAACCTGTGTTGTTCCAGGGTCAATTGTGTAATTAATACTGTGTTCTGAAATCTCTAAAAGTAAATTTTTCATCAAGGTGACTGTGTCACAGTTTAGCACATAATTAGGTTCGTAGCTTTCAGCTTTGAAATTTTAATTAAGAAATTTTATTACTTTTTTGAGACAGATAATGCGTTTTCTTTGAGCCCCCTTTTCAAAGAAAGCACATTACCGCTCTCAAAAAAGTTAAATTATAAAATTTCTTAATTAAAATTTCAAAGCTGAAAGCTACGAACCTAATTATATGCCAAACATCACTGACTCGATGGACATGAGTTTGAGTGAACTCTGGGAGTTGGTGATGGACAGGGAGGCCTGGCGCGCTGCAGTTCATGAGGTTGCAAAGAGTCGGACACGACTGAGCCACTGAACTGAGCTGAATGCGTTTTCATGACCAAAAAGGTCAAAAGTTTACCAATATTAAATGTAGATGACAGGTCTATGGGAATTTAATAAGTTATTCTTTCTACATTTGTTTGTTTGAAAATTAAAATAATTATATTTAAACTATACAGAAAGAATCCACTATATATGCACAATGAAGTTTTTACTTTGTTCTCTCAGGATAGCCATTTTTATTAATGTCTTGCTTGACCCTTCAAGTCTTTTGTTTTGCAAATTCAAATTGTGTGTGAGTGTGAGTGTGTACAGGCTTATTTATTCAAAAGGTAACATATATATTGTTCTACATCTTAACTTTTAAGAATATCTTCTGGAACTCTCTCTATATTAGTATGTAGAGATTATCCTCAGTCATTTTTATGGCCACAAAGTACCTATTTTGTTGACATATCAGGTTAATGGAATATTAATGTAATCTTGAATTGTATCCAGTCCTCTGCTGTTAGCAAACCACCTGTAGTGTGTCATCTTATAAACATGCCATTGCACACTCATGCAGGTGTACCTGTAGGACAGAATCCTGTAAGTGGGATTGTATGGTCAGAGGGTAAGTGCGTCTGTAACTTTTAAAAGACATTGACAGATTCCTTCAGTTGGGATTTGTATTGTGTTTCACTAGAACAAGCCATTTATGAATGTGCCTGATTCCCCAGAATGTTGCCCATAGACTCTGTTGTCACACTTTTGGATTTTTGCTTGTGGATGAGAAATGGTATTTCAGTGTAGTTTTTTAATTTGTATTTATTTTATTATAAGTGAGGTTCCCATTTGTTTAAATGCCATTTGGTGTTTATTTTTATGCAAATTGTTTTCCTACTGTTGTGGATCTTTTTTCTCCTTTATTTCTAAGAGCTCTTTACATATTGTTGATGATATGAGTTGCAAATATTTTTTTAGGTTGGTCGTACATGTTTTGATTCACTGATGGTGGTGTTTTTTGCCTTTAAAAAATCTTCTTAATTTTATGTAATCACTTTTACCTTTTTGTTTATAGCCTCTGCATTTTGAGTCAGAGTTAAAAGGACATTACCTATTTCAGGTTGTAAGTTCCCTCTGGTACTTCTGTGATGGTGTTTTTCCATTTATATCTTTGTTCGTTTGGTGTTTATACAGGGTATGCTCTGAGACTTGGTGCCAGCCTTATAGTCTTCCAATATACAGTTGTCCAAACATCATTTATTTAAAAGTTTATATTCTTTCCACAGTATCATAATGTCTACTTTATTGAATATTTAATTCCTGTAGTATAAGCTCAGGGATCTATTTCCAGACTCTGTACTTTTGTATTGGTCTGTCTGTTGCTAATTATTGAGATTCATATTCTCTTTTAATAAATGAAAGGACTCGTTCTCCCTCGTTGCTGTTTTCAGAGTTTTCCTGGCTATTCCCCTTGCTTGTTTTTCCATATGAACTTTGGAATCAACATGTCTTGATTTTGGAGAAATGTGTTGGTATCTCCATTGGGATCACATTAAATTTATAACCTTGCTCAGAGGGAATTAACATTTTTACAAGACGTTGAGTCTTATCTGAGTTCATGTGTGTTTTCCATGTGTTCTCTTTTGTGCACTTTAGTAGTGTTCAAAGTTTACTTAAAGCTTACTTAATTTACATCTTAAGTTTATGCTTGTAAATAGTCTTTCATTGTATTCTAATTGGTCGTTGTTTGTGTGTATGAAGACTGTTGATTTCCATATGGATTTTTAGCAGCTTTACTGAGCTGTAATTCACCATTTAAAGCATGCAGTTCAGTGGTTTTTAAGATACACGCAGAATTGTGCAGTCATTCAGTTCAGTTCAGTTGCTCAGTCGTGTCTGACTCCTTGCGACCCCATGAATCGCGGCACGCCAGGCCTCCCTGTCCATCACCACCTCCCGGAGTTCACTCAGACTCACATCCATAGTCAGTGATGCCATCCAGCCATCTCATCCTCGGTCGTCCCCTTCTCCTCCTGCCCCCAATCCCTCCCAGCATCAGAGTCTTTTCCAGTGAGTCAACTCTTCGCGTGAGGTGGCCAAAGTCACTACCCCTATGTAATTTTATAATGTTTCCCTCACCCCAAAAGAAACTCTGGGCCCCTAGTAGTTATTCCCTGGTCCCACTCCCCCCTCATTCCCTGGAGACCACTAATCTACCTTCTGTTACACAGTTTCATATAAATGAAGTCATGCAACACAGGATCTTTCTTGTACCTGGTTTCTTTCATTTAGTGTAATGTTTTCAAGTTTTTCCCATGTTGTAGCTCATGTCTTTTTTTTGTTTTTAATCATAGCCATCCTTATGGGTGTGAAGCAGTGTCTCACTGTGGCTTTGATTTGCGAATTTCTGTGTGTGTTTAGCTTCTTTTTGTCACCCTCACTAGTGAGACTTCATGAGGACAGGAGTGGGCTTTCAGTTCTAAATCCCCAATGCCTAAATAGTCCCCAGCAGCCTGGCAAATATCTGGTGTTACTAGATGCTTCTTTTTGCCAGTGGAGAAGGCAATGGCACCCTACTCCAGTACTCTTGCCTGGAAAATTCCATGGACAGAGGAGCCTGGTAGGCTGCAGTCCATGGGGTCGCTAAGAGTCGGGCACAACTGAGCGACTTCACTTTCACTTTTCACTTTCATGCATTGGAGAAGGAAATGGCAACCCACTCCAGTGTTCTTGCCTGGAGAATCCCAGGGACGGCGGAGCCTGGTGGGCTGCCGTCTATGGGGTCGCACAGAGTCGGACACGACTGAGGCGACTTAGCAGCAGCAGCAGTGGCAGCAATAGCAGATGCTTCTCGAATGAGTGATTGGATCTATTATATTTCTAGACCACCTCTACCTTTAAAAATTACCGTGTGGTTTAGCAAACATAAATTAATTATTTTACCCTGGGCAGAATGTAATTAGACGATGCATTTTTTTTTCTCTAGGAAGGAAAGTCGTGTGTTATATCCAACAGCCCTGTAAAAACAATTTTGTGTGATCTATGGTTGGTGATGGCTAATGCTCCCTTCTCTTACATTAGCATGAATGACTGAGAGTTGCTGAAACTTATGTCTAGGAGACTCATTATCTTTGCAGGAGGATGATTTTATGCCTTAGATTCTCTTGTTGGAGATTTCTTTGTAAGATACATAAGATAAACATGAGAAATTAGGTAAAGGTGTTCTGGTCCCGGGAAGGGAGTTTTGAATGAGATAGATCAGCTCAGGAACATTTCAGAAGTTGTACATTTACCAGGGGCTGTGTTCCAGAATTTCTTTTACAAAGTGGTTGTGTGGATACACAATAGAAAAAATGGTGCATTTAAGATCGAGGTCTCAAGCTGGCCTGAAAGAACATTAAAGAGCACATGGCTGATGAATGAATGTGGGTGGGGGCGCAGTGCATGGGAAATCTCTGTGCGTTCTGCCCAGTTTTGCTGTGAACCTAAAATTGCTGTTAAAAAATAAAATCAAAGTATAATAAAAATTTTGAAAAAAAAATAGCATAACTTAAAAATATATTTTATAGGAAAAGAGAAATAATTTAATGTCAGAAAAATAAGATTGAATGCAAATGACTCCTCTTCAATATCAGGGTATGAAGAAAGATACTTTATAAAAATAGGTAAGATTGTGTGTGTGTGTGTTTACAGGGGACTGTTGATTACTGTCCAAGGGTTTCGAGATTGGCAATACTGGATTTTTATATTGCCTCAATTTGGTTCAAAAGATGTGACTTTCAACAAGGTTACCCTTGTGTTATCAGGCATTGATGGGTTGAGGGTGGGAGAAAGAGATTGACTAACTCACCGACTCCTTCATTTAGGTAGATTTCCTTAAAGCACCTGAGAAACAGGAGCAGTAGGGTAGAGTATGTTTCTAAAGCATCTGAATCAGCTACAAGGAAACATTCGTCTGAAAGGCACTGATTGAGAATTGAACGATGTGAGACAGAAGCAGTATCTGAAGGGCATGTGGGTCAGACGGACAAGGTGATGGCACCCCACTCCAGTACTCTTGCCTGAAAACTCCCATGGATGGAGGAGCCTGGTGGGCTGCAGTCCATGGGGTCGCAAAGAGTCAGACACGACTGAGTGACTTCCCTTTCACTTCTCACTTTCATGCATTGGAGAAGGACATGGCAACCCACTCCAGTGTTCTTGCCTGGAGAATCCCAGGGACGGGAGAGCCTGATGGGCTGCCGGCTATGGGGTCGCACAGAGTTGGACATGACTGAAGCGACTTAGCAGCAGCAGCAGCAGCAGGTGGGTCAGAACAGTAGCTGTGGACCCACCTAGAACCAGTGAGCTGAGGAGCCACAGGGGGCACATTTAATCAGACCCTCAGGAAGAACGTTTTCATGCTGAACTCTCTACACGTGGACAGCCCCAGGGATCAGAGACTCCTTTCCTACTGGAGGTGTTGGAAACGAGCACCTTCTGGTGGGACTGCTGGAGAAGTTGAGCTTGGTGCCCTTCAGAATTCCTCCTGAGAGAGAAGGTACCAGTCTTGGTGTGTCTGACGAGTGAGGGTCCAGCTCTGCTCATGACCTCCATACATCGGTTCTCTTCTCCACCAGCGCCAGTGAAGCTTCAGCTGGGCATTTCCTTGACCCCAAACTAGGTGACAGCATGGAGTAGCCTCCCTTACCTGCTCCTTCTGTCATTGAGAGAGACTTGGATAGTCACTGTCGCTCTTCACGTGGTTCTGAAATGGAAGGACAGGGCGCCCAGTGTGCTGTGTCCTCTGCCCAGCCCTGCGGTTCAGGCCTGACCCGCACCTTCCGCGCGCTTTCTAAGGATGTGGATGCGGGGATCACCTGGATACAGCCCTGCGCCAGAGCAGGGAGCTGGCTCCTAGCAGTGCCCCCTGCCCGCCACACCGCTGCAAAGCCAGGTTGAGCAGCCCAGCTGCTGCCCTCCTGCTCCTCGGTTATTTAGTGCAACCTTTAGTCTAGGAAAGGTGCCAGTCTTCGCTTCCAAGAATCATATCTCCCTAAATGGGGCAATCTGCTTCAAATGCCTTCTCGCCTGGCGCCTTCCCCGTCTCATGATTGGCACAATTAAAGCAACGGTTTCACCTTTTTAACTGCATGTGTGTATGCGTGCGTGTGTTTTCATGCCTGCTCGTGTGTGCATGCCCATAGGACCAACACACCACGCTTCCACCCTCAGGGTGGTCATTTTCAGAAGCGTGCAGTCAGAGAGTAACATCTACTTCCGCGCTACTCTTACTGTGCTCAACCTAAAACAATGTTTCAAGCAGTCTGGCTATTAAGATACACGAGGTTTTTTGCACGCATGCTGGACTGAGAGATACCTGTCTTTCTACGTGGTCCCAGGTTGGGATTTTGCTCCATCACTCATGACACTGGGTATCTTTCTCCAGTCATCTCTCCCATTTTCGCTTCTTGCACTCACCATTCTCCATCTGAGAGAGAGAGTTGGGGCTGGCCTCAGTAGGACGTGGAGAAGCCTCCCGTGGTTGCTCATCCTCTCTGATTTCAGTTCAGCCGATAAGCCAGCCCCTTCAGCTGAGCTCCTTTGGACTCGGTTTTCATTACCTGCCACTCGTCTTAAACCAGAGGCTTCTCTTCAGGGCGTGCCGGTGACAGCTTGCTGCCCTCTCCTATGATCAGACAGCCAGTTACTGCAAGCACTTTACTCTCTGCAGTCAACCTTGCAGCAGCAGTTGAGGCCCACGGGGTGTAGAGCCCTTCATTAAGTGGTTCAGCCGGAAACAGAAGACACCTAAAGATACCAAAGAACCTTGGGGCAGACAGCCACCCACGCTCTCTCAGCTTAGAGGACATGGAACTGGTGTTGACTTCCTGGCCTCAGGGACAAACCTGTACTCACTTCTGCCTTGTCTGTCACCTGGGTCCCCTCCTCTTGCAATTAAATCACATGTGCAGACACTCAGGCTGTAGCAGTGGTGTTGGGCTGACATTGTAACTTAAGGAATTTTCACCTAACAAGTAGAGCCCCTCACCTTTCAGCCAAGCAGGTGCGGCCAGTACCCCATGTGCTCGGCAGAGTTTTATGGTTGTTTCATTTCTACTGCGAGGAAGTACAGACTAGTGAGAAGTAGGGTTTGCTTTGCAGAAGATGACTTTGGAGAATCATTCCCCCCTAAGCAAAAGCCTAAAGGCATGAGGGGCTATTGGGTGTTGTGATCCTGACCCCAGGGAGTTAGCTTTGGGTGCCTTCAGGAAGATGTTTGGCTTCTCAGTGGTCCGGAAGGAAGATGGCTGTGGCTTGGTGCAGAAGGGAGAGGGTGAGTGTGGAAGTGAGACAGTCACAGGGCAGGGAGGTCTGGCGGTGGGGTTCCTGGATGGCACAGGAGCCTGACTTCGTTTTGCTATGCACGAGGCCACGTGGCAGCGGGAAGAGCTCTGTGATGCACCGTCTCTCAGGCGTCTCCAGGACAACGGAACGGTGTCATGGGGACCACAAGAGGTGCAAAGACTCAGAGTGGAAGCAACTAACCCCTGAGATCAGAGGACGGGGGCGGTGGAGAGGAAGGAGACATAGCTCCCACCCAGCCAAAAGGAAGACAGATCAGTGTGTGGGAAGGGGCGGAGGTGTGGGTAGAGTGGAGTACATTGAAAATACTATGCTTATTTCTGAGCTTGCGTGTTGGTGTGGAAAAGATTCAAAGACAGCGTTGTCAATGACCTGAAGCACAGTTCATTTAAACCTGGGAGGCAGTCGTACCTGGTCCAGAGAGTGCACAGACTGTGCTGCCTGGTGGGGCACAAAGCTCCCCTGGCCTCCTGGATCCCTGTTCTCTGCATTCTTTCATAGAAGGGTGAGAGCCGTTCATCTGTTAGTGGGCGGCAGGGTAGGGGGGAATTTGGTGCTTGTGTAGAGTTTCTGAAAGCATTAATCAGACGACCCTGGAGGCCTCCAGGTGTTCCAGGGAGAATCTGGAGGGCCACATTGGGAGCGGTGTTCTCAGGAGGGTGCAGTTCTTAGGGTCTGCCTTCTCCGGCCCTTCGTCATTTCTCACTTATCTCTGTGTCTCCTAACGGGTGCGTTTAGTGTCCAGCACTTGATGATAAAAATTGTCGTGTGTGATTGGCCCAGCAGAAAGCCACGTGTGTTCATCCATCTGCTGGTCCAGCCATCCGTCTGTGGTTCCATCCATCCGGGTAAACGCTCACCAAACAAGGAGCCTTCCTCATGGCCCTCAGCCATTCTCCTCTGCCTTCTTACGGTGGAACTGGGTACATGCCCTGCCCAGATCAGGGGCTCCCAGGCTCAGGAAGCTGTCAGCTTAGACTCATCAGGATTGGATTCTGAGTCCTGAGGGGAAGGTGGGAGGTGGTGATGGAAGTGAGGGAGGGTGACGTGTGAACCAGATTCAGGCTCTGCCAGAGGGAAAATGAAGATGGCTATAAGGAAGGAACCTTAGAGTGTCTGCCAAAACGTGTTAGTTTCTTTAATGTTTTGTTCTGATTGTGTCTTTTTTTTTTTAACTGAAGCAGTTTTTAAATTTTTCTCTGTTTGCTATGATAATTAGTTCAGTTGGGTTCTATTCAATTAATTATTTATATCTCACCTTGTTCTACAAATTATGATCGGCTTTATAGTATAAACACACAGACTGTAATAACCCATACAATACAAAAAGGAATTCAAGAGCAGAACTGGGAAAAACACAGATCAATATAGAAGTTCAAAGCCAGGAGGAAAAAGGAATCTCAGATATGCCAACAGTGAGACCCCTGTATTGGCTTCAGCTGGGCCTCACATCATCTCTGAGCTTCAGAGGATCAAAGAGCAGTGGTTACTTCAGTAATTCTTGCTGCCAGAGAAGGAAGATGTCCCACATCCTCAAGAGAAGCAAAGAGTTTTTTTGGTCTTTGAAACTCAGTTTTGCGTGTGGACTTTTATCTAGGAAGAACTGAGTGGTATCACGACCGGGGTGTTCAGCATCCCCACGGCAAACGAACAGCTGGGCTCTTATAGCTGTTTCTCCCATCAGCCCTCATCGGAAGCGCCAGGCATAACATCAGAACGCAGCTCAGTCAGTGGAATTCCGGCCGTCTGCTGGTGTGGTGTGATGCGATGCCCAAAATACCAGTGGAAATGCTGGTCTCTGTGTCCATCAGACAGTTTTTACAGCCATCATTGCCTTTAACAGAGATGTGTGTGTGAGACAGAGAGAGAGCAGGTATGTGTGTATATGTGTGCAAAGTGAAGTGAAAGTCGCTCAGTTGTGTCCAACTCTTTGTGACCCCATGGACCATACAGTCCATGGAATTCTCCAGGCCAGGATACTGGAGTGGGTAGCCGTTTCTTTCTCCAGGGGATCTTCCCAACCCAGGGATTTAACATAGGTCTCTCCCACATTGCTGGAGGATTCTTTACCAACTGAGGCACTAGGGAAGCACATATATGTGTGTATACATGTTAATATGAGATACTGTGTGTGTGTGCACATACATGTATATGTTATGGGGCTTCTCCAGTGGCTCAGCAGTAAAGAATCCACCTGCAGTGCAGGAGCCACAGGAGATGTGGGTTTGATCCCTGGGTCAGGAAGACCCCTGGAGGAGGGCCTGGAGAATCCCATGGACAGAGGAGCCTGATGGGCCACAGTCCATAGGGTTACAAAGAGCTGGACATGACTGAAGCAGCTTAGCATTCATGCACATGTGTGTGTGTGTATATATATATAGAGAGAGTTCACACACACATATATACACACATATGAAGAGATGGTTTGAGGTTATTTTCCATTGCCTGCCATGTTGTTTTCTAGCTCACTGAGGCTTTGGAAATCGACCTGGTAAAGTTGACATCTTCTGTAGAAATTAAGGACTCTATTTGAAACACTCACAGAGGAGAGTTCTATTTTTGTAAATAGGATAATGGGGTGGAAAACTGTGCTAATATCTATCTTTATTTAACCACTCCCAAGGACGAAGCCTAACAGTTAAAACCATGAGGTTATAACCAAGAAACCACCATTCACCCAAGGACAGTGTCATCTGTGTGATGTGGGGACCTCAAAAGCCAGACCATCCAGTGCCATCCCGTCATCTCAAGTGTGTGAATGGAGGGTGGGAATGAACAGGGAGAGCAGGGCAGGACCTGCGGAGGAGGGACAAGTGGGCAGAGATGCCACCCCTAACTGCCAGGAATGTTCTGTGGGGAGGAAGGTTTGGGGAGGGGCTTCCGAGGTGGCCCTAGTGATAAAGAACCCACCTGCAGTGCAGGAGACCTTAGAGTTGTAGATTCAGTCCCTGGGTCAGGAAGATCCCCTGGAGGATCTTGGCAACCCACTCCAGCATTCTTAGCTGGAGAATCCCATGGACAGAGGAGCCTAGCGGGCTACAGTCCATGGGGTCGCAAAGAGTCAGACTCTACTAAAGCGACTTAGCACACTCTCACAGGGTTTGGGGAAGTGTCAAATGAGGCAGTGATTGTGTCCTGACAGAGGTGACCTTTATTCTCCATGGCGTCTCATGACCTTTCCACCTTTGTGTGCAGATGTGCGCAGTGATGGGCGGCAGCATGGCCTGGGTTGTTATATAGTGTGTTCAATACCGCAGAAGAGAGTAGGGGTGGGATACAGAGGGAACGATCATTTATATATCAGGCCTATCACGAAATGGTTAGGGGTGTGGCTTTGCCATCAGAGGGACCTAGCTCTCAGCTCTAAGCCTAAGTGTGCACCTTCAAAAATGGGCATAATGGTGGCACCCTACCCCATGAATACATCATCAGTGCTCAGTGAACATCATTATAAGATCGATGACCATCAGCAGGTCTTTCTCAACGTAATGTGAGTTGAGTCTCCTGTTCCCCATATTGTGTGTGCTAAGTTGCTTCAGTCGTGTCCGACTCTTTGTGACCCTACAGACCATAGCCCACCAAGCTCCTCTGTCCGGACTCTCCAGGCAAAAATACTGGAATGGGTTGCCATTGCCCTCCTCCAGGGGATCTTCCAAATCCAGAGACTGAACCTGTGTCTCTTTCATCTCCTGCATTGGCAGGCAGGTTCTTTACCACTAGTGCCACCTGGGAAGCCTGCTCCCCATTTTACAGATAGGTAAATTGGGGCTTGAGAGGGTTAATTACTTTGTCCAAGATCTTTCATCAGTGTTGAAGCTGGGAGTCAACCCAGTCAGGTTTTCTAGCACTGAAGCCTATTGTTTTTCTCTGCTCCATGCTGCCTGGATTTATAGATAACTCTCCTGTATCTTGCAACTCAGATGTGTAGGCTGTGAACCAAAGCACCTTTCTGGGTCCCCGGGCTGGTGGATGACTTTCTGTCCTTGATGACCACAGTTGATAGGCTTGGACAGTGACTTGTACGATGACTGGAAGGTAGCACTGTGATAAGGAGTCTGGGTGAGGAGAGATTTTTTGCCCATCTGTTTGTCATGATACCTGGTGATCATACCTGTACAGTGAGATGGTTTGATTGGATGAATGTGGAGGAACTTCCCAGCACTGATTAGGGGACCGTGACAACTGTGACAGTTTTCCTTTGGCACTTCTGCCAAAGTCCAGGTTTTGGACCTTATTAAATCTAGTATCACGAGCTTGAATTGCCCTGATGGATAATGGAAACAGCGTTACGTGGAATAAGCTTCCACCTGGGTCACCACCTGCTCCCACAAACCTCAGTAGCTTCTTACGAATCTTCTCATATTAATAGGAGAATGGAAAACAGATGGTGTGCCAGGAGGGGTGCCTTTTCTTGGAGGCTTGAGGGCCCATTATGGGTTGAATTGCATCCCCCTCCAGATTCCAGCAGTGAAGTCTGAGTCCCCAGAACATGACTTCATTTGGATATAGGATTACAACAGATGTAATTAGTTAAGATGAGATGAGTTCATACCGAGATGGGGGGACCCTAATCCTGTATGACTGGTGGTGGTGGTGGTTTAGTCGCTAGGTCATGTCCAACTCTTTGCAACCCCATGGACTGTAGCCCATCAGACTTCTCTCTCCATGGGGATTCTCCAGGCAATAATACTGGAGTGGGTTGCCATGCACTCCTCCAGGGGATCTTCCCAGACCAAGGATTGAACCCAGGTCTCCTTCATTGGCAAACCACTAAGCCACTAGGGAAGCCCCTAATACGACTGGTATCCTTCTTAAAAGGGGGAAATGTGGACACAGGCATGCACCTTGATTGGACATATGTGAACAGAAAGGCAGACAAAATCACTGAAAGACTTCAGGTGATCCATTTTCAATCCAGGGAGCGTGAAAGGTTTCCAGAAGCCTGCAGAAGCTCGGAGAGGGGCGTGGAACACATCGTTCCTCAGAGCCTCAGAAGGAGCCAGCCCTGCTGACTCCTGGACCTTGAATCTATCATCTAGATGATCAGTCAGTTTCTGTTGTTGTAAGTCCCCCAGTTTCTGGCCGTGGGTCCCGGTAGCTCTGGCAAGCTCAAACAGAGCCTATGGAGAAACAGCAATGTGTAAACCCAGGAGAGGGCTGGGAGCCAGTCGCACGCTTGGGCTACTGTTTCCTCTGGCGCAGGAGTTGGACGCAGGGCTGCGGGCTCAGGACGTAGAAAGAAGAGAAGCACAGGTGAGCAGACTGCCTTCTGAAGAACGTGAGTGCTTGTTTTGTAAGGGCCATTTCTCTGAGGCGGCCTTTTGCTTTGCTGGAATTTTTTTTAAGGAAAGCAATTTGTCCTTTAGGGGTGGAAATATATTTTCTTTAGGACATGGTGGTGGTTTAGTCACTAAGTCGTGTCCGGCTCTTGGGACCCCATAGACTGTAGCCTCCCAGGCTCCTCTATCNTTTGTTTATTTTTGGCCCTGCAGGGTCTTTGTCGCTGCACATGCTTTCTCTGGTTGCAAGGAGCGGGGTCTGCTCTCTAACGGCATTGTGCAGGCTTCTCGTTGCGTAGGCTTCTCTTGCTGTGGAGCGCAGGTTCCAGGGCAGGGTCTCAGGAGTTGTGGCTCACAGGCTTAGTTGCTCTGAGGCGTGTAAGATCTTCCCTGACCAGAGATCGAACCCTTGTCCCCTGCATTGGCAGGTCTTAACCACTGGACCAACGGGGAAGTTCCTGATCTGTGACATTTTAAGTCTCAGACAGAACATCTCTGTGGAGCCAGTGAGTAGGTATTAAAGTATTCAAGACCCCACGGCTGTAGCGGGAATGCCTTCAATTTCAACTTCCTGGTGACTCAGGCGGTAAAGAATATGCCTGCAATGTAGGAGACCTGGGTTTAATTCCTGGGTCGGGAAGATCCTGAGGAGAAGGGAATGGCAACCCACTCCAGTATCCTTGCCTGGAGAATTCTATGGAGAGGGAGGAGCCTGGCTGACTGCAGTCCATGGGGTCACAGAAGAGTTGGACACAGCTGAGTGAGTAGCACTTTCACTTTTCTTTCCCTGCCCTTCTCAAGTGGTTCCTGGAAGAGTCACTTTAGATTATGGGGGAGGACGTTCCTTAAGTCCCCCAGGGCTTTATCCTCACACTCCAGTGCTAACTCCTGAACTCCCGACTCCTGCTAAGTAGTTCAAAAGCTCTGAGGGATCCTTGGAACAGTCACACCCTGGTGGGACTTTTCAGAGCCCTCCCAGGGTCGGGAGAGAAATTGCAGGGTAACTGCAAAATAGCGTGAGCTCTAACCTGCTTGAGTGATCTCCTGGCTGGATTGCGGGGGTCAGCCAGCACGTTTGAAGGTTGCTGAATACCTGTTGACCCGCGTGCCCCAACTGGGTGAACTCCGTCTGCCTTTCCATTCCTGACTAATTGCAGCAAACAATACACCCGCTCCTCTTCGGTAAAAGGAGAGAAGTGAGCGTTCCCTCCAGCCTTGCCGTCTTGGTGGGGCAGGTCAGTTGACTGCCTTGAAGCTCTACTTATTCATCTGGAAAATGAAGGGACTTGGCAAGATGCCCTGCAATGTGACTTCCAACACTAGCATTTTTATGTCGGGCAGTGATCCTTTGTCTGGGGTGTGCTATTTTTTTCCATAGGAGCCATTCTGCTGTTGCCAGGTAGCTTGTCATTTCGGCAAGAAGCAGCACGATGAGGTGGCCAGAATATAACCTTTGGAGTCAGTGGTCAAAACCATCACCCCAACCCACGGCCAGCCAGGTACCTCTTGCCAGTTTAGCTGTTCCCCAGCAGCCCTCAAGTCTCCTCACCTGCAAAAAGGGAATGATGGCACACACAGTCGCTTCATTGGGTGTTAATATGTATCAAGCAGCTACCCTTGTGCTCTTTTCCAAACAGTTTTATTGAGATACAGTTCATATAATAGAAGATTTATCCTTTTGAAGTACAACTTAATTTTTAGTATATTCACAGAGTTGTGCATTGGTTACTATACATCTGACTCCAGAATATTTTTCTCACTCCTGCAAAGAAATTCCAGACTTGTCACTCCCCGTCCTCCCCTCCCCCTCGTCCTTAGAACTTCTCATCTGCTTTCTGTCTCAGTGGGTTTGCCTGGCCTAGACATTTCGTATAAATGGAATTCTAGAACATGTGGGCCGTTGTGTCTGGCCTCTTGGTGAGTAATGCTCTCACATTTCGTTGACATTGTAGCGTGTATCAGCGCTTCAGTCCTTTCCATCGCCAGGCAGTGTTCATCATATGGATGCAGCACATATACAACGCCTGGTGGGCATGGGTTTGTGTCCACTTCCCGGCTGTTATGAGTAACGCTGTGAACACTGGTGTGCGGGTTTTCGTGCGGACGTGTCTTCTCCCTTCTCTTGGTATCTCGTGATTTTGATTTGCATTTTTCTATTGACTAGTGCTCCTGAGCCTATTAGCCATTTGTGGATCTCCTTGGAAAAATGTCTACTCAGATTCTTTGGTCATTAAAAAAATTGGGTTGTCTTTTTTTTTTTTTATTGAGTTGTAAGGCTTCTTAATTTATTCTAGATACTGTGCCTGCCTTTAAAATCAGCCTGCAATCGATGTTAATTGCTCTTACCAGGTTTCTCAGAAATCTGCAACCTTTTAGGTGACATCTCGAACTAACCGCTCAGACATTGAATGCCCAGTATCCTGAGTCTTTTATATATATATGTATATATTTATTTATTTATTTATTTATTGTGCATGCAAGACCTTTAGGTTGCAATGTGTGGGTTCAGTTGCTCTGCAGCATGCGGGATCTAGTTCCCCAACCAAGGACTGAACTCATATCCCCTGCATTGGAAGGCAGATTCCTAACCACTAGACCATCAGGGCCCCCGAGGTTTTCTCTTCTCTTTTGAAAAGTCTTCATTGCTGGGCAAAGCTTTCTCTCATTGCGCTGAGTGGGGATTAGTCTTCCTTGCAGTGAACAGTCTTCTCATTCTGGTGGCTTCTCCTGTTGTGGAGCACAGGCTCTGGGCGCAGGCTCAGTAGTTTGTAGTACATGGGCTTTAGTTGCCCACAGCATGTGAAATCTTCCTGGACCAGGGATCAAATCCTATCCCCTGCATTGGCAGGCAGATTCTTATCCACTGTACCACTGCAGAAATCCGATATCCTGAGTCTTAAATACTTCTGTCCCTTATAAAGCTCTTAGCAGAGAGCCATCAGCCTTTTTGATCCTAGAGCCCAAATTTGGAACCTAGAACATCAAGGGTAGTGATTGAGGGGCTAGAAAGGAGCTCTGGTGGGACCTGTGGAGCAGTAGCTATTTCTAAGTCTTATCTTTTTTTCTGGATGGAGACTGTAGCAGGGGGTGATGATACAGCTTTCTTAGCTGCGGCTGCTCTAGGGTATCCTTCATCCTGGGCTGTGGGCACCTGGGTGTTGGGGCTAAAGATCACGTGGAGGTACTTCTGAGAACATCGTCTTCTTTCCATAGTGCCACTGCCACGGTGAGTCACGTGTTTTCCAAGAGCTATTTGGCAGTTTCAAGTCATATTTAGAACTATCCCAAGGAAAGTCATGGGTCTGTTTTAAAGAGAAGGGAGTTTTATGGGAAACCCTTGAAGCTACTGAGAGGACCTGGAAAGGATTCTGTGTCCTGAGACCCATACTCAGCATCTGAGACATGTCCTGTCCCTGCTGCCTCTATGTCTTTGCAGCCTTTGTCCTCTCTGTCCATTCCCCCAGCCTGGCGTGGATAACTACCCCCTTTCTGCCAATTCGAATCAGATCACCCCTCAAGGCCCAGCAAGGTCTTCCGCCCCTCCCAGGAGCCTCCCGGGGCCTCTAAAGTTAGGGTTCCCTTCTCCTCACACACCAGGGGAAGGGAGCCTCCCAGAGAAGCAGAGGCCTTGGGCAGTCCAGCCTGGACCAACCCCTTGGGAGCAAGCACCACCAGTTTTTGAAACTACCAAGTCACACATCTGCCCTGAAGACATGGCCTTACCTGGGATGTGGATTTCAAGGGTTTTGGACAGATATCATTGATTCCTCCCCTTAAGTCAGTTAGGACAGTTTCAGATCACTTTAATGCTCAGGAAATTCCCTCTAAAGGACAAAGCCAGTCCAGTTGCATTTGGATGATGGCTCCTTACTTTTAAAGGGTAGGAGCTCCCTCCAGATACGCAAGTCCACTCTCAGGCAGCTTGTCTCTGTCTCCTTCCTGCTTCCCTGCACATGTGGACCTGCCGCTGCCTGGCTGCCACCTTCTTGATTTCTCGGAGAAGCCCACCCTACCCTCAGAAAGTGTGTCATCTCCTTGGAAGGGTGAGATAAGTCAGAAACTTGTCCACTGTTGGCGCCAACACATTCCTTGGCAATTATCCAGTCTACCATGTTGACCGAAAACCATTAAATGCTTTATGCTTTATTTATCAAAGGAATGCTTTATATTCCTTTGATAAATAACTCTGGGCTTTGGGGCATGTTTGTGCCACCCTCTTGGAGATTCGCAGTGTGCACTGGTGTGTTGAAGGCTCTGAGAAGTCCTGCAACAGAAACAACAGCTTAGTTTGGTTTAACCCAGCCTTCCTTAAACCATTTTGATCTCAGGTTTTGTTCTTCTTTTTTCCATAACATATTTATAGCTCCCAGGTCACAAGGCACACTTTGGGACCCGTTACCTCATTCACTGACGAGGAAACCTGTGTTCAGAAATACTAAGTGACTTGCTCGACATGAACACAAGGCCAGACTTGAAACCAAAGTTTCCAACTCCCGATCCATTGTTCTTTTTACAAATAATAACCATATCATGCTTGAAAGAGGGTGTATGATGTTTAAAACGTTGTCGTTCACATTATTAATGAAAAACACGCAGGCTTGAGAATAATAGTGACCTGTGTGTGAACCCTGGTCCTGTCGTTTCACTAGACTGTGACCTTCAGCAGCTAAGCCTTTTGGTCTCTCTGTGTCTCTTTCTTCTTTTGTAAGGAGAGGGTGACAGTTACGGCCTCACAGGGTTGGTGTGAGGAGGAGGTGAGGTGGTATGTGTACAGCTCAAGTCTGTGTTCATAGCTTTGATTCCTCAGACTTTTCTCCTTAGACCAGGTGCTGGCCCCCCCTTCTCTATGATTTTAAAAGCCTCAGGCATATTACAGACACCGAGAAATCCCTAACAGTGATCGTAGTGGATGACGCTGATTTCCAGATGAAGTCACATGGGATGGCAGCAATTTCCTATGGAAACGCAGAGCTGCATCGAGCTGCTAAATATTCATGGAGTTAAGGGGGCACCGAGGGAAGGACGGGCTTGAACATGTAGCGTGCAAGGGGCCCAGTGGCCAGCCTCTGTCCAAGGTAGGAGCCCTTCAGATCTCAAGCCCCCCCGCCTTCCCTTTCTCCATCCCTGCAACAAGGAAATGTGGTGGAGGTTCCTTGTAAAACGCATAGCCGTTTGCCTTGGGAACGCAATTTATTTTAAAACATTTGGCAACAAAGTTTGTCCCAGCGGGGAGATGTAAACCTGCGTGTGACAGGTTGCAGGAGAATGGGGCACTGCAGGGCCCAGAGTTCAGGATGGCAGAAGGGGCTCCCAGGGCTGTGACGGGGCCCAGGTTTCCCCAGGGCGGAAATCATCCTCACCTCCCCAGCCCATCACCCCAACCACAAAACTTGCCCATGTGACTTTTGCACTTTTGCAGAGGAATTTAGTATCTGTGGTTTTTGGTCAAGATGGGAGATTGGAAAAGATTAGATCGAATAATCTCCAAGGAAACTTTTAGCTCTAACAGTGGACAACTTTCTGATTTATTTCATCCTTCCAAGGAGATGACACACTTTCTGAGGGTAAAGTGGGCTTTTCTGCTCAATCAAGAAGGTGGCAGCCAGTTCCACATGTGCAGAGAAGCGGGAAGGAGACAGAGACAAGCTGCATGAGGGTGGACTTGCTTATCTGTCTAATGGGAAGCTCAGACATTTGTTTACCACCAGCATGGAGGGACCACAAAGGAGCCTGATACCGGGTTGCCAACTGCATTGACCAGGGCAGCTTTCCTGGGATCAGTCCCAGCCCTCGGCCTGGAGTGTATTAGAACTAGCAGGCGACAGGCCCCTAAGGCCCTGTCTCTTTGACACTGCCCTCACATCCCCAGCCCCTGCCACCGTCCGATTGCTCCCTGGATCCCCCGTGGTCCTCGCTCCTTTCTCTCTGCCAGTTTCTTGGCAGGTGGTTTTGGGAGCAGTCTGTGGTCGATAGTAAATCACCCTCCCCAGGCTTTGCCGTAGCGAGGGGGCTGGCGGAAAGGGTGCCGGCTTGCGTTGTTCTGCAGCTGCTCTGGGCACACAGATCCCTCTGCCAGCCCAGCCTGCCCCACCAGGTGCTGGGACGGTGCAGGGCTGGGCGTGCGGCTGGCACCCAGCACATCACAGCTTCCCTAATTTATTTACCTCAAAGCAAACAAACCCCAGCTCCCCGGCTTTGAATGGCGACTGTGCAGTTTCACAGGATGACAGAAGGGCAGCTGTGTCTATGGAACTGCCTTCTGTGGGCTTTACCCGAGACTGCTGTCTGGCATGCCCCTTGGGGACTTCAGAGGCCACTCTGGAAAAGCACGTGGCAGCTCCTCAAAAGGTTAAACCTGGAGTTACCACACAACTCAGCAGGTCCACTTCAGAGTCTCCACCCAGGAGACCTGCAAATGTCTGTCCACACCAACTCCTGAACATGAGTTCTCAGCAGCGTTGTCCAGAAATATAGCCAGAAACTAGAAACGACCCAGATGTCCATCAGCTGACGAATGCGTCAGCGAGTGTGCTGTATCCAGTCCGTGGCACATTGGTAGCAAAAAGGAATGAAATGCTGATCCATGTTACGACATGGATGAACTTTTAAAAACGAGATTAAGTGGAAGAAACCAGACGCAAAAGGCCACGTTTTCTGATGTAATTTTTATGAATTGTCCAGAATAGGTAAACCCATGGAGACAGAAAGCAGATTAGCTGTTGCCAGGGGCTGGGGGAGAGGGAACAGGACTGCTAATGGGTGTGGCATTTCTGTTGAGGGGAGTCAGAATATTTGGAATTGTTTAATATATGGTGATGATGATCGCCCAACTCTGAGTAGACTACCAACCACTGAACTGTGTTTTAAAAGACAGACTTTTATGGTATGTGATTGTAGATCAATAAAGCTTTGCTTAGAAAATTGCTCTGAACTTGCCGTTGCAGCACAGTCCTCTGTGGACATCGATGTGTAGGCTAGGAAACAAATGAAAAGAAGGGAGAAGAGAAGCACCGGGTGGCGGGTTTGGGTGAGATATCCTTTGAGGCGACATCGAGTATCCTCTGAAATCCATGCCATCTGTTCAAATTTGGGGGATACCCTGAGCTTCNTTGTGATTGTGCTTATTGATAAAGAATTCTGTAGAGCTTGTGGTTGATTCTAAACTGAGTTCTGGTGGGATAGACTGTACATTTAACGTTATACAACTAGCAGATAATTAGACTTTGATGGAAAACTATATACAAGTTTCATGGACATTTAGTATACACTGTTTTGGAAATGTATCATTTAGAAATGGGCTAACCTGAAATTATCTTTGTACTTTACTGTCATTAAAATTTTATGAAGATTGTTATATATGTCAATGAAGAAGTTTTTTCTGTTACCTTTCAACCCCCAGAGGCATCAAATTGTGGTAATCAAGGATTATACCAATAACTCTTTTCTAAGTGTTTCTAAATGTCCATTCAGATGCATTTTTCTAACATTCATATATTTTTTATATTTTTTGAAATATTCTGTGATTTTATTATGTCTTATGTGCATAATGTGATTCGTAAGAGAGATATAGCAGTCAGCTAGGTATGGGAATTAATCCATCCTTTGAGTTCTGGATTCCAAAAAAATAAAAATAAAAAGTCTGTAGCTTCTATCGAANTCAGATGCATTTTTCTAACATTCATATATTTTTTATATTTTTTGAAATATTCTGTGATTTTATTATGTCTTATGTGCATAATGTGATTCGTAAGAGAGATATAGCAGTCAGCTAGGTATGGGAATTAATCCATCCTTTGAGTTCTGGATTCCAAAAAAATAAAAATAAAAAGTCTGTAGCTTCTATCGAATGCTATTTGGTAGAAGTGTGTGTCCGAAGGACTATAAAAGTGGTGAAGCTGGCACCTTTTAAACTAAGGTGATCTCTTTTTTTTTCCCTAAGTTGTTGTTGTTGTTACATCATGTGGCTTGCAGGATCTACCTTTGCCCCTTGTAATGAGAGTGTGGACTCTTAACCACTGGACCACCAGGAAATTCCCAAACTAAGATGTTTGTGGTTCCATTCTTTTTAATAATGTACCTGGATTCTGGGTGGTGATCTGCAACACCAAAATTAAACTTTACTTCCTGATGAAAATGGTGCCACTGTTTGGCTTGTAATTCCTTCCCTTGAGCTTTGAGAGATTCCAGTGCAGTTGAATTCAGTTTAATTTTTTTTTTTTAATCATAATCGAACCCTCACTCATCCCTGTAGTTTCACCAGAGTCTGATCTTCCAGTAGATAATTTTGGGGTGGTGAAATGGAAAGGAAATGTACTCAGATGTGAAGCAACTCTTCAGTTCATCTAATTGTGAAATATAAAATTATGAAGAAACTAAGCAAATAAGTGGGAAAAAATGAACTAAATAAGCCAATCCTTTGACAAATGACCTTTTAAAAATGCTTGTGACTTAAGAGCTCAGAAAGATCATGAAAAAATTTTTAACCTTTTTTTTTTAAGGTGGAAAAAAATTATTCTTAACCCTAGAAAAATAAATTTTTCATTGAACTATTAAGACAAAGAAAGCACATAGAAATTACCCAGGTTTGAACTTCTGGGGCCAGGGTCTGTTTTTTCCACTTTATTATAGGTACCTAAACCCATCACTTGGAGAAGGAAATGGCAACCCACTCCAGTATTCTTGCCTGGAGAATCCCATGGACAGAGGAGCCTAGCGGGCTACAGTCCACGGGGTCGCAAAGAGTCGGACACAACTGAGCGACTTCACTTCACTTCACTTAAACCCGTCACTTGACTTCCTAGTTTTCAAGCTAGGACCTTTGTAAGAATGAAAGTAGGGTGGGTGCCCTCATTAATCAAATTGTTGTGACGGGTAATTCCAGATTGTCCCAAAGTCAGACATGTGTTTACTCTGTTCATGAAACATCTGGCCTGGAGCCTGGTACAGACTAGGTGCTCAAGATTTTAACTTCTGGAGAGTCATGAGACTCCTAAGTAATAGGGTGTGAAATGAAGTATGATCACGTCTATGGACATAAGTGACCTCTAACTTCCCTGGTGGCTTAGGTGGTAAAGATCCGCTTGCAATGTGGGAGACCTGGGTTCCATCCCTGGCACAGTGTAAAGAACCTGCCAATTCAGGAAACACAAGAGACGGGTTCAATCCCTGGGTCAGGAAGATTCCCTAGAGTAGGAAATGGCAACATACTCCAGTATCCTTGCCTGGAAAATTCCATGGACAGAGGAACCTGGCAGTTTCTAGTCCATGGGTTGCAAAGAGTCGGACATGACTGAGCAACTGAGCACACATTTTTAAAAATAGTATTTTGAAGTGCAGACTTATATGCATGCTTTTTTTAAAAAAAAAAACTTATTTATTTATTTGACTGCGCTGTGTCTTAGTTACAGCATGTGGAATCTAGTTCCCCAACCAGAGAACAAACCTGGGCCCCCTGCATTGGAAACAGAGTCTTAGCTACTGGGCCATAAGGGAAGTTCCGCATGATTTTTTTAAAATGCAAACTGAGGATGTGAGTAAAGTGACCAAAAGAGAGCCCAGTGCTTTGCTGTGCCTTTAACACACAGGTTGTTAGAATTGCACCCTAAGTATCAGGAGCCTGGATTTGTTTGGGGTGTGTGAGAGAGAGGTCTTTTGTCTTTGTTGGTAAGAAGAAATACCTTCTTACAAATCATGGGCTTTAATTCTGCTGACTGTAGGGTGTTTCTTAATGCCCATTTTATTGGGGCTGTATTTCATTTACCCTATGCAAGGAAGAATATATTACATACAGTTGTATTAGTTGACTTAAACTTTAATAAATTTAAGTGCCTCTTACTGGTCACTTTTATAACATCCACATAAACTTGTATCGGTAACATTAAAAAGCACACAAGGCCCTGATGAATATCTAACAGTCAGTGTTGATGATTTTGACCTTGTTGTGAGACAGATGGCAACAGGGCTATGCCTTTTAGAAGCCGGAGTTCTAAATTATGGTGCCTGGCTGTGCGTTCATTTGAGCGACAGTGCGGCCACCGTGTCAGGAGTTACCTTGGGAGGCTTTTGTGAATTGGTCTGGCTCTCGTGGCCCCTCTAGGGAGCAGGTGTTGAGTTTTGCAGATTTATCCTACAGTGATTTCCCAGGTCCCTCCTCATGAGCTCAGAAACCCCCTCACACCCGCGTCTCCCATGGAAGGAGGAGAAAAATTCTTTCTCTTCCAACAGCCAAATAGGAAGGACAGAGATGACTTAAAAAGCAGTTGAGATTGTTCTGTAAGATCAAACCGAAAATGTCCATTAAACCCCCTGCCTTTTCTGAAAAGAAAATCGACCAATAAGGAGGGTGGCAGGCCTTGCAGAGTACAACACAAGAGTTCAATACAGAGAGAAATGAAAGGAAATTGGACTTCCCTGGTGGTGCAGTGGGTAAGAATCCTCCTGCCAACCAGGGGGAGGTGGGTTCGATCCCTGGCCCAGGAACGTCCCACAACTTTGTTGCCTTCCTCAGAGCAGCAAAGCCCTTTCACTGCAGCTCCTGAAGCCGCGTGCCCTAGAGCCTGTGCTCCTCAGCAAGAGAAGCCCCCACAGTGAGAACCCCGAGCACCATGAGTAGAGAGTAGACCCTCCTCACTGCAAGTAGAGAAAGCCCATGCAAAGCACCAAAGACCCAGGGCAGCCCAAAAGGAAAAGAAAGCCGGAAAGAGATGAGAGGAAATTGCTTTTCCTAGAGTGGGACCGTAAACACTTGTCTTCTTCCTCCCTAGCCTTGGGGAGTTGAATAAATCGAATACAAAAGGTATGGATTGGGCTTCCCGGGGACTCCATTAATCAGGAGGTTTTTGTTCCAGAAAAATACTCTCAAAAAGAGGTGTTTGGATAAGTTTGTTTATTCCTGTAGGATTAAGAGTAAGTTTGCAGCTACCAGTAGTCTTTTATCCCTTATAGGTTGGAGATTTAAAAATAAATTATTGTTGTTATTATTATTGGAGACTTTCTTTTGCTGTATTTTCTTTGAGCATTTTGCTTCATAGAGCAAAATGACCTCTGCTAAAGAATAAGGGTAATAAGACTGTATTGGCAAACCTCCAGCTCCAAGATAAGTAAGCTTGGGGATGTAATGTACAATAATCTGATGACTGTAGTTAACAAGCTGTACTGTATCCTTGAAAGTGGCTAAGAGAGTAAATCTTAAATGTTCTCACCACACACCCACAAAAGGTAAGATGTGAGGTGATGGAGTGGTAACTAACCTTATGATTATCATTTTGCAATATCACCGCATACCAAATCATCATGTTGTACACATCAAACTTCCACAATTTCATATGTCAGTTACATCTCGTAAAGCTAGGGTGTTGGGAAATAAGACTGTATCGGGACCTGTGACTGGTTCTTAGAACAGTGGCTGCTGATCTTATGAAGGGGCAGCAGTGGCCATACCAGGCCAGGCTGGTGTGGCAAAGGGCATCTCTAGCCGTGCAGGTCTCCTCTCTGATCCTGGGACTCTGTCACCAGAGATAGTGAATGACAATTTCCACAACTTTATGACTCTTGGCTGTCATCCCAGTAGCAAACAAGTCATAAGCCATCCTCTTCCCCTCTGTAAAATTCCACTTCTATACTCTGGCCTTTCCACCAAGATTTTTTGAAACAGTGAAAACAGAGAATAGAATTGCATCTCCTTTATGTAACTTCAGCCTGTTTCTTCTGCCACTTCTGACCTCTTCACTGCACAGCCTGCCCCCTCCCCCCACAGTTCCTTGGCCTTAGTCCTCCTGCCTCGAAATACCGAGGATGAAGAAGTTAGGGGCAAGCTGTATACCAGAGAATAAAGGAGGTGCTTACTGCTTTGCCTTTTCAGGGATAAACTTACCAAAAGCCAAGGGATTGGTTGTTTATATATTGTATAAAATATCTGGAGCAGTTCTTCATT